>CM052207.1:9870899-10242578 GCA_028454225.1 Lasioglossum leucozonium | reverse complement strand
GACGTAGTGGTGTGTGTGCACACCATGCTACGGTTCCAGCCCCTTAATAGTCCGGGAAGAAGCAGTTCGGGAACTCGGATCCCGCTTTGTACCGTTTCGCGTCGATTCGCAACCGCTCGAACGGGTAGAACGAAGACGAACGCCGTTCGGAGACTGGCTTCGGGTACTATAGTTTTCGAATTATGGAAGATTGAAAGCAACATGGCCGACACTCGGTCTTCCGCGCTAAATCCATTCGATTTTAACGTCCGGACCGATTAGAATCTGCTGCGCGCGTTCTTACGTAAAATGACGAAAGTGTCCATGGAAAAATAGGCTGGACACGACTCGAACGACCTGTTTTCCTAGATCGCCGCCATCATGGATCAGCGGCACTTTCTTCGATTCTTTTCTGCGCGGAAGCTATCGTGCTCGCCGCTCACGTTCGTGTACAATGTTTCGCATTTGTTTGCCCGTTAAAAATTCATGTTCGCCCCCGCGGTGTTATCGGGGCGACCGCCTCGCGAGGGATGTTTATCCATGCTACGTAAGCTGTTAAATAAATGCCCAAGGAGAGCGGTACTTGCTTATAGTGGGAGAGATCATTTTATATATTCAGTCTTTAATTTTCACGGAATTTTCTGATGCCACCGATTCGAGGATCGATTGCGATCTGTTAGGGGTTGAAGGAGTAAATCGTGTTACACGACGTATCGTAATTTATCACACGTAGCGAACTAAATCGAGCGTCGATTTGCCAGTTTGAAAAATCGGTTACGTCGAACGAGAAGAAATCGGGACCATCGCGATCGCCGACGCAAATCCGTCGCGAAAGTCCCATGCAAGGGTAATGATAAGAGTGATATAGTCGATCGGTGCGTGGTCGCTTACATAACGACGGAAACCTGTTTGGAACAGACCGCGAACGTGTCGTCGGTATCGCCAGTGGTGGTCACGAGCCATTCGGGACCGGCGTCATTGTTTATTCCCATATTTTCCGGGCGTCGTCGGTGGCGTTGTTGTTATCGAGGCCGCGTTATTATCGTGGAGCACGTCGGCCGAGTTTATCGTCTTCCTCCTCCGAGGCCGGTCAATCGCTCGGATCGATAATATACACGATTCTCTCCGCGTTCGCCGACGATCTGCCGAAAGTTTCCGGTCTCGATGTCTCGGGGCTTCGGAGGCTTTGCACCAGGTCCGCGATCCCTCGAGATTCGACGCGACGCTGCTACAAACGATCGCTGACACTCGCCGGTCGACCGATGTTGCTCGACGATCGCCGACAAGTGTAACGAGGTTAATTTAAATAATCGAACGGCTCGCCGAGCCGAGTCGCAAGCGCGTTTCTAATCACTGACCAGCGGATCGTGTGTTCGCAATAAACTCTACAGACTAGACTGCAACGACAAGCTAACATTTCAGTCTTAGTTGTCTTTAAAATCGTCAGTTCGAGATCCGCGAGTTCGTCAATCGATTCTGAACCGCTTCGCACTTAAGATGCTTTTTATCGGCGAATGAAAGGGATTATTGTCTTTCCGGATTCGATCTTCCGCAACAAGTATTTATATTGTACTCGTCAACGTGTAATCGCGACGGATACACTTAGCGATCCCGAGAAGCTCCCAAGATTTTCGGCGACTTTGTACCGGGACCGATTATTAATTACGCTACGAGAAGAACGGATATCGTGTCTGGGCTGCTCGAGCCTCTCCGCGTTGCAACAGGGAGTTTCTCTTTTTATCTTCAGTCAATGTTGCGGCATACGAACAGCGACGGGTTTGAGTCGCGTCCGATCGTGCGGCGGGAGTATTGATTCGTTTCGGATACTCTTTACGGTTTCCCTTGTTTCGAATTACCGTGTTGCATGCAGGAACATCAGTCCACGAAACGCCTATGAAAAATCATTCGAACGTTTTCGAATAATTAACTAAGACTCCGCTGTTCGATAAACGAGGCTGCCGAGGGTTAATAAACAGAACTGTCTCGCAAAGATGGTTGCCGTTCGAGCCCCGTTATCCAAGTAGAGATTTTGGAGCACGGTGGCGGTGAAGAGGGTAAAGAGGAAGTGGGGAAAGTTTTATAGCTTCGAGGACCTCCGACGGGGCCACCCTGCTGATCCCCAGAAAACGTGAAAGAGAGCTGTCCACAATCAGCTCGAACGTTTCCGTCATACCCCCAGACCTGCACAGCAGATTCTGATTAACCCTACCAAGGAGGCGAACACTGAAAATTTCGATCGTTTCTCTGGATCCGCTTGCCGGCTGGTTGCAGTTGCTCGGCGCTCATCCAGCCGAGTACGTATCGATAAAAATCGCGTCCCGCTGGAAAAAGTTAAGAACACCTTCCGTTAATTCTCCGCTCTCCGGATTGCGTAGGCGTGTAGAGCCTGGTGGTGGCCGATGGATTGGCGAGTGGCGCCGTTGTGCGCGGGTGAAATAGAATTACCGTCGAAAGGCCGCAGAATTTCACCGGACGCGTAATCGATGTTCGAACAGCGGCGGTTGCCGATCTGCGCCGATCGCGCTTTTGGCCCTTTGTGTCTCGCGCAAAATGCTCGCGGATCGTCGCTCGCGCTCGGTCGGCGGGACGGCAGTTTCCGAAAAAGCTCGAAAACACGGTTCGGGATCGATCGCCGCGGCGCGGCGTCGTCGTCGTCGTTGTCGTCGTCGGCGTCATCGTCGATGCTCGGTTTCGATCGGCCAGATGAGAACCACGGTGTGTGCCTACGTTTCGTAGCGCCCCCCCCCCTTGTCTCCCTCCACCGTACACTGTATTACACATTCACGAGCGTCCTGTTGGTGGGGGTAGAAACGACGCACACTGGCGCGCCGTAGAAGTGCGCCGGTATAGAGAGTATAGATAGAGGGTACAGCGTACCCTTCACTAGCGCGGAGGAGAGCGAGCCGAGGGTAGCCGAGGCGGACCGAGCGGAATCGTCATCGACGCGGCGTACAGGCAGCACCGCTCACTCTGCTCCGAGCTGTCGAACGCGACGCACGCGCCTCTCCGGATTCGATCCGATTCGATTCGAGATTCGCTTCTCATTCTATCAGCGAGTATTGTACGCTGTGACTGCTCTCTCCGCTCGCAAGGAAACTTTATCTTCCTCTTCTTCTTCTTCTTTTTTTCGATCCCTCGCTTTATCGAACGGGTGTCTCGGATCGCCGGGCTGGTTCGGTTCACCTCGTGCACGTCCACGCAAAGCTTGCCCCCGAATCGACGACACGCCGTCCTCTCTCCACGCTAGTTCGCTTCTGGCTTCTTCCGCTTCTACAACACGCTCTTCTCTAAGCCGTGCTCTACTCCCCGGCGTGTTCCGCACGTAATCGTTTCTCTTCTGTGCCGAGGAGCAGCAGTTCCAGCGATCGCTCTTCTTCTTCTTGTTCTTCAGATAACCACCTCGTACGCGATAGCTACTGTAGCGCACCCTCTTCTCGAGGGGGGCAACGCGACTCGACTATCCACCTCGGCTGCGTCGTGACCGATCTCTCCTCTCGAGCGACCACCACCGGTTCTAAATAAGCGAACCACCTCGAATCTTCTCGCCGATCGGTTTCGGGATACGTCGGTTCCGCGAACCGGGCCCCATCCGGCCCCGGGCATTGTTGCATGCCGTGCGACGCGGGGCCCGTTCGCTCGCGACCGATGGAGGCCGACGATCGACGCGGCTCTCCTCTCAGGGACACATCCGTCCGCGGCCAGAATGGAGGCAGCTGGAGTTGCGAGACGACCTAAACGGCTCGAGGATATTGGGAGAGCCTGGTCGAGGTCGGGCCACCTCGTGTTCGTGGGAGTAGTGGTGCGGGACGACCCGGTGGCAGGGGGGGAGAATATCGTGAGGGCACACACGCTACTCGGATGCTGGAAAGAAACTCGGACGGGAAGTAGGAGGAATCGCGGAGGGAGAGACGCGTGGTGAGAGTAGAGAGCGCGAGATAGGGCACGGAAGGGACAGAGGGGACACGGAGGAGACATGAAGACGCGAACCCTTTTACACCTGGCTTGTCGCCGCGTTCTCCGGGGTATATAAAGGGTACAAGGTGCGCATGGTAACCGAAGGCAGACAGAAACCTCTCTCTCTCTCTCCTCTCCCGCTCCTCTCCCACCCCCGCTGCTTGTACCCTCTCCCCCGACCACCCTCCTCGCCACTCCGCCAGCTTTGAATCAATAATCTCCGGCCAGGATTATATGCGGACCCCTTTTTATTTCGGTCGACGCGATAGGAAAGATAGCAACCGATAATACAAGCACGAGAAACCGACCGATTCATACGTTTCTAGCCACCTGGTCACGGACCGGAGACCAGAGAGACCGGAGAGAGAGAGAGACCCTCTCCTGGGAACGCAAACCGATCCCCCGAGTTGACGGCGTTCGGCGGTGTCTCTCGTCGCTCGACGGCGCGCGGTATCAGCGCGCGGATTATTGATCCCTCCATCCTTTTCACCGTTCTTCGGTTATGATATTTCGAGAAAACTAGGCGATGCGGGGCCACGCGATCACCACGAGACGTAGAGGTGACAAAAGAGATACGGCGCGTGTCCCCGTTCCGCCGCGAGATTTTCCTCTTCCTCGCGATCCCCGTATATCCCCCCTAAGACTCGATCACGAGGTCTACCGGTCGATCGGTGTCTAACGGACATTCTCTGTTGTGTGATCGCAGATCAGGTCGTCTAGATGGAATCGCCTTCGGTCCAGAAGCGTCTTGTCAAGGCCCAAGAGGATTCCAGCTCGATAAGTTCGCCGGGACCGGACGCCGAGTCCACGGAGCCTATCGATGACGCCGGCCCGACGACCGATCCCGAGGACGTTGCTCCTCGATCGTCCAGCGGCGTCGCCGGCGACGACGATGTCGACAGTGCTGTGCTATGTACCGCGTCCGAGAACGTTACTCCAAACGGCAAGGTGAACTCTGAGACCGTAGGTCCGAAGTTGGACAAGTGCTACTCGCCGGCGAAGGTCGAGCACAATGCGGTCGAAACGACGACAACGACGGCGAACGAGCCGATCGAGCCGCGGAATGCCGACGACGCGGACACGCCGTCCAAGTGCCCGGACCAAGAAGAGGATCGCGTGATCGTCGGTGGGGGCGGCGCGATGATGGGCTCGCCAGTGTCCAGGAAGAGGCCGGCCAGCGACTTCCTGCCGATCGACGCCGAGATCAAGCGGATCGGCGTGGAAATCCCGGAAAACGAGGGGAACAATCAAGTGAGGAGCGACGTGAGGAGGATCTCGCCGGTGCTGGTGAGCCTGCGTGAGCGCACCCTGGGCGAGATATCGCTCTCCTCGGACTCCTGTCTGTTCGACGACGACGTGAACGCTCGGTGTCTCTCGCGGAACGGCAGGTTGCTAGACAGCTCGCTCACCAGCAACTGTAGACTGAATTTGAACGATTCCGTCGAACACGAGGCCGGGACCATCGGTTCGGAGCCGAGGTCCTACAGAGTGTCCACGCCGATTCAGGAACACGCTAACGGTCAGGACCAGGTGGACTGTCGCCGGAAGCTCGAGTTCACCGACGCGTTCATCGACGAGGACTCTTGTTGCTCGCTGCCCGGCGAGAGTCTCGAGAGGGATTACCGTCCGTGCCAGGAGAAACAGTGCGAGGAGCCGATCGAGACGTGTCCAATCAAAACCAACGGTGCCGGGGATGCTCGCAACAGCACGGGTCAAATGGAGCAAGAGCGACATTATCTGGTGGTCATGCTGGAGCGGATTGACTGCACGGACAACCCGACGCCGGACAAGTTCGACAAGATGAGGTTGAACAAGAAGACGCAGAGAAGCGACGACGGTAAGGACGCGGTAACCGGGTCGGAAGATGCGTCGCAGAAGTCGAGTTGCGAACAGAGGTGCTCCTCCGAGAAGAAGGTCGTCCAGAAGACTGAGCAAGAGATGGAGAATAAATCACCAGGTACGTCCGTAGTGACCCGATCGAAAACGCCGCCCGCTGAACCGCATACGTCGATTTTGGAGATCAAGCAGTGCAAAGTGCTTTTAGAAAGGATGAGCCCGTCGCCCAAGGTACCAACCCCGGGAAAATCGACCAAGGATGCACCAGCGGCCGAATGCGCGAAGAATAACGCGGATCTGGCCGAGGAAGTCGCATCTCCTACGCCGATAACCACCGCCGCGACACTCCAGACGTTGAGCGCACGAAATTCGTCCGACGCGAGACCCAACTCGCCCGAAGAACCTCTGGAAGCCACGACCGACGCGGCGGAGGCTGTCGACACCGAGACAGAGACCGAAACCGGCTCCGACAGCTCCGAGGTGCTCTCCATGACGAACGTGCGTCTTCGTGCATGCGACGACGACGCCGCTTCCGACCAAGTGTCCTGCCCCGAGAGCAGCGAGTCCATGTGCTGCGTCGACATCAACCCTGAAATCATCACCAGGCTCGAAGCGGAGAGGCCGGAGGCTTTCACCGAGGACTCCGCCGAGAGTCTGGCGCTTGCCACCGGCACCAGGGACGAAGTTAGGTCCGATGGCAGCGATTCCGGTCTGGGCAGCGAGATTCCTGGGGATCCTGGACCTGCGCCGGCACCTGAAAGCGATTCCGAGACCTCGTTCTTGGATAGGATACCTGACGATATTCTATCCGATAAGGAGAAGGGTGAGAATATTGAAATTTATTGTTTCCGCATTAGTAGATTAGTGTTTAACAGATCCCGATTAAAAGAATTTAAATTGATCGATCTGATCGACGTCATGAGAGAAAGTAAAACTTATTGATCTAGGTGGGCATTTACAATATTCCGTCAATGAACGAGAAGTTTCGCGATGGCATGTGAAAATTGAATTTGCGTGTTGCCGTGTAATTTTAGTTGGGACGAGAAGTATAAAAATACAGGTGATATCGGAGACCCGGCGATTGATACTGCCCCGGCAGAATGTCAAGTTCAATATTGTATTTCTTCGTTCGGGCTGAATAATTTGCAGTACGCCGAGTGCGTACGTACGAGCGAAAGGTATTGTTAGAATATGATAGTCACAACAGGTATTATCTTTCAGCCGTGAATCAACTGGACGGTTTCGTCCCCAACGTAGCTGTGCCAGGGACGCCGCAGGCGCCGTTGACGACGTTCCCCAGTCCGCCGAAGAGCAATCTAAAAAGAAGATTGACGGACTGCATGGAAGGGGCTCCCAACCCGAAGAGGAGCAACACCGACGAGTCCATGAAAAAGAAACGGAATATTCAGTTCGACGCGGTGACCGTCTACTACTTTCCCAGGGCACAGGGATTCACCTGCGTGCCTTCTCAGGTGAGACAGAACCGCTAAAACTCCTGCTCGAAACCACCAGTTCTTCTTTCTCGACTCTAGCGTTGCGCGCAGAGACCCCATACACGGCAGCGCGTCGCGTCGCAGGCGAATGATAATAGACGTAGGAGGTCGTAACGATAATAACACGCGAAAGTAGGTATTAATAGAAATTGATGCATTACCCACAGGGCGGCAGCACACTTGGTATGAGCGCGACGCACACTCACGCCGAGAGGTTCTCGTTGTCCGAGCACGCCGCCGAGCAGAGGCGGATCCATCGTGCCAGGTTGGCGCAGCTGCGTTCCGAGCGAGCTGCGAATTGCGTTGCCGAAGCGGCGTCCAGCTCCGAGGACCCCAGCGACGACACCGACGAGGAGCAGAGCGACAACGAGGAGCTCGACATCGACAACTACTACTTCCTGCAGCCGGTGCCGACGTGGCAAAGACGAGCCCTGCTCAGGGCTGCCGGGGTGCGAAGAATAGACGGCATCGAGAAGGACGAGTGCCGAGACATCAGAGCCAGCAGGGAACACTGCGGCTGCGGGTGCAAAGGGTACTGCGACCCTGAAAGCTGTCCTTGCAGTCGTGCGAACGTGAAGTGCCAGGTCGGTAGACTGGGACCCAACCCGTTTAATCCGATCGACGGTTCTGATAAACCTCGAGCTATCGCGACTAGCTAGTAATCTATTTGATGATCGAATAGTACCAGCGGTCGACCTATGATCGAGCTCTTTCGGGGACTCGCTGGCGAATTCGTTCGGCGAACTGTTCTCAAAATTTTGTTGCATTAAGATCGGTAATATGTTCGCTATTATATGCTCTCTGTGAGGCTGTTTGCTTACGGGTCGATGCGATATTTGTTTGTTGCGGCACGATGGGAGAATGCGAATTAACACGAAGGTTTCTGGTGGGATTGTACAGGTCGATCGAGCCGGGTTCCCGTGCGGGTGCACCCGCGATGGCTGCGCCAACAGTTCGGGCCGGATCGAATTTAATCCAGTACGCGTGCGGACGCATTTCATTCACACGCTGATGCGGCTAGAGCTGGAGAAGAAGCAACGGGAGGAAGAGGACGGTACGGATCATGATGTTTCCGACAATCAGAATGGTAGAAGTCCCTTGAGGGAGATCAATTTGGGGTCCGTGATGGAGAATAGAAATACAGAGTCGTGTTTGAACGGTGGCGGTTTCACGACGCTGCATTACGAGAACCACGATGCCGGAGACGGTGGGCCAAATTGTCAGCCAGACGTATCTAGCGCCAGAGAGGATAGTCTGGATCTGTACGCGATTAGAGACGATTGTTATCCTAGCGAGGACACTGTCGATGGTACGCAGGGACCTCAAAGGAAACTACATCCTGAGTTTAGTCAAGCATTTCAAACGTTCTCGGGGCAAACCGGGGCCGGTGTGAACTTCCAGCAGCCCGCTTATCAGGACTACCAACCTTACGCTAACCTTCCTTCTACGTCTAGGGTGCAATTCCAGCCGCAGTTTCAAGCGGTACCAGGAACACCCGGGTTCTCACATTACGCGAGCTACGGACAGGACGCTGCAGCCACGCTACAAGGGAATTGTCAGGTCCATCCAGGCCAGCACGCTACCGCTTACGAGACCACATTCGCCCAGGACGAGACCACCGGATCGCAGTACACAAACCTGAACTCGGTCCACCCGCACGCAGCTGTACAGCAGATAGGCAAACTGGAACCGTTCTCCGAGCTGCTATCCGGCAGATACTCGTACTACGGTGAAATGGAACCGCAGGCGCACGGTACTTACCACGGAAACGGAACGAAGGTCGAGGTAGAGAAAGGCCAAGGTAACGAGCAACAGTCCGAGGCCACGGAGGAGTGCGACGAGAACTTCGGGGAGATTATTAAAAAGTCGATGGTCGAGACCGTGTCCGCTTAAAAAATGGTCGAACTGTGGATACGAACGCACGATTGTCGGTGTTGCATGTTGTAAAACACGTTGCTCGGCGACAACTCGTATGACAGTTCGACGAGGATGTAGAGGAACGAACGTAGGCGAGCTTGAATCTCGTTGAAACGTCTCGCGCATGCGTTCGGGGACGAGAGGATAATCAGAAAATGGCAGGAGCGAGACACGAAGGGTCCCGGACATTCCGATGCAACCGGTTCTGTCGTTTCGCGCGTTAGATAAATCCGAGTATAAAATTGTTTACGGTGGTTGCCGGAGCAGAGTCGAAGAATACGGTTCTCTTCGGGAATCACCGCCGCGGTTGATCGCACGACAAGTTCTGTGGATACACTGTCGTTAGAGAAATTACAAAATGCGGCTACGTGTGCGTCCGCCCGGGATGGAAATATATGTATAGTCGAGCCACCGTGTCGCAACCTTGTCCCGTTTTAGAGAAATTGTCGGTTGGCTGTGCCGACGCGATGTTCTTATGGACAAGGCGGCGAGAACGGGCTCGATTTACAAAAATTGTAAGGAAACTGCGAAAGAGAATCCGGGGCCGCGAGCACTCACGGCGAAGGATTTTCGGGGGAAAAGGTCTTCTTCGTCGAAAATCTCCGTTCGATACAGTCTCCTTGACGGAAACCGGCAAGGACCCTGTTGCGACGCCGGTGTTTACAGACGCGAATTCAACGAGGTTGTGACCAAGAAACAACATGGGATCAGCTTAGATTGCAGTTTATAAGAAACCTTAACTTTAATACTTTAATAGTAGGATCGCGGGTCACGCGCGCGCGCGCTCACCATTTTTAACAACGGGAGATTTCACAAAATACGCGAGAAAAATAACGCCGAGAAAAACGCGAAACAGGTTTCAACGTAGCAGGGAACACGTATCCGATGGCGTGTTCGCTTCGCCGATGCGCACGAGAGGATAGAGGTACACGATCATGTACACACGGAAACACATTTGTAACACGAGATATCTGTGAGCGATTGTGATACTTGTGCATATGAAACAAAAAAAAAATAAGTATGAAACAAAATGCAGTTTTGCCAGACGAAAAAATAGGTTAAGGAAATAAGTTATGGGACTTTTTTATGCCAGTGTGTAGGGATTCGAGTTCGAGTGATTTTTCAATCGACGGCTGATGGCGGACGATAAAAAATAGATTTTTCCTCGTGTTGTAATTAAGGACACACCGAATGCACATTACCGATACATGAATCCACGCAACGTATACAAACATACATACAGACATACATACATACACACCCCCCTTTGCAATATTAGAGGATGGTTGGGTAGCATAAGCAAGCGCACGCTGTCTACAAAACACATAAAGTTCGAGTTTTTAATTTGTTTTCTCGGTGCTCCTTCGCTCAATGTTTTAATTACTTGACGCCCGAAGATCGTTTAATTTTTTTTTCAATATTTTGTACAAACATTTTTGGGTTCGTATATTTTTACAAATTATTGTCCTCTTTTGGGCGAACGATTTTGTTTGTTGTCACGCTTCCGTGTACCACGGTTCTTATTCTTGTCTTGTTTTTATCGTCGCTTTCCGTTGTTCTTTTTCGATGTATGTGTCATTTAATCAAACCACCCCCGAATCGACATATCGGGCGCTCACGAACACAATCTCGTCTCACCGAATTATAATTTCGTCCAGGCCTGTGACACACAAACTCCGCGTGTCGGCGATCCCCCGCGAACACTTTTGCAGTTCAATTGTATAAACTATTTATTGTTTTCAATTGTATACACTTTTATACAGAGAATATATAAGTAGAACTAATTTGATACGTTCACCTGTGGACGTGTCAAGGGTCGCAAGCTCTATCAAACAAAACCGAAGTCAGCCGTTTTTGACCACGGGACGTCGATCGTTTCGCTCCCGGAAATGGGAACGCGTGCGACGTATCAAATGTCATTTGATACCTTGCGCGCGAAACGAACTAATTATACAATGTATTTAAACCGAGAAGCGGGATAACAAATGAAAAAAAAGAAACGGAAGAGAAACCCGCGCGAAACTTTTTTTATTTCGAGAGAAAGAGAGACGAACCGACGAAACGAAGTCTGAGGAGGGCACTGAAGTTGCCTTAACGCGGACGTTCTTTTTGCACCAACACCCGCGCCCCCTCCCCCCATTTGTTATCCACCCTCGTAGATTTTCAGACCTGTTTAGCATCCCGGGACGTTGATCGCTAAATACCCACGATTAATTGAAATATTACACGTTAAGGGAAAAAAATACAATGATAAACGACGATAGTATTAAATGAATCAACAAAACAAAAAAAAAAGGGAAGAAGAAGAAGAAGCAAACTTTATACATAATTTACTGGACGTGTCAGCTCCCGAGCACCTTTGTCGCTCTTCTATTTCCGCGGTTCTACACTGTGTTCATCGTCGCTGATTGGTGCCTAAGTCGTTACGTTTGTTGTCAGTGTACAATGCTAACGAGACTATCTCACGTTCGAAAATAGAAGAAACGAAGGGGGTAAAGGAGGAACATGCGTAGATATTATAAATTAAAATTCAACGGACGATCGCCGTTGATCGCGTTTGCGAGGGATGTGACACCTCCGTAAGCGACATTAAAAGTATACATATAAACCTACACCGTATGTAAGTAACTTTTAGAGTATTTGAGTAAAAAAAAAGGCATACATAGTTGATAGCGTTTTATTAAATGTTGTGAAAAAGTCTCTTTGTCTCTGTCGTGTAACGTGTTGTCTCATTGTGCGTGCGTCTCTCGTTCACGTTTTATTATTTCAACCCTCTTCTTCCAACCGAACCACGCTGATCCTCCGTGTCCCCTATTTTCCCCATCGCGCCTGAAACAATTCACCAAAAAAAAAAATCGCGCCTCGAATGTTCTACGACCAGGTCATTCCAAGGGTAATGTTAATAAACAAGGGAAAGGACGTAAACACAATTGGAACATGGGAAAAAAGGAACAAAAACCCGTCGGCCTCTTCCCTACACTTAAAATGAACCTCGAACGACAATAGTAAGGAAAATGACCTGGTAGTATTCCGAAACCCGTAATACGATCCTATCATCGCTAATCGCCTCGTATGTGGCTGTTTGCGCGTCCCCTGCCGGAAGCGACTTCCGCAGAAATGTATCCCCCGCGCCAATTACCGCGGCGCTCGTCATTATTCAAAGTCCCTTGTAATCAGAGTACCCTGCAATTAGTCTGTGTTAATGTTCCCGGATCACTGTACTACCGACTACAAAACAGGCTACTGTACCGACCATAAATATCGCGCGAAAATTCGTATGGGTACGCGTTCGACGATAGCGGCGCAAACTTCACGGGGCTAAACCTAAAAAAAAAAAGTTTTGCCTGGAATTTTTTTCGAGTATAATTAACCAGCGACAAACTCCGAGGTTCTACGGTGATCTTAACATAACTCTTTCAGTCTCCATTCTTCGCAAAAGCAAATATTAAAAAATGGCAGAGTTACGACGGCCACCATTGCTGACAATAATTTAAACGTTCGAAATGTTTATTCCCGAACTGGACGGTATCGTCGAAAATGTAGCATAGAATATTGTAAGAAACTTAATCGTTTGTCATGCTAAAAGAAAAAAACGAATCGATTCTTCGAAAACGGAAAACCAGAGTAGTCCGTCGAATCGGTCGCGGTTCGGCGGAGGTGCGCGCGCAGCTAGCAGCGTCAAGATGGCGGCCATGTAGCGGGAACGCGGTGCGGCTATTTCCTCGATTCCCGGTGTTGTTGGCGTGGTACTGGAACCGCGAGAGTCGATCGGTCGGGCAGCCTTCGAAACGCGGCGGCCGATAAGGCTGTCGGCATCGCGTACGGGTAAGATAATTCGTGCGTAAACATATCGGTTGGTCGTCGCCGTTCGTGCGTCGCTTGGGTTGCAGGAGTGGGGGCAGAACGGACGATGGAAGGAAGGGAACGGCGTTAGCGAGAGAGCCGTCGTCGAGCGGCGCGTCGCTGCTGGAAGTTGGCGGCTGTCCGTGAGCCCGTGCGGAGGTTAGTTTTGTTTGTCGGACGAATTTATGGTCGTGTCCCGTGCTCCCGACCGATCGGCCAGTGAGAGAAAAAGAGCAAGGTAACGGGCTCTCGAGTATAGTGACGTGCAACAGTGGAGGGCGCGTGTCCACGGCGCGATTCGAATACGTCTGCGCCCATAGAGTTTCGTGAGAACGGTGCACGACGGCGTGCCAGTGTCGTTGACGTTTCGCGCGTCAGTGTCCTGTTCTCCTCTCTGTCCGTTTCCCGTAGCCCTTGCGTCTACCCCTCTCGCTCCAACCAACCGGTCCTTTCTAGCGGTGACTCTCTTCTATCCTTCTCCGCTCCTGGTTCGCGTTCGATGCTCGCGTCGCGATACCCACCGAGCCGAGTCGTCGCTGCAATGCCAGATGACAGGTGCGAAGCGGTGCCACCGGTGTCTGTTAATCGGTCCTTCGAGTGCCCTGCGGATTTAGGACACGCCGCAGAATGATGAGACCAAGGTCCCACTACCGGAAGGGCGGCCAAGAGGACCGAGGACGACGACCACCGCGACGACGATCTCGAATTCCCTCGCGCTAGCGGTGGGCTATGAGCGCTGACAATGGGGACGACTCCTTGGTAATTATCATACCTTTCTCTTTTTTATTGCTCTCTCTCTCTCTCTCTCTGTCTCTCTCTGTATGTGTCTCTCCTTCTCTGTTCTGTCGTTACTCTTCGGCTCTCGCAGGTTGACAGCGCGCCGTGCGGAAATTATCGTGGATTTGAAAGCTCTTTCTCTGATGCAACGCCGTCACGCAGGAATTAATACCCCCGCGAGGAATTCGGGCTAGCTTCGTGGAGCATTATTTTGTTGCTCGACAGCGGGTCTTTATGGAAACGCTTTTGTTGTTTAAACAACAGTGTACAAGGAGAGATCTATGCGAGAGTCCTTGCGGTGAACAGAGAGTGGAGGCAACCGACTAATAATTAAACTGTTTTATACAATTTTAAATATTGAATTTTTTTATCAAGATTGCCTCCATCAGAGTTGATTCGAATTTTATTGTTCCATGAAAACCATAGGGACTCGCAGTCTTTGTTGTACTTTCTCCTCCATTCTTTTTCTTCTGTTATATTGATTTTTATTCAATTTCTTGATACTTTATTATTTAACAGAAGGATATAATGATAATTTCTAATGTAATTGCTACATTTAATGGTATAATTCTGCGGTCAGCACCACCGGCATGAGGAACTAATCTTATTCAGATTAGTGCATTCGATAGAAACATGTAATCTTTCACTGGTTAGTGCCTCCGGTATAAAAAAGTAATCCGATTCAGATTAGAATCTACCGCTGGCTTTAACTACCAACACGAAACAAGTAATCATTTTGTAACTGGTCTCAATAGAATATTAGATAACTATTACATAAGAAGCTGAAAAAATTTTGCATTCCATGCTCGTGCCTTCTCTAATAATTCGGTCGGAATTTGAAATATAAAACAGAGGCGGAGACAGTCGAAATCTCACATCATCTAAACGTTTCTGGCCACTTTGTGCAACTCCGCTGTCGCATGTTACGCGCACCAAGACCGGTTTCCATTTATTCATAAGGTACACCGTTTTCCTCCTAATTTCAAATGTCGCTGTTTTTTTTTGTTATATTACTTGCAATGTGTCACCGTTCAACAGCCGTTACGAACAAGTCCCGAGTATTATCGAGCCGCTGCTATTCGGTAGCCATTTTATTTTATTTTACGGCGAAACGTTTAGTTTCGTTTCATTGGTTCGAACGTGCTATACACGAAGGAAACGAAATAGACAAATTCGTGAAACGGGTCTCATTGTCGTGGTATCGGAATAAATCGATTTCGATTCACCTTGTACATAACAAGCCACGACCTTTTGACAATCGCTAACAACGATGACTAATCGATCCGCGTGGCATTCCGAGCACGAATGTTGTGCTTAAATTCGCCGCTTTCGGCCGGTCGGTAAATCTTGATTTCAACAGGTTAACATTCGCGGACAGTTCAATTTAAAGGTGCATAGTATAAGAACAAATTACAGAGAAATTGTTAAGGAATGATAGACATTCTTTGAATAATTTTACAATTATTAAAATATGTATGAAACGTACGGAACTGTTTAGAAAATTCTGATTTACCGTTATTGAAGTTAATTCAGCGTTCTGCTCAACACCGTTAATTCTATTGATAAAAAAAGCAGTTCGTCGAAGCGTTCACCGCGGCGACTGTTAATTTTCCAAGGGTGCATTTATTGATCACGATCTGCGGGTGTTAATTGGCGTCTCGGTGCCGGTCACGTGGTCAGCGTGACCCTTGCACCTACTCATCTGTACGGAGTAAAAGTAATTTCTCGGTCTGATGATATTTCTTGCTCGATTGCTGCGGTTGTGAAACTCGGTTTCGCAAGAGAACCGCGGGTTCGAGGCAGGACGAAATAAGACGAGAGTGGAATATACAATTTTCGGCTAGAACGACCGCGAGGTAACCTACGTGCTTGAAATTGCTCTGAACTCTCGAGACAATGTACGCCAATGCTCCGGTAATCCTTTTTCGCCGATTTTGCTGTAACATTGTATAGATCCGACAGTGAAAAATCATTTGGTTATCGCGTACAGGAAAAATACGCGACAGCTACTACGAGGGGAAATAATGTTTCTCGAAAGTAACGATTTGCTGTTCGAAGCACGACTTGACCTTTCTTCCGAGGCTGCAGAACCAGCGGTATCGCAGCAGGTTAGCCCAGTAGTTCGACGGAACACGTTCAATAAGTCGTGAGTCAATGAAACTCGCGCACGCGAAGGTATGCCGCTATTGGGGGACTCTGTTTGTATCTGCGATCAATCGCTCGAGCAAATCATTTTCGTAGGTCACACTCGTTAGCGAGTACACACAAACATAGTCTATCTAGGAACACACGTAGAATTAACACGCTGATTTTCTGAACCTTGGCGTGTATGCTTATTGTTAACCCAAAGTGAAAGCGTTCAGGGACGCCTCAAGGTCACTCGAAAGTTCTTTGAACGGGGTCTATATTTATCCTCTCGCGGAGTGGAAAATCAAGATTTGCTTATACACATTCAACAAGTCAAAAAAAGAAAGAGAAAAAGAAACACAACTACTAATCACGCGTGCTCGTATCCCCGTCCGCCATTTTGAAAAGACTGTAACTGGGTCTAAATCCAAAGTACATTCGCTGGAAAATGATAATCTTCGCTGGTAATCGAATCTTTTTAATTTTCCCGCCCGGAGGGATCAGAACCGATCGCGATTACGGTCGATCGCGCTTAGGCCACATTACGACGGCGTTATTTTCGCGGAACGCCTCGAGGCGAGACTCGTTCGAAGTTTATCTTTCTCCTCGGTTTCCTCTTGGCCGCTCGCACGCACACGCGTTCTCGGTCTGTCTGGAAAGTTTTTTTCCTCGATTGGAAACTCCTCGATCGCGTTGACCGTACCGAGATCCCGATTCCACGGCGATGTATCGCGCGTTAGCAGCGTTACGAGAAAGGCAGGACGCCGTAGTATAACGCTTATGAGAATGCAAAGTAATACGTGTCAAGTCTAACGAGGCGCGTCGCGGAATGCAGGAGGCGAGAAAGAAGTGCGCGAGCTTCGTGAACGCGAGCGTAGGAACGAGCGGGGGTCTCCTTTCTAGAGCCCCGAAATTGGAACAGTTCGAACACCCTGAAAACCCAGAATTTACTCGGAAAACTGTTCAGACCGGAAGCTCGCCTGGATAAGACGCTCCGGACATCCCGGGACTATCCTGAAGTTTCTAGAAGATGCGAAGGTAGCTAAAGTTCCTAACCCAGCCCAGACCCGCCCTCGAAATTCGCCCTGCGCGGATGCTGCGCCCGACTGCTACGAACAAAACTGATTCGCAGCAATTTCCTTTTTCGAGACTCTCCAGCTCGGTTCCCAACTACCTGGACAAAGAAAACGCATTCCACCGGCGTCTCTCGAAAAGTTCAGCCGCCCGAGAGAACAAAGAAGGACTTGCCGCAAGAAACTCGAACGATAAACGAGTCGATCCGCTGCATTCGATAGATGCTAGCCGTGCCAATGCTACCACGGGTACTGTTACTTCCAGTTACGCGAGCCAAGGTGAAGAAAAATCTAGCTTGCGTCGTGGAAGCCGCCGGAAGTTTCAATTTTCTTTGGGAATTCTCGGAGGAGCCTTTCGAGCTTCTCGCTGACCGATTCTCCTCAGGAAAGTCTAACTGGAACGTTCAGTTTCAACGGACATTGATCGGAGGGTCTTCTAAAACGAATTTTTCGATAAATTCCTAACCTGAGCTTGGATAAATAATAGAAACAAAGTAGACGGAGATGTCGAGGAGAAGCAAATGTTTTCGGCAAATCCGTCCGCTAGAAAATATGAAACGCGGAATGTCCATGTACTTTCTCGCATCGCGTCGTAACGAGTAGATCCGCGGGAAACAGAAACGAAGAAAAAGAGAGGAGGGGGGAGGAGAGAAAGAGAGATTCCTCTCGTTTCGTACTGCGTTGCTGAATGGACATCCGCCTTTCTCACGATCGAACCGACTCGTGAGAAGATCGATTCGTGCGAAGCGCTAGGTGTAACTGGAGCAACGCGCGCGTCTTTTTCTTCCTTTGCCGGCGCGTACGCGGCGCGCTCGTCGGCAATGTCAATATTGAAACAGACTGTAGAAACGTTTGGTCACAGAGCGGAAGGAACGTGTGCCTGCGAATCAGGCGTCAGGTATAATGACGGTAAAGGCACTTTCGCTTGCGGGACAAACACATCGGGAATTATAAACACGCGTATTTATTTGCTTACTTGAGTCGCCCTTTCAGTTCGTCGTCGAATATCGCCGGCTATGCGATTTTCCGATTCCTCGGTGTTCGATCTGATCTTGATTTGTCAATTTTATGGAGGTACGACAGCATAAAAAATTGAATTTTTATTTATACGAATTTATTGTGGACGCGAAAACACGTTTCGCGCGCTATACGTTAATTGCCCGCTCGGTGACTTCAACGCCTGGGAGGAAGAGGTGCGCGCATCAATCTCCGATCGGATTTAGTGAAACGTGCTTTTACTTTAGAAAGTCATTCCTTTGAAATTCTAACCAATAAAATCGACTTATCGTACGCCGTTTTATTTTGGTATTGTTTTACCATTGAAACGGGCACTTGGGGGAAAGCTTGAGCGGGGATCTACGATATAGTAGGACGGGGGGGCTAAGAACTCCTCAAATTTTGAATAGTTTTTACCCATGTACGCAATTTTGTGATTTCCACATTATTATTTTAGACACGTATACGAAGCTTAGAGAATTTATACGATAAATTAAATTGCAGATTTTTAATTGGATTCAATCTCCTTCTCGATGGGAAACAATCAGCATCCACGTTAACTGGAATGCTTGACGATTGTTTTATAATCGCGTGTCTAGAGGAGGATTTCAGTTCGCGGCCGGGATTGAGATATTAGATCCACTTAAAGCGTTTAACGCGATTTTCAGTCCCGCCGGAGGACATTCGAGTTTGTCGACGCGACGAAGGTTACGGTAGGTATTTAAGCCGCGCGTTATACATCTAGTCGTTGAAACGAATGGTCGACGACCATAGAAAGGAACGTTGAACAGGATGATTAATACAATTGCGATATTTGAACAAGGTAATCAATAATCTCCCGTATCTCTTCTAATATTTTCCGAATCGTACGCGTATAATAAATGACCGCGCGTATATCGAATATTAAAGCTTACAAGGAAAAATAAAACGTTTACACGGGCGCGCATACATACAAAGGCGTTCGGTAAGAATACACAGATGGATACCTGCAGGCGTTCATTATCGTGGAATAATCCGCTGCGTATGGCAAACATTTATACAAATGGCGCGACATGATTGCATCCGCTAAAAAAGAACAACGTGTCCACGGTGTTCGCACTGTCAATGAGACCTCTCCGTCGTGAATCAATATTATGTTGCCGTTTTAAATAGAACAAAGCAATTACGACCGTGCGCGACGACAAGTGATGCTATTACAGTGTTGACCATTAATGTTCCTCCGTGCAATTATCCGGATTCGGAGTACACGGTTTTTCGGTTCGTGCAATTAACAGGTTGAGTCACAAGCGGCGTGTCATTTTTTTCCTTATCAACCTCGTTTGAGAAACGAGCATTATTTATGAGTCAGCTGAGAACCAAGTCAATCCCGCACCGCGCGTTTTTCTGGAAGAAAATATTTGTTTATCGGAGGATATATCGAACGGTCTAGATGCAACAACGGGGAATAAAATTTGTAGCACGTCGTCTCTCCTCGACTGCGAATCGGTATCCGACTTCACCGCCTGGGACTTGACCGACTTGAACCGGCCTAACTGTTTCGACTGATTCGGCCTTGATTGCAATATCGCTTCCGCGAGGATCTGGCTGCCGAACTGCTTTTTTACGATCGCCGTAAAAATCATCCTTCATTTTCATCTCTTCCATCGTTCGTTCGGAGTCACGAAACACCTGGGCCAGGCGGACGGGAACGATAACGCAGGTAGACCAATTAACCCGGTGGAAACGTTTTCGAAGGCACGTCAATCAATTATACAAATAGCGAGCTTCGTTAATACGTCAGCACTTGGTCCGCGATATTTCCGAGACTTTTATTCAATATTCCACAAATTGGATATTCAATTTAACACCGAGCTTACCGGTAAAAGTCAGCATAATTTGTAATTGGCAAGATTTACTGATTGGCTTTTTCATTACTGTTTGACCATTGTTTTTAACATTCTTTGTTCACCACAGATTTCCCGCTAGTTTCACTTAAATTCTAATTTCATGTACATTCTGACGGGCGTTTCTTCGAATTTTACAAATTGAGTGTATCACCGCTTGTTTGAATTGAGTCATTGCGACTGAAATATTTTTCACGCAACCTCGCAGGACATTAAACGTTATTCTCACACGTTTTAGGCGTTCGTCTAAGCTTACGGAATTGATTGTATCGGGTTATTTCGAGTCCCGTAGTTTTTCGTGTACCGCGAAAATGGCGGGTTCTGGGTCACGCGTGGGACCCACGCGTCTCCGTGACTCACGTCACCCACGCGACGCCAGAAACTCGTCAAGGTTCCCGCATGCTGCAATTCCTCGGCCAGACAAATTCGCGTGTTCCACGGACGAAAGCGAGAATCGGCTACAGTACAGCCAACCCTGGAACTGTAAAACTCACTGGTCACGTAATCGCGAAAGAATAATAGAACAATAATAACCGCGCACGGTGTATAGTTCATCGCGGATAATTTGATCGCAGGGAAACAGCCTCCTTTAATTACGCTCCTAATTGCCGACTGCGCGAGCAAACGTTTCCGGCTCGGGTAAACCCACTGGGAACGACGACGTTGACTACCACTGGCCGAACACGTGTCTCGTAGACGCTCGTTCTCGTGTGAAAGTGGAGAAAACCTTTCGCGACTGACGACACGGCCGACAAGGATCTAATCGCGTCTGGATACTGGCTGCGCTTATGGCTGTCCCTTTTTACCGGATGCTCTGATCTTCTGGAGCAATTCGCTGTCAGCCTCTTCTGCGGACCCTTCTCGCTCTATTTTACTCCAATTAATTAATTCGATCAATTTTTCTTTGTTTCTTTTTACCTGTTTTATCTCGACTACAGCAGCGTCGCGACGTTTAAAATATATTTATAATTCTTCAAAACGAAAATTTCAGTGAATTTCTCTCGTTGCCATTTTTTAGTCGCTCTTCAAAGCTTCTTTTCGAGCAGTCCTTGAAAACGTGGAATTATAATGGGTATTCCATCGCGGTTCTTTGAACATATGTATGCGTAATTGTGAGCAGCGTTCCGAAAAAAATCTGTTCCCAAGCCGTCGATTATAATATCCGTTTCTCGAGATAAAAAGAGCATGGTTCAAAAAGTACTCCACGATTACGGAGGAGCGAGAGTATTAATCCCCGCGGTAGCTTTTGAGAACCGCCGGTTCGGAAGGAAATCGGTATGCGCGGATAAATCCGCGTGCGACGACCCGAGGGGTTAATGAACACCGTCGTCTCGCCTAGGGGTACAAATTTTATCGCGCAGCCACCGCTGTGGCTGTTCGGCTTTCTAGCCCGCGTTTCATACATACATACAAACATACACGTACATCTATTCTACCACACATTTATAACACGCACGCGTACTTACGCGCATGCGTGCTGGCCAGCTACCACGAAAGTAAACGACCTTAGAACTGACAAGCACAAGCTGGATCGTAATTACTCCCGACAGTCTCCAGGCCCAAAAGTCCCGGCTATGAATAACGAGGTTGTTGCTCCAATCTCGGCCTCGGCGACACACGTGACACCCCCTCCTCCCATGTTTATAGATTTTCGAAGTTAAAAAACGAATGGATCGACGAACAATTTCTCGATTCTTCGATTTCGTGTCTATACAGTTCCTTTTGTACGAGCAGATTCGTGCTCGTACGATGAACACGGCTTTATCAAAGGTCCGAGGAGGCAACAGTGCCGCCATTATACTTGTCTCTCTATTGATGGAAAGTTTTTAAGCCTCGAAAGGCGGACCCGCACAATGCTCGCAGCCAAATAAAAGGTCAGTTTTCACCCGTCCCGACAAAGTATTCCTTTCAGTTGGCCGTGTCTGAAAGGAAACAGACAGAAAATCGTTTCCCGTCGCGATTGTCCATTGACAAACGTAAAATGAATCGTTTGGCTGCGAGGCATCGTTCGATTATTGATGCCGAACGAACCTGGAACGCCGCTACCGAGCTAAATAAGACTGAAACGTTCCCGATCTCTGAGAGGTTCTGTAGAAACAACGATTGTTACGGAAAAGTCGCTGCAGGCGATAAAAATGTTCACCAGAAAGGGAAAAGAGCAGAGAAATTGCTATCCCAAGATGGAGACCGAGATAAACACTATGGGAATCGAAGTAGCCGTGCGCAGTATGGCAGTCATTACCGTTCTCTGGCTCTCTCGATCAATCTTTACTATCTTCGTGGCTGTATGTCGAACGATTTATAAGAATGATAACCAACGGGAAGGTTGCGCGTTAAATGTGACCGGTAAAATGTATCGGTATTCCGGTGAAAGCTGCACGCGAAGGCCGACAGTGCAAACGTAAAACGATCCATTATAAGTACAGTAATAGTTGTGTACACGGTGTTTCATAATAACTTGTGTACAACTGTATTAATTAATCGGGCACGCCGAGATACAATTTGCTCGTTTCGATTCCATGTCTGAATTGATTAATAATTCTACTTTTGTCTGGTTCTCCGAGGAATATGTTTCTAGTATTTTAGAGGAAATTATCGTGATTTATGCGCGAAAGTATCGCATAAACCAGCTTTTCAACACTGCACAAACGCTTAGAGATCACAGGAAAATAATGAGCCGTCTTTCCAGCTTGTTCCTACTCTCAAGTGCCGGCGTTTCCGCGCGCGACAATAAAAAATATTTCCCTCGTTTCCCCTTTGTTGTTTAGGTTGTCTGGATACCGCCAGACGAAATATAGGTTTCCCGAATGGTTGCTCGCTGCTCCTCGACATGGTTGTTTCGCGTAGTAGGCGACGTGTTAGCGCGCCGCTCGATCCTTGTACGTGACTTTATGCATCGCGCTACGGCACGTTTCGTTTCCGTTTCTCGCCGCACAATTCACCGAACAGTAAATCTTGTTAGTCCGTGCGCTACTCTGCTCGCCTCCATTCCGCTCGGCTTTGCTCGCTGGACCATTCGTGGATCAGTTGGAGACGCGCGAGAATGGTATCGGGCCGGGTCGGGCCCATGGTTCTCTTCAAATTTCGGAATTCCCGAGAACAATCCCGAAAATTCCCGGCTCGTCCCGACCAAAGGGTTTTCTCGCGCACTCCTAGTACACGCTAGTCCATGTGCACGCGGCTCGACGTAAAATCGATACGCGCCACGTCCCATCCCACGGGATTCACGGAAAAACCAGCACCCTCGGTCGACGAAACGAGCCTGAAAATATCGCCGGTGAATTCGGGTTCAAACACCTTCCTCTCGCCCTTTTTCTTCTTCTA
Source organism: Lasioglossum leucozonium (assembly GCA_028454225.1). Lineage (NCBI taxonomy): Eukaryota > Metazoa > Arthropoda > Insecta > Hymenoptera > Halictidae > Lasioglossum > Lasioglossum leucozonium. Next base: position 10,219,376 of record CM052207.1, on the reverse strand, counting down.
TTCCGCTCTCGAAAACGACGTCGAATTCGAGTTGGAAAGCTCTCGCAGCATTGTGTACTGTATTAACCGGCGGTGTGTATCGATCGACCTCGCTTCTCGAGTATCCGCCAGATACATACATGGATGTAGATTACTCGGATATCCGGATGTCCGTGATAGATACTCCAGTAGACGACGAGACTATCGAGATGCTCCGCTCTGAATTGTCTCGATGTTTATCCGCTTGTTTTATTAACACGTTGACTGCCATGTCACCCACATGTGGGTCACGGAACTATTTGTCCAAGTTTTAAAATAAATTTTTACGCTAATATATTAATCGTACCAAATTTTATTAGGATCTGTAAAATGCCAGAAAGTTTTTTTCAATTTTTATTTCATTAAATAACCTACATTGATTTGATGGAATTTTTTAGGTTCCTAGTTTGGCAGTCAAAGTGTTAACGCTTTTGCCTCTGACACTTCCGTTTCGGAATTAGTTGAACGAAGGATTCCGAGAGACGGTGTTTCACCTGCTCTTATTCGACGTTTGAAATTAACTAATTATACGTCATTTCGAATGGCCCACTTCCTTTTGTAGCGAGGTACGTCTGAGATCCTGACCTGATCCCATTTTTCCGTGGGAATCTCTGAGGCACCCTTGACCATTGAGGGTGTGGCAGTGTGTGGGATTTTGGCCCAGAAAACGCTCCATGAGATGGCACCGTCTAGTGTAAAGGGGACCTGACCCGATTATTTTCTATCTCGGGATATATATGCATGTATTGGGCTCTTTGCTGGCCTCTATTGGCTATCGGATCGAGATCCTTCACTCTCTTATCGCTACGACTATGTTAGCGATACTCTAGTAATTTTGTCGTACACGTTATCCGTTTTACCAACAATTTCCGTATCCCCGGAGCAGCGTACAAAATCGCCAGGAGGTTTCATTGTACGTATTCGACGGAATCTATAAATTCGCGGGCATGTGCTAGTCGTCAAAGTTAAATGGATATCGGACGAAGTTCTGCGGGGAATATGGTTCTCCATTTAAGAAAAGTACTTGAAACTTTTCGAGTTAGACAAATCTGCGATAACTTTGGCGTCCATGCTGGAATATCGACGATTTAGAAGGTGAACATTAAACTTCTCTATAATATTTTATCGTCTGTTTAATCACCGTGAACTATTTCCAACGTTCGTACAGTTTCCTACTTCATCAACTAATTTTTGCGAGAAACGTGTACGTTCGGCGGCTAATCACGTTCGCGTTACAACGTTCATTAAAGCGCAAACGGGATTTACTCCGGGATAAGATAAGTCCGAGTGCTTGAATCAAAAGACTCTCGGGTTTATCTTCATTCATGTATTCCCGGTCCCATGAATCAATCGAGGATGCTCGGTCGGTAGTGCAGCGAGCAAACAGGGAACGCGCTCTCTGTAGTTTCGCAGATACAATCGAGGAGTTGCGACACACGACGCGACGCAACGCGATGACGTAGCCGGCCGATTGCGTCACATTCGCGACGTCACGGTTGCGTTTATCACGTCGAGCGCCGTGATTCCGGTAACACCGAGGCTTGATAACGAAATGAAATATAGCTAGCCGAGTAGCGGTCGCAATTGTTTATCGATCCGCGTGCTGCTAGGTTCGTGCCATGAATTTCGAAATGCTCGGGAAACATCGTTGATATTCCAGCCGATATTCGAGCCATTCTTCTCTTTCGCACCTCGAAATATTTATCGCGGGAGGCGATTCGAAGATGTCGGTCGTTCTTTAAAAATTGCGTCGAACAATCGACTGGAACAGGTGAAAAAGATTTTGTCGCGAGAGGGTTGATAAAATTCGAAGAGAAAAATTCATTCTACTTCATCTTGATAATGTAGTGACTCTGACGCGATGATCTCCGGGATCATCCTCCTCGGGACCGAGTCGCTTGATCGTCTAGCCGGGATCGTACACGCAGCAAAAGTGATATCGTAAAATGTCTGTTTGCTCGATACGACGGTGTTCGTGGGTATGATGCGCCCTTGTAAAAATCCCCGCGGATGTGATTTCACGGTCTGGTCTCCCTTTCACGAGGAGAAGCGGAATGTTGTACTCGAGAGCCACCCTACAACACCGCGCCGCGGCCCTGTCACCCTCGAGAGCACGGTGCGCGGGGTGAATTTGATGACTCAGGACGCTTTATGGGGAATGAAATTACGCCCCATCTCTCCCCGCCGGGCACCATTGTGCAAAGGAGACGGGCAAACATCTTCACGATGTAGTGGCGGAGGCTCGCTAAAGGGGAGCTTCCGTAAAATAGACGCGTTTTCAAGATAGTTCTCCCTCGGGTCCGCCGCGGTTCTTCGCTTTTCAATGCCCGTCGTCTGCGATACTAATTGCTCCGGTCTCGAGAAGCGTGCATTAACGAAGCTTCGTTATTTTCCGCCCGCCAATAGTTAACGGTCTTTTTCTCCGGCTGGGAAAGTTTCCGTTCAAGTTCGAAAGTATTAATGTTGTTTCACTATTCTAATAGCTGTTTCGAAAAGGTGCGTATTTTGCGTTGGTTGTTGAGTTAACGGCAAATTTATTTCCGGAACGACTGTGCTAATTTTCAGTTTTTCCGAGGGACATCTTTTCAACCCTGCTGACGCTCTCCAATTTGCCCGCGACCTAATTGTTATCTCATTTCCGTGATAACATCATGCTCGCGGTACATGCGAAAAATTCTGCTGCTAATTCGCGTGCTCTCCGCGTACCAAGCATGTTTGCAGAAGGACTGTAACAGAGTTGCTTCAGCGCAAATTCTATCTTGCCAAAATATGTGGATGATTTGTTGGTTTTATTATTTTGGCGACGCAAAATGGATAATATGCTGGGAAGTTGGGGAATCAAAGACCAAACAATTTTGCAGGCTTCTCAATGTTGCAACGGCGGCCTACGGAAACAGACAACTATAGCAACGCACAGCCATAGTAATTCCGCTCATTTTTCACCGTATCTGGATAATATTCCGATTACGCGTAATCGTGGGAGACAGGGTTTCCAGGATTCGTGTAGAAAGCGTGACCGAAACGAAATCCAGCGATTCAATGGCGACCGCGGGCGCGCGCGCATCGTGCACCACAGTGTATACAAGACTCGCATAACTTCTGCGCTCACGGCAATGGTCACGATGATTACGGCATTATCGGCACGCGATTCGTGGAACGAATTTTGTTCACATTCCTTGAACAATTGGAAAATCATAACTCGCGAACCCAGAAATAAAAAACCTTTGAAAACCTTGGAAAGCTACCGGGCATTGTTCGCAAACGGTAATAGTATAACCGGCTCTCGAAGATTTATAAAATGCAACAAATTTCTATTAGACTCTTGATCTTACGGATTAGCGAACGTGTGAATTATGCGAGTGTATTCGCTGGCTGGTTATGATAATTTCCATCTTGATGACGATACTGGTAAGCTATTAATTTACCGACGAGACTTCGAGTTAGGTAAATTGTTCGATGATTGCACAGTGTGTAGCTGCGATAGCGATTCATTAAAAATTGTACAATCTCTTAAGAGTCTACAGAGGAAAATTAATTTGAAAAGAATGAAGGAATCCAAGTGTAATTAAATACATTTTAGCCAAGTAATTGCGTAAATATTCGGAGCAAGTAGATTCAGCCAGCGCCGGTCAGACACGCCATCTGTTTCCGTTGGAGCGGCGAGAGAGAGAGAGAGAACTCGATAAAAATATGAAAGGAGTAATTTGACTCGAAAATAACCGCGCTTCTCGTTGATCTCGTTTCGCGTCTGTGCGTAATACGATTTACTCCGCTATAAACATTGACGCACGCAGGATTCGCAGCAGTTACATGAGACCGTCTACGTCATACGTGTAGGATCGTCGTCAGTGACGCGCGCTCTGCCGCGAATTTTTTTCGTTCGATATGGACCTGACGAATAAACATTTCTCGTGCATGTATGCGCTAGCACGTGTCGTTCGCGAGTACTCGAAATAGAATGCGAATTGTTTCTCTTGATCAGTAGCATGGAATGACCGATTCCCCGTGGGAATAATCAGGGTAGATCTCTTTGGGAAAACTCGCGGCCACGTCGGAGATCGAAGTAAACGAAACGAAGATACGAGTAATCGAATTACGTCCGCGAGAACTCCTGAGTTATGGAACCTGCCGCGCCGTTTCCGAGAGCGACAGAGAAAGAGAGAGAAATCGAGTTTATCGATCGCGTAAGTCCGCTTCTCCTTCCGATGGTAATGTCATGTATCGACTTTATCCGTCGTGTGTGACAGAAGTACGGTGTCGTGGCTGATCCACGAGGGAACGGGGAAAATTTTATACGCATGGAAAATCTTCGAAAATGATAATCTGTTTTACGAAAGTCGAAAAATTCGAATTTATATATTTTTTAATATACAATAGCAATTGATTTTCACTTAATCACGGTAGCCGGAGATTCAACAAAATCATTTTAAGTATGTCGCTTTTGAAAATGAAGTAGTTGAGGATTTTGCAATATTTATACGTAAAATGATAATATTCCTGCCAACATTGAATTCTGCGTTTATTGTAAAGCGCATTATGTATTTAATTATTTCGAACTCCGTTATCAGGATTTCCATTGAATTTCTACATTGTTGTACTTCTTAATAGTGCGCCGTGCAACATGTACATTGTACTACCGTGCACAATAGAATGCGCGCTACAATAGAATTATACCAAAATAATTTTCCATTCTCCGTTGATCTTTGGAAATACGTTTGAACGAAGGAAACCCGATGAGAGCGATATGAAGCTGGAATATTTCGAAGCACGACGGCGTTTATAATCGTTCAAAGAGAATTTTAATATAGCATTTCCGTTCGTTGAATGAGTATCGTGCAAACCACCACTGAGGGAGTGGAATTGGATAAATTGCATCGTGACCTATAACATTTTGATTACCGAACCGGCGATCATTGACGACGGAGTACCTGGCAAATTAATACAGAAAACATGAACATTTTTTATACCAATCTATTATAACAAGATCAAACAATAATTCCTCTATCCCATGTCAGAAGCTTGATAAAAAATAAAACCAAAAGACCTAAAAAAAGAAACAAGGGATGAATGAGCATTGACGCTTAAATCGATAATTCCTCTGTCCCGCGTTAGAAGGTTGATAAAAAATAAAAGCAGAAAAAAGAAACAAGGAACGAACAAGTATTGACACTGAAATCAAACAGTAAAAAACGGCATAAAATCCGAAAATTCCAGGAGAAGAGCCGCGGCGAGGCAGTTGCAGGAGACAAGGGTTGGAAAGGTGCAAGAAGGGGCGGCTCTCTGATCGTGCTCGAAAAAAGCGAAATAAAATCCCGACGTGTTCTCCCATGGGCAAGGAACAGCTGAGCACTCGGTGCCGGGTGGTTGGCGTACGGGAACGTGGATTTACGTCAGTGTGTGGCGGCTGATAATGGAGACGAGTGGAGACGGTCGGACGTAAGAGCGTGGTCAGTTCGATTGCATTCAGCCGGCTCGGCGGAATTGCGTGTTCGCCGCTGAGCCAGTCGTTGTCGGGACGGCGAGCCGCGCGGTTCGGTGACACAGTGAGCAGTTTTCGCTCAGGACTCGCGCGTGTCTCTCTCTCGTCTCTCCTCCCTTTCTTTCTTTCTCATTTATCCTTTCTCCTGTCTCCGGTTCCACGAGGCTCCACGAGGTTGCTCGCACACCTGTACCTGCCGCGATCCTCTGGACCTGTGCTACGAGTCTTCGGACGACATTGTTTACCGCCGCGTGTGCGTCGACCAGCGTGATTAAACGAACCCGAAGAGCAGGTGTTGATGCTCCAGGCCTGCCCAGGATCTTCTCGCTCCTCCAGGACCTCTTGAGAAACAAGCTTCGTTTTCCCCGAAGGTTTTTACCTTATTCGATCTCGCTTCCGATAGAGCTTAGGGACTCTGTGCTTAGGTTTGATCGATAATTTTTTTTTTTGTGGTATTTTTTCTAATCAATTGAACGCGAGGTTTGCTCGTTGATGGAGAAAATTCCGAGCTTGTGTTGCTTTGATGAAATGTTTGTTCTTTTTACTGGTTTTTAGAGAATGGAACCGTGGTTTGGGAAACTGGGATGTTTGATCACTCGAGCTAGTTTATCACTGAGAAACTGTTTGCACGTTGTTTTAGAATTGTCAACGTGTCACCAATACTTGTATGTGAATATTAAGTGGAGAAAAATTGAGGCATTCATTTTAAGCCTTACAGCATAATTTTTGTTGACTGTTGTGTCACTCGTATTCGGCTGACGGAATTGTTCGCCAGAAACCTTGAAAACGAACTTTTCTGCTGACGTATTCAATATACCGAAATTGCTTACTACAAAACGCAAGCAGATCGAAAGATCAATCTTTTTGTTCGGATGACAGTCAACAAAGCAGGGTTCGTGAGACAATAAAGATTGTTTACCGATGTTGCTAAAATTACTTAAGGAGTGGTCAAGCATCATCCGTATACGATCACGTGCATTACCTTCTCGCTGATAAAATCATGAATCATTGATCAACTCTCCCAAAAATTATACAAGCTTACAATTTTCTTATCAATGTTCGTATCGGTCGTACAAAATAGTTCGTAGCTCGTTCGTCTCGAGCTTGTTGAATGTTTCAAAATTTTCTTGATAAAGGAATCAGGATCTCGACTATTGATTGGAAATTAATTTGTACGCCCGATATTCTATAGAGAGTTCGTATAAAATCAGAGGTTCAGTGGCCAGAGATTCGAGCTGCTCCGTTTCGTACCCTATCTACATAAATTACTTGAATGAGTTTTATCTCTTCGGCGTAACGATCAAACGAGTGACGAAGCGTTTGATAGTTTCTGCTGACTGCCGGCCGATTGTTCGACAGTCTTGACACAGATTTTCTTAGTCACGGTGGAAGAATGTGGATAGAATAGTCGGTTTTCGCGTTCCGCGGAGCTGTGCGTACAATCGTGACTCCCGCGGCAAAATTCTTGGTACGAAGAGTGTAGGTGTTTTCGAGTCGGGTTTAATTTCGATCGAAACCGTGCGTGCGTTCGATGCTCTTGTTACGGATCCCCGGCGATAGTTCGCTCTGCGTCCGTGGCGTACGGTTTATCTGGGAAGTGTTTATCAAGATAGATCGGTTAATACGACCCGGTCAATTGAAAGGTTGAATGTATTCCCACGCGAATTGGCGTTTTGCAATTATCTTCCGCATTGTTTTCATTCGGTTCGATCTCTGCTGTATCTATATTCGCTGTCGGAATGTTTCGATGGGGATCAAAACGGGCCGCCCCTACGAGGCGGAAGATCAATTTAATAGACGATGGAAACTTTTCTGCGTGGACGTCGATGCACGCACGCCAATTGAGAATATTCGAGAGGCGGACTTACGAGTGCGAAATCAATTTGTTTCGAAGCGCATTTTTTTTAGCATAAATAATTAACAGATAATGTCGGGAACATATGTATTCCGAGCTTCGTGACGCGCTTGTGACGTCCGTTTGATTGACACGACGCTGGCAAATATTTTCGAGCACCGTTTATCCAATTCTTTATTGATCGAATCGAATTATTCGCGCGTGTATTATTCATTAGAGCCTTTTCTTTAATTTTCACACGAATAAATTGCCAAAAATTTCTATGATCTTTCCTCGACGAGTACAACAGCGTGACACGATTCACGAAGCACATGCCGACTCGAAATGGGCCAAAAGTGAACGATAAACATTGCCACACGCGCGCACTAGTTTTCCACTTAGCAATCATTGTCACCGAGTATCGTTCCGCAGGATCGTATCAGAGAAACGGGATACGGTGCGTAAGGACGCACGTGCCTATCGAGCAACCGGGTTCCTAGAATAGCACGGGGAAACAGTCTCTATCAGTTCGTCACACATGCCGCGTGCACCTTGGCGGCACTTTGCACGTGCACGAACGTGCACGTATGCATTAGCGTGCTGTGACTAACCGTGTGTCATGCGTTCTCTCCACCTATATAATCCGCCGGCGCTCATTCCTCTTCTCTTAATTGGCCCAGCGATCGTCCCATCAAAAATCGATCGCTGACCGGCTCCGTACGCGTCAGCCGGACACGCGCGCCGGTCGAACGATGAATTAATGATCGCCGGGATGAAACGTGAAATTGATTGCTTCGGGAAGAAAATTTTTATACGCCCGCGTGTAGCCTAACGACGAAATAATAACGTGTAATTTATCATCATCCAACCGCGTGTATGGTCGGAACGACAATTCCTTTCGACGCACCTTCAAAATGTGTAACTGTGGAAGTTCGATAATTGGCGTTTCGGGATATTGTCGGGAGCAATAAGCTTCCACCTTGACCCCATTTTTGAGGATTGGAAATCTATCGTGTGAAGTCTTTTTAACGCGTTCGTATTTTTATTATAATTGAACAAGAAAGAGCCTCCGGGCAATGCAGCCGAACGAATTGACTGGAAGGCGTTGATGCAAGTTAATCAGACGATAAGATTAGAGATGTTTCACCCCTAGCATATTGATAAAGGTTCAGGCGTAGGACTCGGCTACTTCGTAGTGCAGTTGGAAGTTCCAAAGATCGATACTTAACATAAATATCCGCCGGGACTAACATGTACACCAGGAGTTTTCATTGAAATTTCTTTGTAACAATACGTCGTCTTATCGATGGAAATGAATCGAGCCGTAAAAACTCATCGAGATAAACGTTCTCTTCGAGAAAAATAAATTTGAAAAAAAAGCAAGTGGAACGAAGTCATCGGTACACCACCCATTCATTAAAACCTCGCGAGGCGTCGCGAACGAGACTGCGATCGAACGTGCGTGCGAACAATCCGCTGGGCGATTCGATCGGTGGAAATTGTGTCGGCGATTCGATCGGGCGCCGGAAAACCCGCGACGGGAATAGTTTTCCTCGGCCGAATCGACGAGGTAAAATAAATTGGAACAAATAGGCTGGCCGGTCGAACGCGAGTCTCTCGATCGCGCTCGAGCGGATTCCATATCGGCTCCCGGTGCACGGTGCAGTTTGCTGCACGTGCGAGCGCGCCACAGTGTTCTGGCGCGTCGACGAACGGTCGCACCGGTCCAATTTTCGTCGGGTCCACAGTCGGGTTGGCACGCGAATATCCGGCCCGCTTTTTCGATTCCGGGATTAAAGTTGCTCGCCGGTCGTGTCGCGTTCGGGCCACGGTCCAAATCGCGGATAATCGCTGGACCTCCTTTCCCCGTTGGTCGGGGGTCTCTTTTACGTTTTCGACGGGAAAGGAGCAACGACGGGCCAAGGTTGCCGTATTTTCGAGACCAGATCGAGTATGCAAATCGTTTACCGTCACTCTCCCCTCCCCCGACCGGCCCCCACACCCCTTTGTCATCCGTGGATTTATTTATACGCTCGTGTTTCGTGGCATTTCACGCCTTTCGACTGCTGGCCGTTAACGAAAATCGCTCGTACAAACCTGAATAAAAATAGAGAGTCTTTTAACCCCGCCTTTATCGTATTGTTGCTCGATCCGCGATCGCTACGACAAACCGGTTATAGATACTTAACCCTCATCTGCTAGACGGTGTCTCGCGGACTCCGTGGAATTTCCCGAGCCAAAGTTTATTGGATTGTATCTGCCACGAATCGAATTCAACTGTTCGCTTCGATGTAAAATCGAGATTCCCTCCGAATTGTTGCTTCGAAACCGAACAGAGAATTACAGCATTTAAAAATGAAAAAACAAATGATTTTCTTGAATTTTCACGAAGAAAGTCTGCAGTTTATGGGTCGAACTGGATTCCGAACTCACGTTTATCTCCTGCCCGGAGAAGCTATGATTGCGGTCGGCGGTTAACCGAGCATGGATAATGAGAACCAGGGTTCGATCATTGGATTTCTCGAGGATGGCAAGTGATTTTCTAGATGGCAAAAGAGGCCGGTCGGTTAGATCCGCGAACCTGTTGCCTCTCTCGCGTGTGCCAGTCAGTCGATGCCTGTGTACAAACAGTCCTGTTAATGCTTGCGTCCTGTGATGAATAACGTGATGTATTAACACCGTGACCTCGTATTACGCGTTTATCTTGTCTGGCCGCTGCCGGTTTTCGTAGGGAGTCGCCGATGAGCGCAGTTGCACCGTCGAGAGTTATTTGCTCCAGATACACACGGAGCGCGCAATTGATCGAGAATTTTTCCTGGGTCGGGGCCACGATTTTCAAACAGTCGGACCTGTTTTCATTTTCTTCGGAATCCCGTCGATGTACGTTCTACTGTGACACGGATGATCGGGATAAAAATTTTTCCTATGAATTTTATTAGAAAATTCGCAGAAGCGATATTTATCAATTACGTTCCCAATTAATACGGCCAGCGAATTGATTGGATAACGAAATCAGAATTGGCTCGATACAGTTTGAGCTGGCTCGTTCGCATTTTACATTTAAAGTACGCGCCCGGGGGAAGTTGAAATTTGAACGTTCACCTTTGAACCTAAATCCGCGCGGTTAATCATCAATTGAAATTAGACATTCTCGCTGGAATGCGAGTTGGTGATTTTTCCGTTGTTCGACGCCGTTGAATCGAAATACATATATACAGTATTCTCGCATTAAATGTGTTCAGACCGTTGTGGTAACGACAGAACGGAACTTCATCAAGGTTCTCGCGGTTCGCAAGCCATGCACCGGCAACGCGTTAAATAAGAAAATAACGTAACAGCCGAGTCATTTGAGCCTCGAAATGATTCATGCTCGCATGAAACGCACAGCCAGCTTAAGCCATACTTCCTGCTACAGTCTGGTCCACTGGATCCCTTTATGGACAATCGCTACGTTGCATAATGCATTCGGTTTGCCCGCCGGGTCTCGAGCAGATATCGCGGCGAGATCCGAGATCCCATTGTATTTGCGATTTACAGACAATCGAACCGCCTCTCCGCTAATTAACGAGCGAACCCGCTTCGAATATTATGCCGTAGTTGCGCGCACTTTCTTTCGATCATGCTCGTCATACCGCCAAGAACTCGTAATTCCATCCTCCAAAATTCACGTCGCATAGGACGATTTGTTGGGTAATTATTCTTAAAAATAGATGAAAAATACGTAGTGCAAAAATCTAAAATTCATAAACAGGAAGAAACAGAATATTGCAGTCACAGTGAAATCAGCGGTCTGAAAATATTAATGAAATGTTATTTGGAGAACAGTTTCAATTAATTACGATTAAATTGGTCTATTATGCAATAAATGATTCGTTTCTAGGTAATCCGGATTACAAATTAAATCCAGATTGAAAATTAAACCCAGTGGTTACACAACATTGTCAAGCTAGGTCGAAATTTTTCTCGAAATAAAATTTTGAATGACAGAAATGGTACCGTGTGTTTCCGATGGGATATTTGCCTGGGGTAAATTTTGTAAATAGAGGTACGTGCTCCGCCGCGTAGTAGACAGATAAAAAGTCAGCAGTTTTATGTGTACCGTAGTATCACGGTCGCAATGTGGTAGAATCGTAGTACGTATCGGGAAGGGTTAAGGTTGTGACATACGACCGTGCGATCCTCGTGGCAAGCGGTGACGGGGCGTTTGTTTTATCGAAACGAGGCGTCGACGGGCATCGACACTTTTATCGAGTCGTGGGGATTTCGTTCAGCTGTTTCCACGTTTCAGGATTCTCGGAATGTTTCTGCATTCTCTGGTCACTTTCGATAACAGCAGAACACGTTGAAAGTCGGACCGAATCGACGAGGTACCCTGTCATCTTGATAAAAACATTCCATTGAAAAATATGGTGCATAAATTTCGTACAATTTTACTATTCCAATTACAAAATTCATAATTGCAAAATTTACTGATTGCTAACTTGAGTCTGTTTGATTAATTAAAACGTTTCATTACAATCATTATATCCATATCGTAGGAAATTGATTATTTAATGTTCTGTTTATTTATTTATTCGGTCACTATAATTTTCGGTTTTTGATTTTCCTTCGCATACACTCGCTAATAGGAGCTGTTAGGTGGAATTACACGGTTGATCGGTCGAAACGTTAAAAGTCACAAGTCCACCTGACATTTCGACCGAACGTACATTTTCAGCGTGGACGTCTAATCATCGGAAGTGCAATTCCGCCTACAGACCTGTCACATCCTCTTTAGCGAAACCGTTTTCCGGCGGTTGCTCCTTCGACCTTTCGAACGTTCCACGTCTGACCTATGGGAGAATCGATCGTGTCTACGAACCCGCGTTCATCTTCCTTTGATCCTTTCGTCGCTATCTACATAGGGACGAGTGGGCTGAATGATTGTTTCTGCGATCGTGGAATGACTGCGTTAATTACGTCGCCGGCGCCATGATATTGTACGCGTATCTCGCTCCAAGTGGAATTTATCGGAGTGTCGCTCTCTAGACGATACGTTTTAAAACGAAATATTGGAATTTTAACGCGACCAGAATTCCTGTCTGACCGTTATTGCTTTTTGAATTGGCCCGTGAATCTCGGAATTTGAATTTTATCGCCGGAGCATGAACGCGAAGTCCGTAAAAGTTTGAATTCGAATTTAATCGCGGGAGTTCATGTTCGAATCAACCGCTAGAGCCTAAATTTGAATTAGATTGAAATATTTTGAATTCTAATTTAATTTTTAAATTGTTTGAACGTAATTCTGAAGGTTCGAATTTGAACTTAATTCATAATGTTCGAATTCGGATGTTCCCATTCACACGCAGTCTTAACTCAACTAGACCAATAGAATTTAAATGTCACTTCACCCGTCAACGTTTGAATTAAAACTCGCCCGTCACACTGTAAACTTCAACTCGGTCACCAGTATTTGAATTTTAAAGCGTACTGGCACGCAATGAATGAGATTCGAAGCGTGACTCATAGATTACCATACATACTTTCAGTCGGTAATATTCGCTGACAATTTTAGTTCGGTGTAATCACCCGATCGTGCCGATTACACAATATTTCCAATACAAATTACACAACTGAACGTCGCCGGAGATACAACACACGGTCGTTGCGAAAACGGGGCAGCTCCGCTGAAAACGAGTCGCACTAACGCGATACGAAAAGGTGCAGAAAGAGTTATCATCGGAAAGTTGTTTAACTTGAGCATTTCAAGACGCACTTTTCTAGATACCATTTCCAGATATATCGACACGCTCGCCGGCAGCCGGGAATCGAACGTTTCAGCTTCGAATGCCGACGATAACTCAGTTTCTCGTCGGCAATGGAATCGCGACCCTACTCGATCCACGATTATCGATCAGTTTTCAAGTGACAGCGCGATAAACAGACCCGAGAATCGTAAACGCGGAATATACTGCCGTTCGATCGTCGTTCGTAAACAGTGTGCTGGAAGTTTTGTTACTTTTCTTTTATAGTCGTGTCGGTTATGTTCGTCGTCGAGTCCTTGAACACGTGGGAGCGTTGAGGAAACAATAGAGGAACGAGGAGAAACGATTCGCGTCGATCGAAGTTTGAAGGATGACGATGAAACTACGATTTTTATATCATTGTTGGGCGTCGCAGCTCTTGTCAGTGTGATTCTTCTTTTATTTTTATGACTTATTTCTTCGACGAAGCGTAAGAGGAGTTCTTCTAGTACTGCTCACGAGAATATTTTCAAAAAAGTCTATTACAGTACAGTTAGTGGAATTTCAACTCGTTGATGCAGTATAAGAAGAGTTCTTCTTGACATCAAAATCTGTTTTACAAAACTTTTACAATTTTTTTCCACACGATGCTCACTTGAGCACTCATAAGAAAACAATTCCAAAAAATGCAATCCCTTATTACGACAAGAATACAACCTCCCCATCTACCGTTAAAAGTTAACAAGATAGCACTGATACTCGCTTGAACACTGATAAACAAGAATTCCAAAAACGCAGTCTCTTATCGTTTTAAAGAATCTTATCTTTCCATTTGTCATCGAAAACGTGCTATAAGTGTACAGGGTGTTCCAGTATCGATGGCACATCCTTAGAGAAGGTTTGTCTTGAATACCGTCTTGAAAATTGCGTCTTGAATACGGAGCGATCACCGAAACGTGTTCCCGAAATGAAAAGTAAAAATAAAAATTGTAACGAGGTCTATGTAGAATGGGTAGATGCGGATCGCTTGATCCAGGAGCTCTCTATCCGGTAGGTTAGAGATAGTGTCGTCGGGCGAAAAATCACGAGATCGATTGCACAGGCAGAATCGAAGTGACGGACGAAGGGGAAGTTCCGCGGACATTCAGACGTGGATGCTGTGGCCCGTGTTGGGGGATGACGGGCTGAGCCCAGCGTCGCCCCCGGCGTCGGCCAGCGTCAAGGGGGTTAACAAACTGGCGCCCCTGCTTCTCTGCGGCCCCTGCAAGCCCACCAGCCAACGGAAGAACCAGAATTCCACGCAGTGGTACGTGCAGCAGGTAAACAACAGATTCTCGAAAGAGATTCATCATCATCCAGTTTTGTTGCCACGTTGGAGTGCTCTTCTATACGTTTGTTTTCGCCTTTTTCCTCGTTCTCGCCATTTTTCGTTTCGGCTGACGGATGCAACTTTTCCAGAAGGACTCCCTCTCGACTCCTCTGTTTCGACGGATCGATCGCGACCTGACTGGCTGGACCGCGATTCCGAGACGCCGAATTTCGCCTGTTCAAAACTCAATTTGTTGAATTTAATTTAATATTTGATTTTTTTTCATTCTGCCCTGATTTCGGTACTCAAAATGTTTCAGTTCCCACGTGCATGTACATTCGAAACGTCGGTTCGGCTCTCGGAAATCACTTTGCACGTTCATTCTTTTCACTCCGTTCGGTTTACGCCGTTCGTCTATTTGTGTTATTTTTGCCTGCTCTGGTGCTTTGTTTTTCGCATTGCACTCGACGTGTACGAGTATATGTAGTAGCATTAGCGAGTATCTTCTGCATTTGGTTCGACATTGGTGTTTGACACACGTTGCATGAAACCTTTCGTTTTTTTTCAGTAGATCCACACAGCCAATATCACACGCCACTCCCCGATCAATGCAGCCGTGTATCAAAAGCGATCCGCTTAATCTGTTTCTGCGGTCCGATAGAGTTCGATGAAACACCGGCATCAGACACCAGAGACCTGCAGGGCACCGTCGCGTCGAATACCCTAACTGGAAACCCGATTCCGTTCGGTTAGAAAGTGTCGAAACTGCGCGCAGACCAGCCTGTCCGTGCTCCGCGGTAATTGTTTCGGCGCGGTTTCGATTCCGCGCGATAAATCCACGCGAAACTTTCCTTTCAAAGACTCTGGGAATTTTTGCAGGCTCCGGTGCCGAGGCCTCGGAATCCTGTTCGAGGGCCTTCGCATTCTTCAACTTCGTACATTTTTCCAAGACTCCAACGGTGTCTGCCTTCTCTATCTCGATCATTCGCTGACTTTAAAATTTATCGGGGACATTTGCACCGTGCTTCAGAAATCGTATGACTGCAACAATTTTGTTTTATGGTCTCACAGTCACGAGAGCAATTGGTGAATAGGCTAGCAGCAGATAAATTCGAAAAAATTACTAAACTGCTTCTAAAGAGCGTTCTAAGAATTACCGAATTCTATTAAAATCCGAATGCTGTCACGAGAGTTATTATGCAAGGAATTCTTGAAGATAAGATCCCAGCTCTGGAGGACAGACTAGTTATTATCCGCGATCCGTGAATGACGGCACACACGGCGTGCCCGTTCGATGTAAACGCGTCGATGAAACGAGATTACGACGCCTCGATAAGCTATCAGTCGCGGGGCGAACCGCTTTCGCACGCAGAATTCGTTTTAGTCGCTTCTACAAACGGTAAGTGTGTCACGCCCGTTTCTGTGCATGCTTCGCCGATCGTAATACATATTGTACTTTCGCGCCACTGCATGAGAGGAAAGTGTTGCCGGTGTGTTTCAGCGTGACGAGCAAATCCGTCGATCCCGCGTTACCGGGCGGGGGACACGGTAGATCGGAGATATTATTTCCGCTTTGAACGGCACCGTTCGATTTTTCATCGAGCCAATATTCGGACGCTTCCTATTGCGCCGATGTTCCTTCCGGTCGATCGGAGCTCGGTCATTTGATGGTCGCTGGACATTCGTTTTTTTATAGTTCATCCTGATTTTTTTTTGAAAAAGTACACGCTTCGGATACGCGGGTGGTTAAAATAAAAAAATTCCGGTTGGATCTTTTGCGATAGCGGATCTATGTAGAGCGAGGAAAATCACTATGCTGATGATAATAGTGAGAATTGAGATAGATAATTACAGAAATTTTAACCAGTTAAAATTGTGATAAAATTTTATTATATTTACGGTCTTCGTGCGAACATCCGTTCGCTTCGGACGATAAAACACTCGACGATGTTCTCGTCCTTCAACGCAATCTCCCTCGGTTAAATAAATGTTTTCTGTTAGCCTTTTATTTTTCCAACGACGTCAACTATCAGCCGCTCTGCACTGTTTCGGTAGATTGTTTTCTTCTGCGCTATTTTAATGTTGCGGGTGAAAACTTTGTATATTTCTTGGACAGATCTGAAACTCCAGAAGGCTTTCGGAGGCACAACAAACACGTATAAAATAGCTCGTGCCGAGGAATCCAATTTTTGCGAAGTGACTCATTTTTTCGCGACGACTCGATGTGTAACCATGCGGAGACTCGGTTGCCACGTGTGGAAGTGGATTAATCGGGTAATCAGGGTCAGGATGTCAACGCCGCTGTATCTTTGTTATTGAAGGCCCGGGAATGGATAAATGAAAAATTGAAGTATGGTTACGACGACCTAATTTGTCCCCCTTCATCTTGTGGCAATTGTTCATTGATCGCTAAAGTACAATTACCAGGCAAAACGTTTCAGTGTTGTACAATCGGAGTATTCTCCTTAATGAAGAGGGTTTCTCTGATTGAGGATTATATAGAAGTCTTTGCGATGGCGTGATACCGTTGCGATAGTGATTTGAGAGGAAAGAAGTGTTGGGATGTCGTTTAAAGAAGCGTTCGTCGGTGCATTCAACTCGAACAGGTCAAAAGAAACGTTCCACTGAATCATGATTGACAAAATGATTATCTCTCTTTAAACGCGGGGTTATAATACTCGAGTATTTAAATTAGGTAACTACCCGATTTGATCAGTAACAGGCTCAATTGGATTAGCCCATCGACTCCTATGCTCCTCGTTCCACCGACCATTTTTCCACTCTTATGTTATTCATTAACTTGAACTCCCTTTTCTGTATCACACAAAACCATTTTCTATACCTCTGTCTTACTGGTCAAAAATTTTCGATATCTTTTTTATTTTGCATTTGTTACTAAATTGTGCTTTGTCATCGCAAATTTCAACGTTTGCAATATTCTAAAAAGAACGTTGAAAGGTCAAAGTCTCAATATATCAACTTTTATTTTTTATCGCAGATTTCCATGCTTGAAAATAACAAAAGGTCTAATTTGAATAGCTAACCTTTCGACGCGCCCTTTTAGAAACTCTGAATACCATTAAAAAACTTCATTTCTCCGAAATTGAATTCTGCCTTCGTTCTGAAAGGATTAATCAGCCAACTTCAATTTTTATCACTACGTTGTTCTGGGGTAAAGGTCGAAACTCTAGCAATGGTCGATTAACCAAAAAGCGCAGGAACAATTACAGTTCCTCATTTCCTTGGGGAGATGGGGAGGGGTGAACCGGCATGAAATGATAGCCAATTGAACAGGTAGCTAATTGCTTTCGAGTCCCATGCGATTCGCGTTGTCTGAAATAAATCGAGTGGTATGCTTGTACTAACTGCATTAACGGGGTACCGAGAAACCGGTAATTTTTTCCCGGGCAATTAAAAGGCTGCATCGGGGTAGGTTCGCGGGTGCGCGACCGCGCGTTCGACACCTTGTTTACCGGCACACGAGTCAGCCAGTGGCAACCGGTGGTAGCGCAGTTCGTTTAATTGCTTATCTTGGGGATCGTACTTTGCGTACTCGGCTTACGGGCCCGTGTAATTATGCGTTGCCTGACCGGAAGCCGCGTCTAATAGGCCTGCCTGCATCGGCGCGGCGCGGTGGTCGTGCAGCCGAAGAAAATTCCTTTGTTCTCGGCAGTGGGACGAGCCGACCGCGAGACACACATACCCCCGGCCAGCGTTGTTTACAAAACAACCTGTAAATCGTTTATCGAAAGTTTCTCGTTTCGCAACTCGCGGGGAGGATCGCGGCGCGTGCATCCGTGCAATTTCAGAGTTTCAGCGCGCGGCAATTAATTTATATTCGTAATTACAAGGAACTTTTCTACCGTTTCCTTCTTACCCCGGCGCTCGCTATCTATCAAGACTGCGATGAGACCAGCCGATCAGAGCCGTTCAGGATTACCGAAACGTTTCGGCCTAAGTTCTGGTTGTTAGCTCTTAATGACACTCCATCAAGACTTCGGCGAGCGCGCTGTTGCGTTGCGATACTGAAACGCTTGAGACGTTATTTTTTTATTCGAAATTTTATTTGTTCATTGAAAATTCACGCGAGACCCATACGAAAGTCAATGATTATTCTTCTGGCCGGCCCCAGCCGACTCACAAAGCGTTCTCCGGCCTCGCCGAGGAGAGAATAGGTTCGAGGGCCCTGAATCGTTGACCCTGACTTCGCCTCGGAGAGTTTCGGCAGCGTTAACACGTTTGGAGTATTGTGCCCTTTCTCCTTTCGGCGTGTCTGTGAGCGGGCCGGGTCTCTACGTGAGTGGCTTTTGTCCTCGTCATCAACAAAGCTCCGTTTTGTCACCCTTCGTTCTTTGAACTTCCGGCCTGTCTCTCTCTCTCCTTCTTTCTCCCTTTCTCTCTGTCTTGGTAACCACGCGACTCTTTCACGCTTGTCACAGCCTCCGACCCCCACCTTCGAGACTCGATTCAATCCGATTCGATGATTGCTGGTACCTATTACACCGAGACCGAAAGTTCCTTTGAACCTCTCTTTGCGGTCGAGTGTGAATCACTTGTCTTCGAGTAGCTTGTTCTGTCGTTGAATGGGACAGAACAGCAACAGCATTTCAACGTGGACGCTCTATTCATGGTTTGTCAAATAGCGGTTGCTGTACAGGCGGTATCAAAGACCAGATGTATACGTAATGACGTTAATTTTAATTCGCAGATCGATTAAAAAAATAAAAGCAATCTTACCATTTTCTAGAATGAGATACGGAATAATCGAACGGGAACGCTTGAACAGCAACCTTGTAGCTCTAAATAAACAGTAGCGGCACACATAACTTTGATACGCTGCGTCCGTATAGTAATTAAAAAATAACGACTTCGAAGAAACCGCATCACGCGCCACGCTCCCGGATAAACATCGGATACCGACAACAACGTCAAAGAGCGCTCTACATGAAAACTTCAATGCGCGCATCGATTAACGTCCGCATGAAAAATCGCATTATCCGCAAAACCGTTCCGAGGTCAGAAAAATATATTTAAAGAACCGAGAAACAGAAACGACCGATTTCCAGATGAAATTTCGTAGCCTTCGGCTAGCACCCTATAATGCTATCTAAACTGCACGGTCAAGAAAGTGCCGACGATTAGATCACCGCGCGGATTTATCTAACAGGCTTGGGAAAATTGTTGCCCCGAGCGTTGCGAAAATGTTTAGCGGAATCGCTGGTATCTGGTTGTCGACGAGGCTCTCTATCGTTCTCCTCTTTGCTGCACGCGGCTTTTCCGATACCGCCGCCACAGCCCATAATTACAGATCTGATTTTCATAGTAAACGTCGGCTCCTCGAGGCTGATCGTGATTCACTCGCTTCGAAAGGATTGGCGCTGGTCTAGCTTCCTGTAGCTCGAGTTTCTGCGGAATCGTCTATAAACAATTCGATCGAGGAACGAGGAAACGTTCGGACGCATTTTTACACTTTTTATCTGTTGCTCGTACAATCACCATCAACTGTGCGATCATAAATAGACTGCGGATCTTTATGCGAAATAAAAATTGTAAGTATTCCAAGTGGAAATACTTGTTTTCTGGCTGAAACTGATACATGAATATTGTTAAATATCTTCAACACTAGGTTGAATATTTTCTAATATTTTTAATTTACTAATATTGAGATTGTGATGATGCATTCATGAGGAATTATTAAACCAATTTATTTCTTTATAAAAAATATGACCAAAAATTTTGATAAAACAATATAGAATATTCACTTTTAGTGCTGCGTGAACCTAGTGTCGATCCATCTTAAATCGTACCTGCTCGATTTGATCACAAGCGCATAAAATCCGCAGTCCAATCGTAAAACGTATCTCCACCGTTAAATAATCGACGCTTAACGACACTGCAATGAATCGACCATAAAAATCCTCTAAATTGTCAGGCGAGGAGAGCGTGCCATTGTTAAAAGGTGAGGATGTTCGACCGGTAGATGCTTCACTGAAATAAATTGATTATGCGAAAGAGCCGGCTGAAAATCGGACTTTCTTTCGTTTCCAATTGTAGGAGAGAGCCCGGGGACCGGCATACAAATTTCAGAGCCGCAATCAGAGTCACGATTGCCAGCGGAACCGTGTTCCCGGAATCTAATTCGAGAAATCGATGGTCGGCGTCGCGATGCGCACAGCCGGAGAGGTTCGCCGTGCGTCTGGGGTTCACGGTTGGAATATTCCGTAGCGCGCTGTTTTTCTCCCGGATCGAGAGTTAGGTTCACGAGCAAGTGCACCGCCGGTCGTTGGTTGATAGTCGGATGTATTTCCATGTCTATCGATCGACCGAGGCTCCCCTGTAATCCGGTGTTAAGCTTTTTATAGGCTGACGCGGACAGTGATAGAGGCGATGCCAGTTTGTACACACGTCGGTTTCGGTGCCCTTCTTAGTATCGACGCGACGGATCACTACGCCTTCGCGACGAGGCTAAACGCGGGGCTAAACGAGGATTTCCTCGGATAGGTTTCGCGAAATCGAAGGATAGTCGCTGGATCAACAAACGCAACACCGCCCGGCCGACGTGACGCTGCCGGTAACCTATAATAAACCTGCGCGAGCTTGCAAGCTTCGAATCGCGTTTTCCATCCTCGGACCTACAGTCGGTCTCATAATTGATCGATAGCCCACGCTCATTAACCCCCCCGTGGACAATCAGGGTCGTTGATGATCGATGCGAAATTTTACTCTTGAATTTATTTTTGCGAATAATTATGTCTCTGAATATTATGCTGTGTAATATCACTGTAAATAGCAAAAAGAAAATTAAATTACTATCTCCAAATAAATTTTGGGAGGGCGATAAAGCATACTCTCAGCGCTATACAATTAAACAGCGGAACTTACTCTTATTTTACGCTTATTTATTAAATATGGTCGGGTGCTTTTTTCTTTCGCACAGTAGTGTATGTGCGCTACGTCCAGTACCATGATTTTCTGTTTTAAATTGCATCGTATTTATAGAGAAATTATAATATAAATTGAGTTGTATGAATATTCATCCGAGAAGTGTGTAGGAGTTAACGAAGTCTGACGTCGGCATCGGAGAAATATAAGACATAAGCTAAATTACTATCCGCTATCTGTAGGTCGGTGAGTCATAGTTTCGAAGTTGAGAATCGTGATTCGTTCTCGGAACCAGCATTCTTCTAGAAAGAAGATCGATATTAGGAAAATATCACATATACTAACATTAGAATTGTATGTATACATATTTCCATAAAGATCCATCGGTAGTTTTGTAGGTCGCGGTTTCATGTGAAATCGTGATCTGCGTTCAATTTTTCTAATCGAGAAATCTAAATGGAGTGGAATTGAGCGGATCTCATAATTCTGTCTAATTTACGGAACCAGTTAGGGTGAGTTGGGGCGAAGCCAGTTATGCGAGCCACTATACATAGAAGCAAGTTAGCAAAGCTGTTCCGAAGTTAGACCCAAACTTTGTTAATACACACACCAGCGGAAATACAAGGAAAACACGTACACGAATTGGTTGGTTATTTTCGTGCGATTGATTGTACCTTAAAAAATAACAGCACCCCCTCTGCGTTTCATAATTGTGTCTCCAATTACAGAGAAATCGTGAAACTAATCGGATATGAAATTTTTCACGATGTAAAGAATAGGATTATCCTTTTTTTCTTTCTCTTTGTAAATG
Organism: Lasioglossum leucozonium; assembly: GCA_028454225.1. Classification (NCBI taxonomy): domain Eukaryota; kingdom Metazoa; phylum Arthropoda; class Insecta; order Hymenoptera; family Halictidae; genus Lasioglossum; species Lasioglossum leucozonium. Next base: position 10,197,320 of record CM052207.1, on the reverse strand, counting down.
GATTTGCGTTTATTTAGCCGGGATAAATAAATTGGCTTCGCTACGGATTAGCACAGCTGTTTCTCTCCGGATTGGTGTTAATCGAATTGTTTCTTTTTGTGCTATTTTGTTTTTTTAGACTAGCTTATCCGATCTTTATACTTTTCATCTTCGACCGTAACATTTCTCTTTGTACTTGAAATTAGATCCGGAAGAATAATTAATGCCCGATATGCATGATCGCTGGTTGTTCGTCGGGGAGTTATAGTTACCATTGACCTTCTTTACGCAAATGGCTTTCCTTGAAGTGTGTCTTTCCTCGTATATAAAAGAAAATTATAATTATCGTAACAGTACGTTTGTCATACATGCTCGATATCGCTTCGTGTTCCATACCCTTGAGCTCTGTGCGGGGAAGTTATAAGCTTCTGGCATTATCGAACTTTATTACAGAGAAACCATTGTCGTATTCAAGTATCGAGCAGCTTACCAAGTTCAAAACTCATCAATGACGTCATCGAATATCGCGAAGCGTTGGTAATTTTTCATAGAAAACCTATAATTCGTGGTTGGCATTAAAAGAATGTCCCTATTTAAAAAAAAATAATCTAAATCTCGCTTGAAATGCTAAATAAACTGGTTAAATCGTTTGTTGAAGCGACCAACAGGTCCTCGCTGCCTGGAATCGCCGATTTAATCCTGATTTACGGAATCGCGCCGGTGAATGGAAAATTTGCGAGCGTCGGGGGATCCGCTGGATTTTTATTCAACCGGAGAGGCCACCGAGGAACAATGGCGAGTTGACGTGTTCCTCGGAGCCGTCTCCAAGGACGAGGGAGTACGAGGACCTTAAGTCACGCTCGGGTTCTCTCCGCGAGCCTCTAATTGCCGGTTCGTTCCGGAGCGTAAGCCGCCTTTTTCCACAGAGCGGAGTTTACCCGCGTGTGTACAGTCTCTCTCTATCTCTCTCGAGCTGTGGGGCCCCGCGATCGTTTGAAAAACGCGGCTAGTTTTCCGCGGCGAATGTTGTTTCAGGTTTCTGTTACGATCCTTATAAACATCCGTAACGACCGTGCATTTTGCCCGTCGGATTGCACCTGGCTCTCGCGCCGCGGATGCCTTCTCTCGCCGCTATCCGAACGCCTGCGCTCCGAAAAAACGAAAGAGAGAGTGCCGTAGAACGTTACAGGCTTGGCCAGTGCCGGATCCACACCTCTGGAGACCCTAGACGCTTCGATGATTTCGGGGTTCTTCGTTTCTGGCGACGCAACAGAATTTCTGTGCACATTAACTTCCTCTACCGTGTTAAAAATTAGAATTTTTAGAATCTAGTCTTAAATTGTATACTCGATGGTATCTTGGAAAATTTATTAAGTATCTTAGAAATGTTCTAGTATCGCTTGATTGGTCTGCAACGATATCCAGTTCGTTTCAGACGAGCGAAAGCTCGATAACGATACCTGAACAAGCGGAATTGTAAATCTGCCGCTCGCAGACTCGCTATCACGGCAGATCTGTTCGTGCCATTTACCAGCCCAGCAGGACATTTATCGGCCAGCTCTCTCGGAGTATCGCGGCGAGATTAGCAAGCTATCATCGTCTCGGCGAGCATATACAGACCGAGACGAGTCTCGTGTAAAATTAGAAACGCTGGCAGCGCCGATTATGTCCTCAAAAATCGGCCCATGGGAATAAATTCGCGGGGCCTGCCCGAGGGAACGCGAGTTGCCGCTAAAAATAGCGTTCCCGCTTGGACACTCGCTCCTCGCACTCTCTGCTTTTATTTCGATCGCTAAAAACGCCGTCGTCGCGGACTTATCTCCGGATAAGTTACCTGCGCTGTTAAGCCGCGTGCACACCGATGCAACGTGCACTTTTGTCGGCTATTGTTCTCTTCCTTCGAGATGCATCTTGCTCGTCGTCGCCTCGATGTGGAGGTAGCCGTAGCTGCCAAAGAGGATCATAATGTCCTCCCCGAGAGCACCATCGTCGGATTCCAGGCGACCCGTTCTAAAATCGACGCGGCGCGCCGCGGCCCGCCGGGGAAAAAGAAAAGACGACGCGAGAGCGAAGAAACGCCTCGCGTAATCGTCGGCCGCTATTGTCCCCGGCATGCAACATTTGCCAGAGTGCAACGACAGTGCAACAGCTGCGCAGTGTGCGTCGAGCTACTCCTATCCGCGATCGATGGGACCGCGAGAGAGGGACCCGCCGCGAGGGCTTTTGTGCGAGGATAATCGTCGTCGCCGCGAACCACCAATCCGCCCCGCGAATTTACATTGCGCGCTCGGCAACATTGTTGCGAACCCGCGACACCAGTCGATAATTCGCCTGCTGGCAACCGGACGGCAAACTTGTTAGACGCGGAGTTCCCGGCGGCGAATTAACCCCTTTACCTGCATTTTCGTGCACTGGGTCGATTTCACACAAACGCGGAGACCCCACGCCACCATTGCTATTGTAGTTTTCCTAGTCGGGATGTTAACGAGGTAAATTCCTTCTATGCGTCCACGATGGAAACTAGTAGTTGACAAACTATGTTGGCAAAAAGAAATTGAGAATATCCAATCTTCGTTAAAATTCTTACAACAAGGCGAAAATAAATTAATGTACGAACAACGAGCAGAGCGGGGTAACATTGAATTCACACTTTCCATGTACACTCGGGAACGAGGCACAGTTGTTCGTAAGAAAATAGTTTTTGCGGACGAGTCTGTGTTCGCTCGTTAAGTTGCTGCTTGCGCTCATGTTATCAGACATTTTCTTGTTGCGAGCGTGGTATCTGGAGCGTGGATCATTAGCGAATCCCTCGGTCGCGTCCGAATACTATTTAATTCTCGATGAAGGAATCAACCCATTTGAACGCAAAGGTCTTTCGTCGTCGATTTCAAATTCAGACATTACGGACCACTCAAGGGTTAAACTCGCGACTATCTGGTAGCTCGTAAACTTTCTCAAGGAAGTCAGCGGTAGAAAGATTAATTGCGTCTGTATTAAAAATATATTCCCCGCGGAGGGCACCGTAAAACAAACTTTGTAATCTCAGTATAAACAGAAATAAAATTCAATTAGAATCTGTACTCAAGAAGACTATCCAACGCCATGAAGAAACACAAGAATCGCTCGTGAATAGGTCTCTCCGGACATGAGAAAATATTATTCCGCGCGCTGCGCTGCGCCTTTTTACGCACGCAACCCTCGTAGAAGGCTTCTCGCGCAAGGAAGTTTAACGGATCGCGAGCGGTCACGGGTTCGTAATTAAAAGCAGCTCGATCGTCAATTAAGGATCTAAAATCAGGCACGGGGATAAGGATCTCTCCTCCTCCTCCTCCTCCTCCATTCTCTCCGTCTTGCTCCCGCAAGAGTGTTTATCCGTTCCGGAGTGATATTACCGGGCGCCGGAAACGAGATTCGTGCGAGATGCAAGCCGGCCGTGTTTATTTGTCGTGAAATCTATTCGCGTGCGCGCGAACCGGGGCTTCTAGACGCTTTTGTGCATCTCCTTTTGTACCCTCTCCGGTAGTCTCGCTCTCTCGCCCCCTTTTCTCCGTGTCCGCGGAAACGAGGATCGGCGCCGAGTTTTCTCGTTTACGCCGCGCGCCGTGAAAAGGGAGACGACGACGTCGAACGCGCGCGCTTAGAAACGCTTGAAAATATGTTCGAGGATGCTACGCGCGGCCCGCTTGAAACTGTGAGTGCACTTTCCGAAACGGTTCGAGTGTCGTATAGTTACCGGGCACGCTTTTTATCCGGCGACGAGACGCGACGGCGTGCGATCCTTGGGATTTTCTGGATCTCGCGGAGACACGACAAAGACGTTCTTTGTTGCGCGCAGTAGCGCCTCGATATCAACACTTGGTGACACGTTTCTTTATGTCTTGCTAGAAGGTGGCCGATACGAATTCAGCGAGAAATCCTTGTTCCTGATTTCTACGAGAAACGCGAATTCAGATGTTTGTCTGATTATCCGAGTGGAATTTTTGTTTCGCGACTGCTCAATCGGTTTCCCAAAGTAGATCAGAAAGCGCAAGTGGAGTATTTTCATATTTTTCAAAGCGGTACGATCAATGGAAATATTGCCGTGGGATTAACACCTCGCGTCGATGATCGAGCGCGCACCGTGGCGAACGAGAAAGAGACGCCGAACGATCGGAGAACGACCCGGGACGACAGCCCGAGCGAAGTTTCTAGGAGGCCTAAGCGGGAAGATAAAGCGGTCCCATCCGGCTAATCGCGATTCAAGCCGTGAAATGGACGGCCGAGGTCAATTCCGAGCCCGGGAGTCAATTATTTCAATAAATCTGCCGAGCGCACGGCGTCCATTGATTACCTCGTCCCCTATTAGCGAGACGGCTGCTCGTGATAGGGGATAGCCCCGTGAAATTAGCAGAGCGTAAATCATAACCCCAACGTTCGCGATGTTTTCGCCGGTCATTAAAAGCCCCGCCGGTGTTCGTCGTCGACGCCCGCTAGAAACAACACCTTCCGTTGTCTTACTCGATGGGTTTAACATTGTCGTTTCTTTTCTTTTTCGAATTTTCCAGCCCACGTGGCGCTTATGGGGCGAAGAAAGGGGCGATGGCGTCATATACACGGTGTACCTGAAGAAGGTCCGGTACCACAGGCCGACCAGGAGCCTCTCTGCATCGGTGAGTACAATCTTATTAAATCACGTTCATCGTAAACTAGTTTTTCATTTTTTCTGTTTTTTCTTTTCGAAAGAAGAGACCGAGAACGATCCGCTTGTAATAGCCAATTTAAATCATGCCTGGCTAAGAACTGGATCATGGAGATTTATGCAAACTTGCACTCGCGAAAGAAACTGAAATTGGAGGAAGTTTTCTCCTCGGCGCAAATTAGATGAAACTTTCCGTGAAATTTTGTTGAATTTTTCATTTTTTCGTGCTCAGCTGGCGTGTAAATGTTAAACTTTCTACAGGGTGGTCAATTAAGGGTTGCACTCTTCTTTTCGGATCGTAAACAGCTCCGTAAAACTTTATCTACAGTGTCATTAATATTTCGGAATTAAATAAATTTACCTATTGATTTTTTTTTATATATAAAGCTCGATCGAAGGCTTGCATTTTTAGGGAAATTTATTTGTGTGATCCGTAACTGTCAATGATACTACTAATTAAATTTGTTGTTAAGCAGTACTTTCTGCTTACGTTCGTTCGAGTCATTCGCGTAAGGACAGTCCGAACTGAAAAAGACGTCAACCGGACCCTATCTAATCTAACCGAGAGGTTCGGTTCGCGTCGAACTATTTGCGTAGACGCTAATTCAAACCTAACCCAGTTAAATGAAGGAAACCGAGATATCTTGTTGTACAAAGTGAACGCCTTGCTCGCGCTGGCTTGCCTTGGCGCATTCGAAAGCTTGTGTTAAATAAACATATTACTATCCAATATACCTCTGGCTAAAAACTCTTAAAAATCGGCTGCGTAAACACCGGAGAAAGTCATTAAACCCAGCCATTCTCTTTTCCCATTTTCGCCTGATCGAGGCCGATCAAAATATTTATTAGAATAAACTTAGCGGAATGTAGATTTCTCAATAGATTCACGAAGACGAGCAAAAATGTACAGACGGTACAATCTACTGATTAGGATGAGCTAAAATTTTCTATTTTACCGCGACTGAAATTATAAGAATAGTTATTCTTGCTCATAAAAATCATAAAAATTCTTCCATGCTAATTACAATCATAAAGATGCGTCTGCGATAAGCTTCTAAATTTTCCAATTTTATCGTTGATGAAACCATAAAGGTGCTTTCACAAAAATGATTAAATAAATTTCTTCGATCATTTAAATTCATAACTTTCATGAGAAAAGGTATGAGTGCCTGTGAACATTTTCTAATGTCAATTTCTGTGATCTTTTCGCAGGACTCGGACGACGAGATTTCGCACCTAGAATGGGAGACGGTGAGGGTCCGTTTCCTGAAGGCTGGCACGGTGCAGCGTCTGGTCGAGAGTTTGGCAAACGACGACGGGGAACTCGAGTCGACGTACATCAATGTCTTCTTGGCGACGTATCGCGCGTTCACAACGCCCCGAGAAGTTCTCGAGCTATTGTTAGCGAGGTACGACGCCCTCGACGAGGGATCCGGCGCCCTGACAGGTGAACAGCACCGAAAGACCCTCGTGCAGGCACTTCACGTGTGGTTGGACGCGTATCCTGGTGATTGGAAATCGCCGCCGAATCATCCTCTGCTCACCAGGCTCTTGGAGTTCACGCATCAACGGCTTCCTGGCTCGGAGCTCGAGCTCAAGGCAAGGCATCGGTTGCACAGGTTCCAGCGAGAGGATCAAATAGGTAAGCGGGTCAATATCGTTCGAGCGTCGTGATCTCGAGAGATTCGTGAAAACCAAGTCTGAAACCCTCGCCAATTTACCTGACGTTCCTTGCGCTCCAGTTTCGCGAATCCTTGAGCTTTCGCAGCCAATTATTATTTATCAATAGGCTGCGATCCTCTGAAATATACCAATCTTGGGAAATGCAGTTTCGCCAGTAGTTGATTGTCACTGCAGCGCAATTCCCGCGGATGTTTACCAAGTCGTTATCGCAATTTCGTGTTCCTCGCGATGACTCCTCGATCTGATTCACGCGTCGATGACTCGTTTGCTGATTGTACCTTTTCCCACAGATTCCTGCATGGTGTACGACAATGGTCGTCTGCCACGAGGTTCCCCGGAGCCGATCGTGGACCACTGGACAACAAGCTACAGCTTTCCCGAAGTGCCTCACCGGCATTTCGCCGAGCAGCTCACCCGAATGGACGCCGAAGTGTTCAAGAAGCTGGTCGCCCACCAGTGTCTAGGCGCTGTCTGGTCCAGAAGAGATCGCTCAAGGAGCCACGACGCTGCCACTGTTCTGGCGACCGTGAACCAGTTCAACGCTGTCTCGCTGAGAGTCATCTCGACGATCCTGATGGAGCCGGCGATGAAGTCTCAGGAGCGTGCCAGGATCCTCGAGACGTGGATCGATATTGCTCAAGAGCTGCGAGTCTTGAAGAACTTCAGCAGTCTGAAGGCTATAGTGTCCGGTCTGCAGAGTAATCCTGTCTACAGGTTGGAGAAGTGCTGGCAGTGCATGCCCAGGGAGAAACATGAATTGTTCAGAGAGCTGGAGAGGATCTTCTCCGAGGAGAACAACGCGTGGACGCAGAGGGAGCTGCTGATCAAAGAGGGCACTGCTAAATTTGCCGATACCGCTGGAAGGAGCGACAGACACCTGCAGAAGCTCTTCCAGAAGCAGAACACCCACGCCGGCGTGAGTGGACGCTTTTAAAAATCTTCCTGAACCTCGTGTTTCCTTAGAAAATCCTCTATAAGGCCGGGTCAATTTGATGGTGAACGAGTTGGGTCAATATGAGCAAGCAAATGTAGTTGGCAGTTGTGGTCATCGCTTGAACGGGACAGAGTTGGAATCATATGTTTCAGAAGAAAATGTAAAGGGTTAACGAGAGAAGTTGAACGATTCTTCGTTTATTTATGCTGACTTGTCTCGTTGAAAATAGAATAGATAGTTTTCATGTAGCAGCTTATTTCTATCCTGTAAACTTCCCACCATTCTGCTGATACCTCAGCTTCACGACTATAAATTTTGTGTTCCCGAGAAACCAGTAGCAACAGCAGCACCAGTAGCTAGCTGCAATGTTGGCGAGGCGTCAAAGTCGTACATTATACTCAGTCACAACTGGTAGCAACCCATTAAAATTCCTCGTAGCTCTTCCTCCCCATCTCGCGCGATCTTCCTCTTCTAATTTCGTAACAAACTGGAACTAAACTAACCAACGAAATATTTCTGCTGTTTAGAACATCAGCTACGGAACGATACCGTATCTGGGAACCTTCCTGACGGATCTCACGATGATAGACACTGCGATATCGGACACGATAGCCGACGGTCTGATCAACTTCGACAAGAGACGGAAGGAGTTCGAAGTGCTGGCCAGGATAAGATTGCTCCAGGGTGCGGCGAACGCGTATAACTTCAGCACGGATACTCTCTTTGATCGCTGGTTCCATTCTGTAGTGGTGCTGGACGATCGGGAAGCCTACAAGCTCAGCTGCCAGATAGAACCGCCTCCTCCGGGCAACACTTTGAGCAACCGTGGCAAGAAGAAGCAGGTCAGTCCGGTGTCTCCCAGGCTTGGGCACATATCGTTTGGAGGAAAACGGAAAATTATATCCTACCAGTAGTCCCCCACTAGTCCCACCTGTTTGGACTCGTTCTCTAACCCGTATCTCGTCTTGCAGGCCCATCAGGGACACCGTAAAAACGACTCGATCGCCTCAACATCCAGCTCGAGCAGCTCCCAGTTCTACTGCGACCTGGATTCCCTACCCAGCTCGCCGCACAACTCTCTCGACCGTCGCACGTCGCCGTCCCAGATGTCCAGCTCGTCTTCGAGCTCGTCATTGCCCTCTTTGGACGTGTCTCTGAGCTCTGGGGGTGGTAACGGCGCCGTTGGTAACCAGCATAATCGCCTAGCACCGGTGATCACTGCGAACGGGAACACACCTAACTTAGTCGGCCTGTCCAGTCCGAGCCATTCGCACAAGAGCTCGCCGGACTTCTACATCATCAAGGTGACGATGGAGAGTGACAACGTGGAGACGGACGGTGTGGTACTGTACAAGTCCATCATGCTGTCGAACAACGAGAGGACGCCTCAAGTGATCCGTAACGCGATGCTCAAGTTGGGAATCGAGGGCAGCCCGGACCAGTACACCCTCGCCCAGGTGCTGCCGGACAGGGAGATGGTCTTGCCTAACTCCGCGAACGTTTACTACGCCGTGAACACCGCGCACAACTTGAATTTCATTTTGAGACCCAGAAGAGAGCCTAACGATATCGCCACGGATAGTCCCAAGAGCAAGACCAGCCACAGCCACAAGCGGTAGTGCTAGACCAGCTCTTCAGAGCTGAGGACAGAGAATCTCGACGCGTCACAGCGTGGTGCGTTTCACCATGTGGCGTGTTCTTTTTCATAACCATGACAGTACGGATGTCTCGTTCTTTTCTTTTTGTTGTTTCTCTAGCGATAAACACGCTGGTTGTACACAGACTTTCTTCAAGCTCACCGAGGAGGATCGTCGATCTATATTTAGGGCTCTCTCACTATCCGGATATCTAGATATCCCAATACTCAATCCGGATGTCAAGACATAACGAGTAGACTGCGGATCTATGCAAAATCAAAAAATTTCTAAGTCACTTGTACGGAACAGAGGTTCACCGAGGATGAACTGTTTCTATCCATAATTTTACTGAGTTGAGAATAATTTAATAACATGCTTAGGTACGTTTACTTGTTTCACAGTTTTGTATTTTTCTTATTCATTTCGTAAATGCATAAAATCCTCAATCGAATGACGAGTATAATCCGGATAGTAACAGCCCTGAATCTACACATCTTCTGTCTGTTCTTTTCCTCGTTCTTTTTCTACTCACCGGTTGCACGCTCGCGTCTACGCAACGTTACCCGCCCACACACGGTACTATTCGATATTCGACATGTTTATTATTACGATTGCCGCGGGCTAATTTAGCGAACATAGATACATATGTGTTAGCGTGAGTCATAGGTCCGTCGTCGACGCGCGAAACGAACAAAGATAAGCGACGATAAGGTAGCTGTTTAGCTTTAGTTCCGTGTGTAGTCACGTTACATTTATATATATATACATATATATATATATATATATATATATATATATATATATATATATATATATATATATGTACCATGGAGATCGTGGCCCGCGGACCCGACGAGAAAGGTTCGTAGAAATGAAGGAAACTGGCTGAGGTCCGCGGGCGCCAGAATCTATTGTGATTTTTGTACATAAGTTTAGTTCCGTAGCGCGGCTTCGAGGACGCGATCGTTCGATCGATCGGCCGGACCACGAGTGGACCCGAACGAAAATTGTCAATTATTCAAGTTTCTCTGACGTCGCGGGAAAAAAAAAACAAAGTGCGAGAGAAAAGCAAACACGGAAAACTGGTTCGGGGGAAAGAATCGTTCAAAGCGACTGTGCACACATATTCGTCCATTCCGTGATTCATTTTTCTAGCCGCGCGACCAGAGACGCGCGCGGCGCGGAGAAATTCCGTTCTGTGATATAATATTGGACATACTTCTCATTTCGGCTTTGGCATAATATAACGGGAAAAAACCGAAATCGAGCACACGTTTCCGGCTGGAATAAGAAAACAAGGATGGATGAGTGATGATAGAAAAAGAGGAAGAAGAAAAAAAAATAGAACACTTATGGAATCTCGAATACTCGTTCCGATATCGAAGCTGGCACGCGTTAGAACGCGTGCGAACGTGCGTTGATATATTTTTACAAAGGACCCGCATGCATTCGTAAAAAAATAGGAGAAAAAAAAAAGAAGTAAGCACACAGGATATTCGATTGCTGCAGGATCCAAACCCGACGTAACCGGTTCCCTTTTCGCATCGCAGGGTTTGGATGCCTCGATGCATTAGCTTAGGCAATTTTGTACTTACCTCTACCTACCGATGTCCCAATCTCCTCTACCCCCAATCGTCTAAGTAGCTGTATCTGTTCGTGTACACGTCAATTCCTTACCGAAGTTCGTGCAAAGTTGTGTGTGTGTAATACGAGTCGATCAAGGTGACAATAGATGGCCTACAATTTTACACGGAGTTTTCCTGGGAAATGATCCTTCCTGTAATTTATTTCGAAAGGCGCGCGAAAAGTGAAAACGGTCCTATCCCTACGATACCCTTAACGTTTAAGGTTAGCGACGACGTATTTATGAACTTTTTTGTTCTTGCATCTTTGTTAACCTTTTATATTTTCGGAAAATAACAGTACTATTTAAGTGTCGGAACAATCTTGTCGTGTTCTGATTGCGTACGCACAGTGGAATTTGCTTCGCATTCCAACCTGACCCTTGATCCTCGACGATGAGCCTTGAACATTGCGACGATGTTTCAATAGTTCATTAACAGGTCCTATAAGTTAAAGTAAGTTTCATTCTCTGTGTAAGGATCATCCCCCAACTCGGAATTGTCGAATAGCTCTACGAACCCGCTGTAAAATAATCGGTCTACCGAACTTAATTTAACACACTTTCACGAGCAAACCGCCCTTGGTAAATCTCAAAAATCTAGACCCCATTCTTTCACTGTAGGAGGAACACTTTCACCCAAGACGACCGTATAAGAGAAGGGTCTCGTAAAGTAAAAATAATTTTACTTCTTTGTGCTAGAATCATCCCCTAACTTTACACCGCCATGCAGCCCCATAAAAATTGCTCTAAGATTCTTTCCTCCTATAAGAACCACCTCCAAGTCTATCTAGCGTAGTCTAACAACTTTGCCTATTCACTGAACCTAATATCTACCATTGAACACGGCTAATGCCGTCTATCGGAGCTAACCTTGCCGGCCACGTTATCTCGAGCGAAGGGGATGATCAGATCGTTCTCGCGCGAGGTGGAAACCGCCGCCGCGTGGCCCCCGTTGATGACTTCCGGTATGCCAGCAGATCCGGCACGCGAACCTGTTGATCCAGTTCAAAGAGGGTGCAAACACCCCCGGAGAGAGTGCAGAGCCAGGTAGGTGCAGCAGACCTTCTCGGTTTCTGATGACCGAGGGCTGGGGTCAGTTTCTACCGGTGATCATTCAGTTAGAGGAGTGAAGGGGGAGAGAGAGAGAGAAATAGAGAACTAACACTCCTTCGGTTGACGATGATTCGGTTGAAGCGAGAGATAGCTAACTCCTTCGGCCGACGATCGATCACGCGATTAGGGTGAAGCTTCCTTGAGGGAAACCGCGGGGGCTGGCCACGCCACTCTGGTATCCTGTTAAACTGGCTCAAGGTCGCCCGTTTACGTCAGAAACGGCGAACTCGAGGAATTCGTACGTGCATGCCTGTAGAGGCTTAATTGAACCCGAGTAGCGATTCCTGGCCACCGTCATCCGAGACCCGGCGATCCCGAATATCTCTGGAATGATGCGACGTAGGTCGCGCGGGTGCTTGATTTATTCTCAGCTCGGAGCAGTTGGGGCGGAACAAGTGCACCCTCGAAATCCATCCTAGCCGCGACATACTGTGTGCTCTAAGGTGTTTTCGTTAGGAATGCTCGAAATTATCTTCGGATTCGCATGTTTCTAGAAGACTGACACGAATTCTTGGCGACGAGCTCGAGGAGATTCGAGCTCACCCTTGCGTGGGCGACCTGCTACTCCCATCGCGATTTTGTTCGACAATTTTTTCGACAGTTGACTTATCGGAAATTTTATGAACAGTCTTCTCAAGACCGAAGATCAAGATATTTTCGCAATACGCATCACCAGAAGGATATTTATTGTATCATAGTTACGATCACGAAGATAGCGCATACATGATTTTCCGCGATCGTTGGTCGCGCATCATCTATCGCGTCACCGTTTCAATTTAGAGACATAATCGCCGGCGTCGCGTGCTCGACCATGATCGACAGTTCCTACTGCGACGCAGAATGAAAACGTCACTGCAGGTAGATGGATATGCATGCATGCTTGCCGCATCATAAAGTCTATAAAGTGAATTTTCTGCAAATGTAATGCAGACATCAACATTTTAACATGCGAAAGATAGATTGTACTGTATTCTAAGTACAACGTTATGCTCGATACATCCTCTCACACCAGCTCTCAGCCAACCCCCGGAGGGCCAAATTCCCAAGACGCCCCATTACAGTGATCAAAGCAGGAAGCAATAATCCTCAAAGAAAAACTCCAAGCTCGCCCCAGACCGAAATGATCATAGCTCACACTTTGCACAACCGTTCAATTTCGAAGAACCCTCGTCGAGCCGTACGAAGATACTTCCCACCCTGAAGACGATATTAAACAACGATTAAAAATTATATAAAATCATTCCGTCAACATCGAATTTCAACTCCACAAAAACCCACCCCCATCGAGCCCCAATCAACCCCCATGATGACAAACTACCCTCATCAGCCGATTCCACTTATCAGAGCAGGAAACAGTCAAGAGAAACAGAACCGAAAACTCGCTCAAAGCTCGCCCTTGCCCTCCACCCTCTTAGAAATCCGCGAGCTTGCGCCCTCGCTGGCTCCGCTCACTCCGTTATCCCACGCTAGACAGCGCTGTGGTAGCTTCGGCAGCGCATCCCCCTCCCGAGTCGAGCCGCCCCTAGCCACCGATTGAACCGGTGAACTCTCGTCGAAGCAACCCCCAGCTAGGGCCTCGGTCTAGAAGAGAGAGGCAGTCGTGAGCTTGGTGCCGAGCTGGGGCGATGCTCGTGGCTCGCGTGTGCTTCGCGATCGCGCCGAGTGCTCGCCATTCCGTGTTGTTTCGCGTGTCGTTGTTCTACCCTTTCCGTGGAGAGCGTCGGGGCGTTCGATCGCCTCCGCGTTCGTGTCCGCGTTCATCCCTTTTGGTCGCACCCTCCTCGTCTTCGTCTTCGTCGTCGTCGTGGTCGTGGTTGTGGTCGTCGTCGACGCACCGGACGCTGGCAGAACGGGCTCCGTCGGTGCAACGACCGTGCGACGAACGGACGGCCGCACGTGAGCACCTGCGATCCGCTGCTGCGAGATGAGAAACGTGAGTCCATCGCGCCCCTCGTCCGTCCGTCTCTCCTTCCCCCTCACCGCCGAGAGTTCGCGAGATTCTGCGAGGACCGAGTCCGTCCGGCAAGGACGCTCGCACCGAGCGAAAGAGGCCGCCGCGACGCGCCGCGCGGATTCGCGGGTGGCGCGAGATGGCAGACGTTCGCCAAACCCTCTGCGAAATTCGAAACGAAACCAGCAGAGCCTCCGCGAACAAGCCCCTCTCGACCCGGCTGAGGTTTCTAGGCTTTCGACGTGGCGAGGCCGCGTTGTCGGGTTTCGGTTTGCCGGCGGATCAAGGACTACCCGACTGCGGTCGGCTCTCGTTCCTCTTCACCCTCCACGGATTCGCTATCTTTCTCTCTCTCTCTAACCCACGTTCCGTGCTATCTCTCTCTCTCTCTCTCTCGAGCTCTTTCTCCGGAGGCCTTGATCCCTGCCAAACTGAACCCTCTGCCTGCCCCTTCTCGGTGCACACTCCTTCAAGGATTGTTGATGCAAAGTTTCCGTGAATCGGCAAACGGGACGACTGCTCTGTCCTTGATCGATGCTGTTGATGATGCACAAGGCCCGAGTCCTTGGAGGAGCACGGATCGTTCAGTGCACGGGTTCTTGGGGTTGCGGCCTTGATCGCTGAGGGCTTATCGATGACCCGAGCTTTCGGTGGCTCGTCCATGAGATTGAGACGTCCGGGAAATTGTTGGCGGTGGTTCGTTGGGATTCCTTCAGGATTCGACTTTCTAACGATCTGCGACTGTTCATCTGTCAATCGAGTGACCCAACTAGCCCCGTGTTTCTCATTGCAATCTAAGAACGTTTTGAGAGCGGTTATCGCCTCAATTTAGCTGACTCCTATCGTCAAAACGTTTAACGACCCTTCGAAGCACTTTTCTGCGCTTCCGATTTCCTTCGGGTCTGCGAAATCGCAAGTGTTTCTCGGGACTTAATTTCGCTGTAATGAGCTAGATACTCATCCGGTACTTCAGTAACGACTCCCAAGTGTTAAGACTCACCAGGGTCTGTTAATTCGGTCGTAACGAAAGATGGTCGAACCGAGTTGGTGTTCTCTTCGAAACAATTGGGAATTAGTTTATCAGTAGCTGGCTGCGACGAATGGTAGCCTTGAAAGTGAAGAACCTGTCTATAGTAATCTACCCCTACAGTCATAATTAGACTTTGACCTTTTATTCAGACTTTGCCTTCAAAGTGAAGATCTTTAGCTACCCCCTAGAAAATTAGTCTCGTTCTTTTCTTAGAGGTGCAATTTGACTTGAATTTGAAGATCTTGCTTATAATGATCTTCAGCTATCCCCCAACTCGAGAACTAACCCTTGATTTTTTACTCAAAATTGAAACTTTTACTTGCAAAATTACCCCACTGTTTATAATGACAAACTACCCACTATCTCGAAAACCAGCACTCGATTTTTCACTTAGACTTTGACTTTCAGCTTTCAACTTAGCTGTCAGCCATAGACTTTGACTTTCAACTTTCAACTTAGCTTTGAGCCGTGGACTTTGACTTTCAACTTCCAAGTGAGCTTTTAGCCGTATACTTTGATCGATTTCCGAGCCTGTTTCACGCATCTCGTCCTAATCGAGAGTCTTCCGCCGCTCCAGGAATGATTATTGTATCGCTTTGTCCGCTTCCTTTCATCAAGAATCGTTCAGCGATCCTTTGAAACGCTCCTCCACGCTTCCAGCACTCCTTTGAGTCCCACGGAAATTGCAAGTGTTTTCCAGGGTTCGACTACGTTCTAATTAACCGGATACTCGTCGGAGTTTCAGCAACGTCTCGAGTGTTAAGACTCGGGGCCAGTGTTTGTTGATTCGTTCGGACGATAAGTTGAGTCAAACTGTTGGACGCGAGTGCCATTCAATTCCGCGGCGTTCGCTCTCGAAACCGCTGCTACTTCATCTCCCCGGGACCTTTGCCGAATGATCGCGACGGTATCTGTTTCGTCGTCGCGAAACGATCGTGCCGTACCATTGTCTGCCGATGGTATGAAAAATTGCACTCTGTCGTCGTCGTGGTCGTCGCTGTGAAATCAATAACCTCGCGAACGGTTTAAAAATATTTATCGAAAGAGTCGCACAGCATCCAGAAGAGTGTTGGCGCACTCTACAAGTGTCCTGTAAACGTTACAGACTGCTGACTTATAAATCTCGCGATCTGTTGGAATTGTTGTTCCAGAGAATCTTTGGTCCGTCGTTGCAATTTTTATTCGTTCGCTACGTTGGAATGATCTTAACGTCGAGAATGTTTGCTGGTTGTTCTGCGAAGCACACGTTTGTTTTTACAGAACGTGAGTTTACGCTGGCCACTTAATCTTACATTTTTATCGGTCCATCGCAGGACATCGTCGATCAAAATCGAGCTTCGAAATTCGCTGAGCAATGTCTACTCCGGACCTCCAGCAATTTCATAGCGTTTCTTCAGGATCGCCCATTCGATACGTGTTCCAGCACCAGTACAGTGACCTGACATCGAAAACTTTTCGCTTAAACATTCATGCCCTAACCCAATTCTTCAAGGACGTATACAACCTGAGAAATGGTCAGAAAAATTATACGACTTTGTTAGCGTTTAAATAATTGTCCTGAAATAATGCGTTAACTTGAAGAGCTATACGAGCGCTTCCGTATCGACGCCCCAAAAAACGGGTCAATTACTCAAGCCTATTAAATTTGAATCCCGCTCGTTACACTTTTAATCGGCGTAAAACCGGTGGGAACGATCAGGTGCGTTCGATTATCGCAGCTTCCGCTCTGCCGTCTGCTTAGTTCCACGATACCGTTGCCAGTTCCTTCTCAGTTACTGGAGAAAACTCACCCCCTCGCCGCGTTCTCACCCCCGTCGGGCTGCTTCCTCGGAATTTTCTCGTTCGTTTCCATCCCCGGTCTTTGTCTTCGTCTAGGCCACTTGCCTGGCCACGAGTTACTCGGCCCAAAGTCAAGTGGATATCAACCTTCACCCCTCGCGTTCCACCCCCGGCTGGTTTTTTTTATATTCCGCGCGTTCATCACGTACCAGCCAGCCAGCCTCTGCTGCCACATGTGCTTTTTATACGGTCTTCGTCCACACTTTCTCCTTTTCAACCCTCTCCTTCACCACCCCCAGTAATCCGCCTTCATTTTAATTCACCCC
Source organism: Lasioglossum leucozonium (assembly GCA_028454225.1). Classification (NCBI taxonomy): domain Eukaryota; kingdom Metazoa; phylum Arthropoda; class Insecta; order Hymenoptera; family Halictidae; genus Lasioglossum; species Lasioglossum leucozonium. The sequence goes on along the minus strand of CM052207.1, from coordinate 10,180,586 downwards.
TTCGTTTCCATCCGCTTCTTAATTAACCAGACGATATATCCTTCGTGCACAGACGGTCTCGGGCTGAAATATTGGCAATGCCAGTGCGGTCTCGGTGTTTCAAAAAATTCTCATTGTCTTTAATCGTCATTGTCTCCTGCAAATATTTTCCCCAGTGATAAATGTCCGTAACAAAGAGGTTGTAACCGAAGGCAGCGTTCGCAATGCGGTACAAATCGTTGTCAATAGTCGACGCACATAGAATCGGCAAGCTCGGACGATTTTTCCATCCGGTACTCCGCTAATTTCCTGTTTGTCTCCATTTCCTTTGCCTTTGGCTCGGTCTGTTGCACTTTCGACCGTACTTCGTCGGAGAGTTCGTTCTTCGTTTTCTTTTGTCCCGTTCTTTGACATTTTTCTAGGATCCGTTCTCTACGTCGGGAAGTCCCAACTTTATTTTCTTATATCCCGTTACCATCCATTTGTACCCATCATTTTGCCTTCCCTCGGCGTTTTGTCCGTCCACCTTTCGAGCGTTCCCGGGCTCTTTTGTCCCGGCGGATTCTTCTTTTTTTTTCTCGCTCCTTCGTCTCCCTTTCCCGGACTCGGTTTCATTTTTATTTGTACATATTGTTTCTACTTGCGCAGCTCTCGCGCTCCTTTTTCTACCCGCGAGCACTACGTTCTCGTCTCTCCCTCTCTGGCCCCCCATTATTTTCTCTTAATGTTACGCCCACACTCCACTCCACTTTCCTACCGACTTTTTATTCGTTTTACTTTGGCACTTTTCCTACATCTTCTCACCCCTTCCTCCCCCCACGCTATTTTCTTCTTTCTTTTTTACCTCGATCGAGCCTCGAGCTTGTTTCATTTTTACGCGAGACTCGCCCATTGTTTCCGCTATCCCTTTCATTCGTCCATTTAGCTTACCCACTTTTTTTCCCCGTGGCCCTCTCCCGCCGGATACTCCGTTCCCCTGTTTAGTTTCTTCTCGCAAAGCCGTTTCTTATTGTGATTGATCAACCCCTCACCCGAGTTCTACAAATCCTTACACTTCCTTCGTCCGGTCGCGATCGGAGATCTATTATTCATTTCCATCCCCGATTTTTCCTTCTGAATGCAATTCTCATTTTTGCCACTCACCTCGCAGACTCAACAATACAGATTCAACAAGAACATTTCTCCATTTTTCATCGTTCGACCCTGAAGAGGTTCGACAAGAAGAGCAAACAGACACGATTAATGAAATCGTGTTCCTCCATTTTCGAAGGTCGCGCCCGAAGAGGCTCGACAATGGTACGCGAAAACCGTGCGCGAATAGGGGTTGCGGTTCGGCCAGTTTGTTCCCGTCAATTTGTAGATCGGAGGGCCGTTTTTATCGGCGTTCGTCACCTTTTGTTCTTTTTTTTCTGTCGCTGCGTCGATCATTTTGTCCCGCTGACAGCGCCGGTTCTCCCGGGGGGTGTACAGGAAATATTCCTTCGGTTTTATTATTAGCCGCCACCCCCGAGAGCCACCCGTTCCACACAACGCCCTTCTGACCACGTACTCGCATCCCGTATCGCGTATTCTCCCGATACGGTGCAGTCCACGATCGATCTATCGAGTCGACCTTACAGGACGACGCGACGCGACGCGGCTACGCTCGATCGGGCGAATTCTGCGCGCGTTTTAATGAATTTTCCACCGGCGATTTTCCGGCCGAAGCTCGGGCTCGTCCGCCAACTAACTATTGGCCGGCAGTGTCGTGCGCGAAGACGGGCACCGCGGTTGCCAGACACGTCGCTGGTTATGAAAAGCTCGGACAGGCTTATTTTCGGCTGGAACCGAGATTTGACACGTTGTTAAATATTTTTGTCGGGATACGTATTGAACTCTTCGATTAATCATTTCGAATTAACAGCTCTAATTTCAGGTATGATAAAATTCGTAATTATTAACCCTTTGCGGACGAATGTCGGCAGATAACCGACAAAACGTTTTTTGAAAACAAATTTTTTTGAATTTGAATGAAAGTTATAACGCAAATAAAATAAGTTTTAGTTATTATAACGCAAACGTTCAAATTTTCTCAACTGCGCGCACCAATACTTCTCGTCCACAGCGACGCATGCTCGTCGGATGACTCCGTCCGCAAAGGGTTAAACACCAAAAATCTTATCATCGCGCCAAGATTATGGCCCCCTCAATAACAGGCTGCGGAGGCTACTGAAAAACATGTTTATTTATAACTACCGCCGCACCGAGTAGGAATCTAGGCGGTATCGAGATCTACATTGTAGCCAGCGCAATCCTTATTATAATTATGTGGCATTTAATGGTCGCATGACGTGTTTTGCAATGAAGTTCCACTTAACACTGAAAGTTCCAGCGCGCGGCAGTAATGCATGCGGTTTTACAATACGATACCACCGTAGTTTCGAGTTAGTTGGTCGCCACTCATTCGCAGTTGTTTGTTGAGAGTTACCATAATGGAGGGTCAGCCGGGTCGTAGAATTGATAGTGTTGTATTATCGTTAATATTAATTCAACACATGTTCCATGCCGCTAGTGCACTTAAACCTTGTTTCGTGCGACGAAACCAGTCGAACGTTGCGTGTACATAGATACACGTAGCACACCATGAAATATGAAATGCGATCCGACCGATCAAAATTGTGTCACCCTTGCACTGAGATCAGACCTGCGCGAAACGTTGAATTTTTTATTTCAATTAAATCGTTCGCGAAAGTTCGCGTTTCGTCGAGATATAATTTTTGATAACACGACTGAAATTGGAATTGTTCGAGTCTACTTGAAATTTCAGAATTGCATTCAGCGACGTGAGATATTCGATCGCCCGCGTCGTAATGGCATAATCGACGTGCTGACAATTTATATTTCATTGGTCGAATAAATTATGCGCGGTGACCACTTGTAAGTATCAACTGCTTATGTGGATTTTGAATAGCTAACTCCCGATTCGACGGCGATTTTTTTTCCGGTTCGAGTGCGGAGGTAATTTCAGATTATATTCGCCCGGCCAGATGAACACATAAACGAGAGGACTGCGGGGCGAATTTAAATTGCAAACCAGCTTAGGCGGTCAAAGCGGATTTTCGGACTTTGTTTGGGGCCGCGCGGCGCACCGGCTATGAATCCCCCAGACCCCGGAGTTGTCTGCCTCGTCCTGCTGTCTCGATCCCTCACAGACGCGGGCCTAATAAAAGTTACCCGAAATTGCTTTCCTCGTTGATCGCGTCGTCGCTATTACGTATTCATGATTCCCGGCATAAAATATTACGAGATTTCATCGTCGCGGACGCGCCTACGGATCCGCGAATCGGTACTTTCCCGTCGTGAATCCGCCGTGATCGCCGTCGATGTATTAATAACGCGTTTTTATAATGTCGCCGGCTTGTAATAAGAGGCCAGACACGATCTCACCACGCCTTCGGGGCGAGATCTCGTGGCAATTTACGGTTTTGTTCGGCGATATCGCTTTCCGACGCCAATCCCTCCGGAAACCATCTTGTTTCGTCGCGTTACCTCGCCGGTTGCCGTCTTCTTATTAATTTTCTTGCAATTTTACAAAGTTTATAAATGTCACTGCACTATTTATTCAATTATTATGCACTATTAATTATTATATTATTTAACGCTAAACCTACCAGGCAGTAAAAGCGATTAAAACGTTTTAGCTCATGAAGCAATTTTTATTCCAATACGTGCTCGAATAAAAAATTTAAATAATTGTAAAATGAAAAATATAAAATCGGTCGTTTGACCGGCAATGGTGGGTTTAGTGTGATTACAGTCATCCTCCCACAAAGCTGCAGTCTCTTTGAAATCGTGGCCCGGCTCTCATTTCCCGGTTCTGTCATTTCGATCACGTCCAAAAATCGTTCTGTCAGAGAGGGCACCGTTCTTCGACAAATCGGGCCGCTTTAACTCGATCAGAATGCGATCGAGTGGTCTGGGGCGGTGGGGGTGGGGGGCAGGGAGACAGGCAACATTGTTGCGAGGTCCGCAATTGGTCGGAGGGGAGGCAGCCAATCCCGGGGGGTGGAGGGGGTGTTTTTATTCAGAAAAAGCGGGGAGAAAGACTCGGACAAAAGTGCCGATTGGCTGGATCTGTTTGTCGGAAGCGCCGGGTCGTTCGACATTCGGGGATTTCAGGTGGCTTTGTTCCGTCAGTCTGTTCGCGTCGGTCCTCGAGTAAAGGTGGTACCGCGCCTGTTTTTTTTTTTCGAAAATCCTGCCGCGATTGCTAGAAAGTTTTCCCCGTCGCCGCCGCCGTCGCTCGGTTCTCGTTGATTAGTTCGCGTGCCGGCTTCAATCCCACCTCCACCATCGCCAACCGGGCTCCGTGCGCCGTTGTTCTCGTTTTGTTTCTAACGGTGTCGGGTTTTGACAGTGAAGTTTTCCGAAAAAAAAGTTTATTCTATCCGGGGAACCGTCGACGGAGATTTTTCTCAACACTTGCCGCGATTTTTTTTTTTGGGTAGTGGGAAATATTTTTCAAAAGAGCTCTCTTGCGCCGCGACTGTCGAGAAACTTCGGATTAATAGCGCGCGCACTTCGCACGCGGAACTACGTTGGTAAATGTGTCAGGTGTAAATAACTCGTTGATTTTGTTGAAACAACTGCTGTCGCCGGCTCGCGCTCAATTAGTAGTGCGGTGTTCAATTAGTTTAAACTAATCAGTGGACGGACCCAAGCATTAACCTAGAATCATCTTACAGGTAAGTCCCCCGTTTTGGTAAATTGGGTTAATGCCGGCAGTTAATGAACATTATAACTACTACGCTTCGTAAATTCACTACAATCTTAGTAATAAAGTCTTTTTGCAAAAATTTTACAGTAACTTGACGTTTCGTTCTAAATTTACGTAGATCATCTTTTTGCAGTGTATTGACGTTTCGATCAAAATTTAGATCATTTTTTTACAGTGCATTGACGTTTCGATCTAAATTTAGATCATCTTTTTACAGTGTATTGACATTTCGATCTAAATTTTGATCATCCAAATAATTGTGCAATCTTAATAATTGTACAATCAGAAATTTTTCGATCATTTTGACAAGTGTAGTAACGGTACTGTTAAAACGGAGGTAAAACGGGGATTATACAAGAAAGCCTCGACGACATTTTATAAATATTTCTATCGATAAGCTGAAGAAATTCTCCGTCGAAACGCTAATGGTAAGTTAATACCCGTTATTGGAAAAGGGAAGAAACTTTAAATTAAAACGATCTACAGGCCGATAAGGAAGCTAGTACACAGCTAGAAGTTCACGGAGAGGCATAATTAAATGGAAAACCAGTGAAATAATGCGCTCGGTTAAGATTAATTAGAAAAATTGGCACGTCGGCAGGCCCGTTAACTGCGAAAAACACTGCTCAGAAATTAAGAGGCCCCTCGTATCCGAAACGTTATCGCTTACGAAATCTTTGTGCCGGGTAAATTGGGTTAAATGTGTTTGCATGCTCGTGTAACCGCGTGTGCACAATAATTCAAGGCTTAATTGGTGTCACGGTAGGCGAGAGCTGCTGGCCACCGTCGCTGAAATCGTTTGGTTTTCTTTTAACGGAGGACGACTAGTATTCTTTTCGATTGTATCACGATCGACACTTTATTTTCGATATATCAACATTAACAACAAAAAATATTCATTTGCATCTAGCTCCTGTATCAATTGTCGCATAAATTTTTCGTTTCGTATAAAAATCCAGCTATAAATTTCTAAAAAATTTTCCTTTTTCGAACATTAACGACATGCAGAAAATTGATTTTCTGTCGCGGCTCACCGGTAAGGGACGCGTGTTAAGCTAGCTATCGTGTGCAGAACCGGTGCGCGCTATTGGTGGTAGTGGCAACACGTTAATAAATAAGCACATTGCAGCAGGTGGGCACGTCCATACTAGAATTTGCACGCGCAATTTCTCGAATCGAGACTCTTTTTTTCTTCTTTTTATCGGTTCTCCAACTACGGGCGAAATTGCAACGCATTTTCGTAATTCGATCGGTGTCACGGCTCGCGAGTTGCCCGCTATGGAAGATCCTCCTCTCTCTCTGTGCTGTAGCTGTTCTCGGCCGACTGCTTGATCATTATTCGAGGCACTGTGAACGATCGGAAAACGCCCAGGCAAGCACTATCGCCGGACGACGTTTTAGAGGAGAGTCTGCTGCGTGGTTTTCTTTAGGTCGGGATCTCTTTGATGGTTGTCGCCAGGAAACTTTAATTATTACGGTCCCTCGTTGTCTAATTGATCCTATTCAACTCTTTTTTTCCACACTCCGCGTGCTATCTGGAATTAGCTAAGTGTACACCGTGTCCTGGACAAGGATTTAATCCTTTAACGTTGATTCGCTGTTACCGGCGGACTAATTACGACCGGGGAACTGGCTCCTCGGCCAGGGAACCGTAACGATCCTGTTTTAAATTAATTCGATCCTGCCTACCTCTTTTAATTGCTAACGACAGGCATCCAGGCGGCGTTAAATTTCGCGAGCATAGCTTCCACAGGTATCTCTGCGCGGGCTTATCGTGTTTTTGCGATGGGGACTTGTACCGACTCGGACAAAGTAGCGGTGATCATGCGCTTTCGTCGTTAGGGCGTATGTACAATGCGTTTCGTTGTGTTGTGGGACGAACTGGTTAGATATGGCTTAATAAAACTGAACCTGGAATTATCGTGCAGAAGACGTACAATATTGCGGATTTTAATGGAGTTTTTATTCAAATTTTCACGTAGAGAATACGTAATTTTATCTATTGAAAAATTCTTTGCGGGAGTGTACAATTTTATAAAAGTTGTCACGCGCGCTTAATATTATTCATCGAAGAATTCTTCGTGGGAGCGTGTAGATTTTTACGAGTTAATCTTTCTCAAAATTAAAATGCAGAAAATCTTTTCAGCGTCGTTAAAAGTTCCATCGCGTCGCAGAGAAGAATCTCGTTAGAGCTATCAAATATCATCCAACGTTAAGTATCGAAAACTTTTTTCGCTTGCGATTCAACGTACTTGCACGTGTCAAAATGGGGCATAATAAGGAACGAGCGCGATTTGCAATTCGTCGAAAATGATTTCGCTACCGCCAAGACTGCCTCGCCGAGCGTATACTCGCCCGAGAATTAATTGCTAAGTATTTTAACATAATGGAGATTCTAATCGACGCGACGTTACGGAGACTGTTATTTCCATGAAAGTCGCGGGGACGTTGCGTGTACAAAAAATAAAAAGAAAAACCAAATTCCGACCTAAGCTGCATTTACACAATTTTACATATTTATAAACGAGATCGGCCGAGAAATCTGACGAACTAGCGATCGATGATCGCCGCGTTAAGCTGCGTGGAAAATAAAAATTAATGATTTTTGCAGTCACCGGTAGAACATTGAAAATTCGCAATTTTCTATTACGTTCGAAACAACGCGGGGCGAGGATGGAAAAATCGATGCTCGATTCGCGTTTCGGGCCTCGTTAGCCCCCAATTTCGCTGGTGGAACAATGGCAGCCCGGAACCGCGTCCTCTGCTGGTGTTCTAATCGGTGTCCCGGTGACATTTTCACCCCCTCGTCCCGAAAGATGCTTGTAGGGCTGAATTTCTCTAAGAAACCCCCTCTTCCAGTTGCTGAAGTTGTAGGGGGTGCGAGGGGGGAGAGGGAGGGAGCTAATAAGCGACGCGGAAAGCCGTGCCTCTGGCGTTGAATCGGCTCGTTTCCTCCGGTAGGCAGAATACTAGGCTGCTTCTCCCTCTCTCTCTCTCTCCTTTCTCCTCTCGTAACACTTTCCAGCCCTCGACCTCGTGGCCGAGGATCGATCCCTGTGACGTAGTGCGTGAGCATGCCTTCGTGGAAAAAACGAAGTGGGGTTGGTTCTCGCGGTGCAGAGGAGGGGGAGCAGGGTAGCGAACACGTTAATAACTAATAGAAATGCTCGTCTGTCCCGTGTGTACAGGTCGCGGCAAGTGTTACGGTCGAAACGTTAACCCCTCGCTCGCAACGATCCTCGCGGAACGACTCTTTCGTCGGGCTTGCTAGAGTGCAGGCGGCGCGGCGATACTTTCCGTCGCGTCGTGTTACGCCTGCGAAATTGCGTTCCCTCGGCGGAAAGTGGCCCACCCTCTGCGGAAACTCGGAGACTCTTTCAGTTTATTTTATTTTTGCGGACGAGGGTGGCGAATTTGTTCGTAACGGCAGTGTGGTGGATTTTGAATTGAATATTTGATTTTTAAAGAATTTCTGTTCCAAGTTTTATGTGTTAACTTTTGAGTAACCTCGGTGCACATCCATATTGAAAATCGTTCGATTCTCAAACCGATTTAGCGACGCATAGCAGCAGAATTTTTTGGTCCTTAATCCTCATTAACCTTGGTAACAAGCTCATTACATTAAAATCGCGATTCTCGAGTTTAATCTTTATTTAGAAATTGCTTCGGGATATTCGACACGCACAGAGTCGAACACCCTACACGTTCGCCGTTGTTTGGCATGACACTGCGACGTTTGTCAGAGAGCTCGAGTACAATAAGCGATTAGCATGATAGAAATGTTTCGTTACAGAAGGAAATTATTTTTGACTCGTGTTTTTTTGTTATAAGATACCGAATCAAACGAATGATCGATTGTTTGGCAGGTATTTTTTTAAACAACACGCGGTAGTACGGAAAATGATTTTCTCCGATGTTGAATCGATTTTTCGAGGAGCTCCTTTCGACAGAGGAATTATTTAAATTGATTTACAGAACGCGACGTGCGGCTGCACAAAAACCGGCACGACGCACGGAGTTCCTGAGAGGTGGATTTAAAGTAAATTTACTTCAGATGTCGGAACATGAGATTTTGTCAGAGAGAGAGTGCATTGTGAACACGTAGTATATGCATACAGTAGGTCTCCATTTTTATGAACCCCAGGGACGAGCAGTTCGTGTAACTGACAGCAGCAGACTGAAAACTAGTTCACATAGCGTGTGAGTCGTTCATAGGAATCCACCTAATTTCCTAGCTGTGACTTTTCGTTCGAATAATTCTGATAAGTGAATTTCGTGAAATATTTTGTTGTCCCGAAAGTTTCGTTCCGAAAGAATCTTCTGTTCGTTAATGTTTTACTATTCCCCTTTGTTAACCGTGCCATTGATTTTTTTAAAAACCACTTTGAATTTGCATAGAGCACATTGATTGAAAACGAAACGAACTTTTGGGACAATATTTCACGTTGTAGCTCGGTGAACTTCGCCGTGACTCTTGGAACGCTTATCTTTTCGAATATTGTTCTACCGTCTGGTTCTACTATTTGCATTGTCGCAGAATTTATTTACCTAAACGGTGTCCTTCTCTAAGGACCAGGTCCCTCAAAGAAGGCTAGCCCTAGGTCGTCCCCGAGTCGTGACCTTATGAAACCCAGGAGCGCTTCTGTTTGACTGTAGGGGAGACGTCATATTTGTTTCATCGGTAGTATGTTCGGAGCTAAATCTATAGCGTGGTAAACGCAGATGTAACCAGGGGCTAACTACAAGTTTTGCTACGAGAGAAAAGAAATCCAGCTACCCCTAAATGGAATTCAATTTTGTTTGAATAATATCTGGTAAACGTTAACGTTAAAAGAGGTCGGTATAAAAATTTCAAGCGTGTACGAGTTGAATTTGAAAGAGAGGAGTGCTCGGTAAATGCTATGATTCTCGAGCAAATCGTAGCGCAGCTAAACCGTTCGTATTTGGCGTCCGTCTGTCGCGAGGCCACCCCCATCGACCCCTTATCGCTCCCCTGATTTATGGCTGGGACATTCGAAGACGACGTCCCGTGAAATTACCAGGCGATTCTTAAAACGTGCACCCCCTTGGCCGAAGATGAAGTCTGTCCTCCCCCATTCTGGGGCTGACTTTGAGAGATAAGGGTTGCTTCCGGGGGGGAGGGGGGTCGTTGAAGACTGACAATGAGATTGAGGGGTGTAGAGGTTGTTTGAAGGTTATCAGCCCTTCCCTAATGGATTTATCGGTTTCGTGGCGGTCGTGATGGATGTTCCACCCCTTTGCCACGAAAATTGGGGTTGTTTTTTTAGATGTGTCCGCGCTTACCATCCGAATTGATGGTTTATCCATCGTTTTCTTACGTTCGCAATTTAATACGATCCGAGATGAAATTATATCGAATCTATTTTCGAAGTGATTGTACGAAATTAGGGGTTGAGCTTTGTTCTCTGCTATTGAAATCTCGTGTATATTTAGCTTGGCCGATTTCTCACACGTTCCCCAGTGTCAGCGGTCCGAAGTTCGAGCTTCCCCCTCGGAAAAGTTGTTTCGTTATAACACGTAGCTTACGTGGCTCACATTCTGAGGCTAACTGTACGCGATAAGCAACGTTTTCCCGGTGTTCGTCGGTGAATTTAGTGCTTGCGCGATGAGAAGTAATGCGACCGAAGTTAGCTTCCGGGACAGTTACTCGAACTTTATGATAGTGTGAGATCACTGCCACTCGCGCCACCCTCACAGATACTTGTGGTGGTGCCTCGCCTTGCCTCGCCCCGCGATACCATGAATCTTCACCTTTGGCCTGCTGTCTTCATTCTTCAGAATTTTATCGAGTTTATCAGCACTGTTACAGAAATGTAACTTTATTGCCGCATTAGGTTTATCGCGGACATCGAAGCGCCATTACGGGTTTTACGTGCTCTCGGTTTTCCCTGGTAAATAAGCACACCGCAACAGTTATTTTCGTTTGATGTTATATTAAATTAATGTTTCAGTTAAAAATATAACTTCGTCAGCTATTGTATTAAAATTGTTAGAAACATGTCAAATATAAATCATAACTATACCGTCTGAGAATAATTTACATCGAAGATGATATTTATTAGCTGTACAAGTTTATCGCGAAGCATCATAGAGCGTTCGGTTGCTCGACGATCGAAAAATTAGTTGGTAGTTGTGTAAGCCGATGATAATTAATAATTACCGTGTTCATACGGTGGTTCAGGTTGGGCAGGCTCGCGAACGCATAATGAAATCCGTGTGCATCGCCGTTGATTAACCCTGTGGCGGGTTCACTCGCACGTGCAGGTGCATCGCAGCTATAGAAACGCACTCGGGCGTTCGTTACTCGGTTTTCTGGCTGCAATATGACGAGCCGTTTGCGTGGTACACGTGTCACGCGAATAACAACCGATTCGGCAAGCGAAGCGCGACGAAACTATTGTTCGCATCGGCTGTTTTTAATGCGTTATGAACGTCGTTGTTGCGCTTCTACCTCGGGGAAACCGCTGCTGCACCTCGAAAAAAAAACACGTTGATCCCCGGCCTGGTCCCAACGGGAGGTACACCGGTTTTATGGTTTAATAATGCACACCCCCTCGAGCTCGTCTCCTTGCCCATGTTTATAATAGCTTCTCCCGCTTAAGATAAAAATTTATGCTCTATCCTTTCGAGAGAGAGAACCGCGGAAACATCTCCCGCGCCTATTTACGCTCCCAGCCGCGTTCGTTCGGCGATTAATCTAAATATTCGCTGACAATCTCTCAACCTAAATCTCGGATCGGCTGGCTGCTCAATATTCGCGTTAACCCGGCTACGCTTTAAAAAAAAGGCACTTAATAAGTTGTTTTGGGTCCATTTGGTCCCATATCTATTTATTTAATGTTTAGCTATAAAATGTTTTTAAATTTTTTATTTATCTGTTGTTATTAACGTAAATTACATACTAATTAAAAATTACATTCGTAAACGTAAATTACAAAGCGAGGCTCCGTGTTCTTTACAAATGAATTTTGAACAGTTGGTACAATATACATCGTGTTTGTGATCTTTTTTATTGGTCTCACTGCAAAAAGTACACCGTCCTCTGACCCTTTTTTATGGTTGTGCAATATCTTCAGTTCTTGTTCGTCGCTTGTTATGGTCGCGAATGTGGTGATAATAATAAAAACACGTATGGACCCCAAATGCCATACGTGTAACAATTTCTATTACAAGTATTTCAAAAAGGATTTTAAATATTTTTTTTAAGTGGAAGAAAGATTTTAATAAATTATTCTCCGCCAAGAAATTTCAGACTATCGGCCATTCCGTTTGGAAGTTACAAGCGCGCAAAGAATGCTACGGGTCCAAATGGACCCAATAAGCGTAGCCGGGTTAAATGTGTCAATCTCCGGGCGGAAAGGTTACCGGAAGTCGGTCGAAAAGTGGGAAAACCTCCGCGAGTATTTTTACACTTGGCTCCGGTATCTTTCTGCTCGGTTGCGGCCGAGGTTCGCGTGATAAGGCTCCATACAGCGAATTTACACCATGCTTCTGCAACAGCGATATCCGATTGTCTGCGTTCCATCGAAGAAACTCGCGAAATAAAATAAAGAGACGATCGCGGAGGCAAGCGATTGCACATTTTACAAAATTTTCATTTCATGCTGGTCTTTCGGAATTAATCATTGAATCGATCGGTGAAAAAGTTCAGGTCTTAGAAAAATAATTTCTGTGCTCACGTCGCTCGATTACATCGCTCCTGTTCACCCGGCGCGGCGTTACGACGAGGTTTAAATTAAAAAATGGCACGAAGGCCGCGAAATAGAGGATCGATATCTTCGCGATTCAACGCTGATCGAAAAGAATGCATACCTAGGAGAATAGATCATATCCTTCGATCGCTTCCTGTGGGACGATGGATGCGGATCAAGAAACACAAAGCATAAAAATGGCAACACTTCGTCTGTTTCCTTTTCGCAGTGAAAACGGAGAAACAGAGCAACAGATCGTCAGGGTGCTCCAGTCGTAAGACCGAAAGCCAGCCGGGCCAGAGTGGACGAAAGGAGGTTAGCCGTCGAACGCAAAATTAGCCCTATCTGGCATCAGCGTCCGTGCAACAGGCGGCGAACAACCGCGCCCGTCGCGTCGCGCCTCGATCTCGTCAACCAGCGAATTGTTTACCTGGAAAACTAGTGCCTCGTGTGCAGAAAAAAATTACCAAGGTCCTTCTCGCAACGCGATTAGCCTTAATATACGATAATGTCGCGTGATTTCCTACGACCGTCCCCTATCGGTCGCTTCGATCACCAGTCCACGGAGTATGTAGGCAGCGGAGCTCGCGCTTTTACCAGTCCCCGGCCTGTTTCCCTTTAATATTTCACCGGGCCGGCGGTAATCTAGCTTCGCTTAGTCTCTTCCCGAACGTTTCTTAATTCGATATCTCGTCGTCGGTGTGCCGCCAGCGCGATGTTTGTTCACGGATATCGCCCGGCTGGAGGCAGGGGGTGAACGCTACTGGGACAGATCGGAACTGTCCCATTGATCCCGCGCACACGCTAACCCCCTGAATACACGTGATGCTGTCACGCTAACCGGCACGGGAAATTGGATTCGATCCTTCTGTTCCGTTTAATCCCGACGCTCGACGTCGTCTGGATCCGACAGGATTTTTTCCCCCTCGTTCTTCCAGCTCTGCGACGGACACTGCTCTCGGAACTGATCTTTTTCCGAGGGTCTCGGCGCTCGCGACAACTGGCTACCATCGGTCTCGGGGATGGGAGACGTGTAACGATTTCCGGAGACACCCGGTATATTTATAATTCACTCTTGACTTTCTTCCTGTTCAATATTTCTTTTTTTTTTTAATTTTTATCCGAGTTAGTGCTTGGACAAAAAAATTCGTCGAATCAATTTCCACGCGAGCAACTTCGTGATTTTAATAATCGTGAAATGAAAAATATCGGTCGTTTGACCGGCAGCTGGGTAGTAATGTAATTTCTATTTAATTAATTTAAAAAGTAAGGTAATTTCTGATTTGTCAAAATAAACGTAGAATATTTTCCAATAACTCGCGAATCACTTGAATCTATCGCCTCGATCTCGCTTCTAAAACAGCGTATCGTTAAAACTTAATCGCCTCTCTGCCGCCTCCGCAAACTCTGAAAGTCTCATAAAAATTTAGGTCACCGCCGCGCCGGTCTGCAGCGAAGTGTCGCGACCTTGGAGCGCTCGCCTGAGACCCTCGGTCTCGATCTTTCTACCCCTAAATCGTCCTCTGAAATTCTCATTGTCTCCACATGTGCCGCGAGCAACCAGGCCGCCATGATTTGTGTCCGCCTGTGCGCGGGATGTTTGCACATTCTGCGCATTATGCGCGCGCGAATAGGCCTCTGAAAGTCTCATAAAAATTTAGGTCACCGCCGCGCCGGTCTGCAGCGAAGTGTCGCGACCTTGGAGCGCTCGCCTGAGACCCTCGGTCTCGATCTTTCTACCCCTAAATCGTCCTCTGAAATTCTCATTGTCTCCACATGTGCCGCGAGCAACCAGGCCGCCATGATTTGTGTCCGCCTGTGCGCGGGATGTTTGCACATTCTGCGCATTATGCGCGCGCGAATAGGCCTGTCCCGCGGTGTACAGTCGGTGGTTCACGCGTTCGTTGCACGTGGCGTAGTTTCCCGGGTGCATATGTAACGTTGCGACGTTCCACGCCACGCAATGCAGTGGCGACTGGTTGCCTGGTCACGTCAGCGTGACTCCTAAATGGCGGTCGTGCACGAATTCTCTCTCTCTCTCTCGGGCAGGCAGGAAAAAAGAAACACCAAGGTGGTAGAGAAAAAAATTCCGAATGTGAAAAGAAAGAAAAAAAACCACCGAATGGGTGGTGGTGGGGGGTTGAAGAGCCGGCGTAAAAGTCGAAGCGGGGTAAAAAGGCCAAGGAAAACGGTCCGCAGTGAATTTTACTAGCCGGGGCCATCTCGTTCCTCCCGCTCTTGAGGCGTTCTTGGTGCCGGGTTTCAGTTGCAGCCGCCGCCGCGCGCCGCTTTCTCGCGTGGAATTAATTCCGTCGAGCGAGCCCAACTCGGCGAAAATTACTCCTTAATGCGACGGAAACGTTCGCGAGCGCCCGCTTGAAATATTCAGAAGCGTTCGGGGCCGACTTCCAGACCCTGCTGATTTGTGGACGCCATTTTTACGGGACGTACCTCGCGCGCTCGTGCTCCGCGTAGCCACGTTTCTTAGGCAGCTCGACTGGAAACGCTCCGATAAGCTAATCGCTGATGGACACGAGCACCGTTATTATTTTCCGCGTCATTGTTCCGCGTCGATGCCGGGGGAATGTTTTATGGAGATTGTACTCCGCGCTTTGCTCGGCTTCGATTGCCCTGTGTCTTCGGGGTCTTGCGAGCCTTTGGGGAGCTCTGGCTTGCTTAGGTTCTTTGCGCTCTGGTATTTACGGTTTTTTGGTGGGACTAAATTCGATGAACTTTTGGTGGAGGCCGGTTTGATTATTCTGAGAATTTTTATATTCTTCGAGTGACTATTTCAATTTATTATTCTTGCTCTTTTGGAGCTTGCAGAACATATGTGTAATTGAGGGAAATTATAGTGTGTTAATTCTTGAAAGATTGTTATTGTTATTGATACTTCGTTGCTCTTTTGGAGCTTGCAGAACATATGTGTAATTGAGGGAAATTATAGTGTGTTAATTCTTGAAAGATTGCTATTGTTATTGATACTTCCTTGCTCTTTTGGAGCTTGCAGAACATATGTGTAATTGAGAGAAATTATAGTGTGTTAATTCTTGAAAGATTGTTATTGTTATTGATACTTCCTTGCTCGATTGGAGCTTGCAAAACGTACGTGTAATTTCGGGAAATTATACTTTGTTAATTTCTGATAGATTGCAACTTCGATGTCCCTCTGTTTAAAAATCGCTCAACCCAGGTTTTTCGTGTTCGTTGTACACGTTTACTGGATCGTGGCACAGGTGACGGGAGATTTCCTCCGTCCGGGAAATGTTTTCCATGGTTTTCTGAATATGGATGCGCGCCGCGTTAACGGAAGTTCCGCCATTAACGCGCGGTAGCCCCCGATAGCGCTAAATTATTCCAATTTGATGCAGTACTTAATTAATAAAAGCAGACGTTCCCTCGGAAACATTTTACAACGGAAATCGTGTCTACAGATAGCATCGTAGGAGAAAACGGTGCGCAACGAGAAGCGAGCGCGTTACAAGCGCACCCAGAGGTTCCTTATCGAATTAAGCGCCGCCATTAAATCAGCAAACGCGATTCCGGAAATTGGTGTTTAATTGCCTGAGCGCGACTGCGCTGAAAAGTTACGGGGGGTCCGCTCGGCCAGAACTAACCTAATATGTTACGTCATAACAAGCCGCGCGTCACGTCGAACGTATCATCGCGGCGGCGCCGCGAGATATTATTAAAGATAATTACATAAACGTATATTCCGTATGAAAAACATCGCCCCGTTACGTTTCGTGCTCGATCGTTGTTTTCCTTTGATTTATAAACTGAAATATCCTCGAGAACGAGCTGAATGAACAGCATGGAATGAATGAAGTTAAATCAGAGAACGGAACTAATTATGTCTAATTAGGGGGAAGAGGAAGGGTGAAAGTCTGATAAAAAGGAACTTAACGCTGTTACGCGAATTCTTCTGATTCGTGCCACGAGCCGATCTCAGAAAAAGGTAACCATCTTCGTGTTATTATATTTTACCTCTCGCTGAATTCATTTCTATCGATATTCCTGCGTAATTTGTTGCGTGGGAGGATGCACGATAATGAAATCAACTAATTAAATAATAAAACTTGGATTCAGCTCTTAACAAATCAAGAGGTGGGAATTTCGAAAAGACCGTAACATTCGAAGAGTCGATCAATTAGACATAGACAATAATTTATATGTTGAAATTGAGTAAAATTCATTTTGGTTTCAATTAGAAAATTGCAGAGCCAGGATATCCAAAATGATTGTATCGAAATACCAAGAATAAATGAGAAATGGTGAAAAATATTTCAAAAATATCGAAGGAACATAGGGCGTGCGTTTATGCGAGAAAAATCGCACGATCGTCGATCGAGCGGTCCGAATTCCGCGTGGATCCGCGTCCAAGTTCACGTTTTCTCTGCGGCGTATTAATTTAGCGTTGCTTTTGCAGGGGAAAGTTTCGCCGGAGCGAAATGAATTTTCCCGGGGCCGGGGGTTATGAATATTTTCCGCGGACGCAGTTCTATCGGGTCGGGCTCGGACCTCCGCCGTTATCCGTTCCATTCCGTCGATAAACCAAACGGGAGCGTCGAAAACGGTGCTCGTGGCGGCTGGGGAGAGAAAAACCGTGCGCAGAAAATTTCCATCGGTCGTGTGTGCTCCTCTCTCGACGGTTTCACGTGCCGTTTTTACCGGCGGGACGCGGCGAAACGTGCATCTAGGCCGACTTCCCCTCCGGGCAAAACGTGGGCGCGCGCTCGTCCTACCGCGTTTCCGGTTACGCTTTTCCCCGATTTAAAAGGTGTGCGAGATTATGTTCGGGGAACGTTGGAGCCATGGCCGTCACGGAAACGTTCCACGCCGATCGAAACGCCGCTTTTCCGCCTGGCGGAAATTCCGTGACGCCCCTTCTTCCGCTCGAGGACTGTCACGATCTCGAAAAACTCATTCGGAATTTTTTCTCGGGAACGTAATAAACATTTCTTCTTAAACGAGCGCGTCGTTCAGAAGCACGTGTGTCGGACCAGTTGTACTAATTTTTTCGTTGCGCAATTTTTAAAAATGGTTGAGAAAAACCTACGTTTATTTAGATTCTGTGCAATTATTTAACACAATATGTGCTTGGACAAACATTATTCAATCAGTTTCCATGTAAGCAACTTCGTATCTTTCATAATCATAAAATGCGGCAGTGGCAGTGTTGATAAAGTTACTCGGCCATTTTCGAAGATTCCGCGACAAATAAAAATACTGTGCAAAAAGAATGGCTAAAAATTCGGATAGACGCGTTCCCGGTAATTTTTACAAAGAAACGTTAAATGGCAGACATGTTACTATTCCCCGAACCAACAGAGACGAAATTATTCTCTGCTGTGATAAAACAAAAACTGACAGCAACGAACGTGGCGATCACGGTTCGGAATGGCGTAAACGCGGTTAGTCGTCGCCGTGTCGGTGCTAATAAAAACGGGCGGGCCTAAATTACGGTAATTTCCCGGCCGATAAAAATCCGCGGCTTAATAAAGAGAGGATCGGCGGAGTCAGCGGCGGCGCAGGCTAGCCAACTGCGCGAAGAAAAAAGGGGGAAGCATGCGCTGCACCTAACCGCGATCGAAAAAAGAATGCACAGCGTACAGAGAGGGGCAAAGAGAGGAGAGAGAGTGTTGAGAAAAGAGGTAGGAAGGGGTCCGATCGAAAGGGCACGCAGTAAAGCGCATAAATAGGCTCGTAAAACGTGGAAAGCATTCGGGCCGATGGTCAAGCATCCAGCCCGCGCGATAGCTGTACACGGGTTTTCCTTGGTGTTGGACCGGGGACAGGGGACCGAGAGGCGAAGCAGCCCTTCGAGCACACAACGCTGCGGCGACTGCAGTAACAATATTTCACGGGCTCCACGGAAAGGGGCATGCCTGACCTCGGTGCACCCAGGTGCACCGACTGGAGCATACGCGGAGGCGTACGTGGCTCAGGTGTCTCGTAAGCCTCCCCGCTCCGAGACGTATGAAGCCGCCGCGGCGTTTGTAAATATTGAACGTGCCAAGAGCCTAACTACACACCGAACACCCGCCTACCACGCTCTCACGGTGCGCGTCGCGAGATGCAACACCCACCAGATAGGGTCTCTCCGGGATCCCGTGGAACTTTTTAATCCCCACCAATGAAATCATTTTTGCGAACCAAGCGGCGCGCCGATGGATTTATGTTCTCGCGTGGAGAACAGGGTTGCACCTGCGTGCGTCGTCGAGTCTTGGGAAATTCAGTGGGCGAGTTCTTCTCGGACCTGTGTGGTCGCTGGAAAACTCCGGGAAAACTGAATAAAATTGGATTTTAATCTTCTATATTTCACACTAAACCTACTCGAGGTCGAATGACTCGTTTTATATTTTTCATTTTACAATTATTCAAATTATCAAGCCACTCACGTGGAAATTGATTCGATAAATAAAAATTGCTCAGAATCTAAACGAATAGAGCCTTGTCATTTTTATAAGCTGAGACATTTTAATCGCTTTTAGAGCAAAGGTAGGTTTAGCGTTAATGCTAATAGCTTTTAATATTTTTGAGGAAATGCACAACAAAATTTACCATTTAACAAACGATTAAAAATTTTGATAGTCTGTTAGTTTTACAAAGCAATGTGAAATATTTCTCGAAAGTCGCCCGTTTTCTCCATAGTTTAAAAAAAAACGGGTGTTTCTTCGTCGTATCGACGAAGAAGGTTAACTCGTGCAAACTGCTGCAACTGCACTGTTGTATTTTAAGCATTGTCACGATTGTTTACTACGCTCGGTAATAACAAAGGAGATTTGATCGCCGTTCTCTGCCGTACGCGTTCGGCAAACACGTAAGAAACAAGTTAATCCCTTGGATCCCTGAGCGCACGAATATTTCTTCAGATTCTGCCGTGCGTGGGCGTGTGCTTCATTTGTCACTGATGCACATGGGATTGTACATATATCTCTACGTGTACTACGTATACATACGTGTACGAGCCGTTACGATACACTAGCGTAGTCGTTTTGTTGAATCGGAGCCTTTGTTTTCGACGCGTGTATGATACACGCACAAGATGTCCGCCAACTGGCAAGTCCGATCGATATACTAATGTGGAAACTTTTGCTATCGTTGAATCTGCATTTCTCTCGGATGCATTTCACTGTCTCGTACAATCCTATAAATAATAAATGCGTTATTCAATCGCCGGATCCTTTTACCCGTTCAACGTCGAGGTCAAATTAGAAATGATTGGAAACGATTACGAACGATCTGTTCTATCGATCAATTATTAGAGAAAAATTTACGGTCGTAATATAGATAAGAAAATTATATCTTTGCAAGATAATGCAATTGAACACGAAACTCCCTTGCAGCCAGGAATTGTGCAATTGATCGAATTCCATACTTCATGCATAAATGAAAAGTGATGCGATATTAATCAAATTAAAAATTTCCACAATACAAGAATTATTTCCTCTTTCCGCGGTAAAATATTGCCGACCCCTCCGGCGGATGCAAGGAATAAAATAACAACGCTCATTCATTAACGCGGCTCGTTAATAAGCAACTCTTGCTTGTAACCGTTGGAGGACGCGAGAAGATGACCGGCAGCTCTATCCGGCTCTCTCTCTCTCTCTCTTTCTCTGTTCCTCTCGCTATCCGTCGAACTCGTGCCTGTGAACCGAGGATTATATTTAGAACGGTAGTCCGCGTTCAATAGAGTCACCATGCCGACAGAGTAATCGTTAATTGACGTGAAAAATTCACCGACGCCGACACACACACATATACAGGCGCAAATACATAGATTCGCGTTCGATCTTCCCCGTGAAATTGCCAACGATTGGCCTTCTCGATTTCCGAAGCTCGGTCCTAAGATCATTTACGCTCGCCTCGAAAGTTTTCACTTCCGCTCCTACGATGGCGCAATCATCACTATCTGCGTCAGCGTGGAAAATTTTGCAAATCCCGGTGATCGTACTAACTTCGAAGATCGACGATCGACCGTCGAGGATTTCTTAAAATTTGGAACAGTTAAATGGTATTATACATAAACGTTTGAAGATTTCATAAAAATAGATATTATATTGTTGTAATTGATCGAACCGTAGCGCCGAAAACTTTATACCATGTTTATTAAACAATTTACGATCGACAAAACGTTAACATTTATTATAAATGGCGAAAAATTTACAGAGTTCGAGAAAGCTTAGTTTCGACCGCGTCCACAAGATGGACAAATCGTCGAACTTTCTCGCAAGTTACTGAAAATATCATCAATCAGTATATTAATAACTTTCTTCAAAAAGTCTTTCGACACTTGTGTGTCTAAGGCAGGGCCCGCTAGATAGCCTTACCGATGAGTCACACCTTCCGTTCCTCCAATAGAAAAACAATTTTTAGCAAAACGTGGCTAACGACGTCAGCAGATTCAAACCCGAATCGTTAACGTTTGAAGATTTCATAAAAATAGCTAATTATATTATTGTAATTGATCGAACCGTAGCGCCGAAAACTTTATATCACGTTTATTAAACAATTTACGATCGACAAAACGTTAACATAAATGGTATTATGTTCGCAATGTTACTTTGAAAAAGAGTCATTCCAATTTGACCGACGTTCGGACGACCACGCGATTCGTCGTAGATCGCGGGGCAGCAATTCTCGATCAATTACTCCCAGTTGATTTTTCATTTCGCGCCGCGACGGCAATGACTGTCGGTAGCCGAGTCGCAAAATCATCCGGTCGGTCCCAGTGGAAACCGACAATCGTTGACTACCGTTGCGACGAACCGCAACACCGTTCGTTGGACGGGGTGGGGGACGGGGGGAGGCGAAATTCACGGGGTTGCGCACCTGTGTCACCTATCGAGGCCGCAGAGAGAGCGTTTCTCCCCTCGCGCCGTTTCCACCCTCCCCAGCCTTCACCCCCTGTTCACCGGAAACCGAGCAATTTCCTAAATAGTTGTCGACGGTGGGTTATTCGTGTCGAGACAGCAATCAAACCGGTTTCCTCATCCGCGGGACACGGCTTGACCCAACCTTGACACTGAGTGGCGAAAGGGGGTTGGCTTGTTTGCCGTGCGAGGGGGGTGGTCGGGGAGCATGCGAGAGGGGGGTGGTCGGCCGGCGTGGAAGTTGGACGCACCCTGGGTCTGCAGGTGGCCGGAGGATCGGGGCAAGGAACGAGAAAGGGAGAAGAGGGATAAAGAGGGTGTAACCACCCTGTCCCGAGTACCGAACGATCGACATCCGGTACCGATTAGATATCGTTCAAACGAATGAATTTTTCTTATCTGTCCACGTACGGAGACTTACAATTTAAAAAACCAGTTCTGGTTTACGAGATATTTAAAAGAAAAAATATCGTTTCGCCCTCGAAGGGTGGGTAACCGAAGGAAGCAGCGATTAGGATAACGAAGGGTGAATATTTGAGGGGTGGGGTGGCTGGCTGAAAAGAAGAAGAGGAAGAATGAAGGTGTCGGTAGGAGGAGCAAAGGGGTTGGAGGGGAAGGGATGATGATGGAAAGCGGGTAACGGACGAAGTGGGAAAGCGTGTATCGTGGACAGAAGGCGCTAGAGCGAAGGAGATGAAGAAGGGTTGAGGGTGGTTCGGAAAGAGATGAAGTTTACCTCGCAGGGGTGATGTCGAAGAGCGACGGGGGGAGGATAGAGAGGGTGGGGGGGAGAGAGAGAGAGTTAGAGGTTGGGTGGAGAAGGAAAGAAGGAAGGCATGCTGTGTCCCGTGAGAGGGTGGGGCGATCAATACTGCAGGAAACACCCCCTGAAGCCGCCGGCTTCATTCAGCAGCTCCCTTTCCACCGGTTCCTCGTGCCGCCGACCACTCTAACGGCGCTACTATAGCCGACTATAGTTCCACGCTAAGAGCGCAAGGGGCAACCGCCACGATTGTTTCGAGATAATCGCGCCTTTCGATTTAATCGTGTTAAAAGGATGAAAGGATTCACCGGGGGTAAACGACGCGCTTCGCTTTGATTCACCGACCCGGTCTGACCGGGATTCCTGGTTTCTGCTGATCGTGACCTTGACGCGTCGCCACCGATGTAACGTGGAAATTTACATATTAAATGTAATTCTAACGAGACTTACGTGTGCATCATTTGTGCACCGTAGTGTGCGGATCTTTGTTCGAAATAAATGTTCTCTAAATTAACTATAGGAAACAGAAGTTAAATAATAATAAAGTAGTTTCACCTTTCAACCCTTAGCGCTCGAATAGCGATTTTGGGGCGTTACCAAAAATTGCCGTTATTTCGAATCTTATTAATAAATAAATAATTAGTTCTCGAAGGGTCGAATGAAACGGTTCTTCCGGTTTCGGGGGAACTTGTCCCGCTAAACGGTGCGGCGGCGACACTAATCCGAGTTTAATCGCGTTCGGCCGCGTTTCCATCGGACTATTGTGTTATTCCCGTAATATCTGATCCGGCCGTTGTTCATCGGCCGATCGTTGCCTGTCGAGTGAATAAATTAACATCGGCCGAAGCGTCCGTCAAGCACGGATGCTCGCGCCGCGACAACTGCTCCGACAAACCGAAAGAACAATGCCGAATAATCTGAAACACCTGCGGATAACGGTGGAACAATATGCGAATTACAGGCTGCGGTGTGTACGCGATTCCCGGTCAGTTTTTCTGCTTCTCCGACGAGATCGCCATTCTGCTTTGTTCGACGACGGTCCGTTTTTCTCCTGCTCTATTTACCGTTGCTGGTTCTCCGTATTTCTCGTGAACGCGACTCGATAATCGTGATATGAATCCGGGGATTGTCGGAGAGAAACGAGAGGCAGCAATATCGAAGCCGCGGAAAGAATACGGAAATCTCGAAAACCTCGCGGGAATTGTTAGAGCGGTGGAGGTGTGGGAATTTGAAAGTTTTTGGGTAGACTGTGGTGATCTTTATGCGATGTAATGTCAGGCGAGCACTGCGGGAATCAGTCAAACGATCGCTAAGATACTATCAAAACCCTGGCAGCCATCATTACGAATGAGCAGAGCACTATGTAAACTGACTCTGTGCGGCACACGTCGGACGAGCACTATAGGAGTAATGCCAGCACTATGGGAAGAATACGAGCACTACGGGAACCTCGGAAAAGCTCACGAAAGCTTCGTAAAGCTGGAAAAGAGCAGGAGTCTCGAGGCCACCGCGAAAACTCGTTCCGAACACCTCAGGTCGGGCGAGCACTATGCGAATACGAGCGGTATCAGAACAATTTCTCGAACACCGGGGGAGAATGATTCCCGTAGCGTGGCATTCCGAGCGTGTAAACCCACTTTACCGTGGCCGTTTCGTCCCCCGGAAAACGCACGGTTTCTCTCGCAGACCAATTTCCTGCGTCCCGACGGGCGACGACGGAGGCAAGACGTCGTTTTATTCGAGGCACAGACCCGACTCCCAAACGTCGATCGTTACTTTTCGTATGAATTAAATAGAGAGAGAGAATGCGAAGAGCCGGTCGATTCGGCGGGGTCCGGTCGCCGATCGATGGAAACGGAATGAAGCACCGCGCTCGGCTTTGCATACTGTGCATTTACCGCGAACCGGATGACTCCGAAATTTCTTCCGGCGGTAACAGGAGGCTTCCTAACGCTATTAGAACCTGACCGTGCCGGTAATGCCGGGCTTGTTCTAGAAAATCGAGTCGCAGCCGTCGCGTCGCGACGCGACGCGTCCAATCTCGACGCGCGCCCCGAAGATTAATATTCCGCCCGTGACAGGCTCCGCGAACGCTCTACGCTCGATTCCACTCGATTCTTCTCGACGCGTACTGCCACTCTCTGTAGCCAACGGCTAATTTTTCAAGTTCAGCATTTGCGGTTGTTCCGTATGAAATGTCCAATTTCAGATAAAACTCAGAATTGTGATAATCCACGTTGAAAATCATGTTCAGGAAAAATTGTGAAAATCCTCGGGAATAAAGCACAATGAAAATGCATGCGTCTTGTATTCCGAAGCCTCGAGAGGGCGTCGCATTGTTGAACAAGGCATTTTCAGTAATATTCCGGTTGGAGGATTAACTTACGACCGCAAAGTCGATTTTCGAGATTACCGTGCGAACGTCAGCCAGTTATTTAGCCGTCGACGCGACAAAATTCGCCGGGCGATCGCGTTTTCCTGTGCGCGGACCGTCATCCACTCGCGCGTTTAATAATAGAATTATTTAATATCGGAGCCGCGGTAATGGAAATTGTTGCGAAAAATGGAACTGCACTGGCCGCCTTTCGGTCACATAGCTTCGGATAACGAGCCCTGTGACTGTTTGACGGAAATTAGGTTTGTTAGCAGCCGGTTCCCAGCGACTGTTTACGCGCGTACGTCGGCGAAGATTTTTAACAGTGAATCGTACGATTGCGCTCCTTTATCCTTCTGTTCGAATACTTTTTAATTGCGCTCTTTGTTCCGCAATAATTCAGAATGGAGAAAACAATTGTCCACCTCTCATCAGGCACGGATCTCGAAGTTGTACGGATGTTGGCGCGCGTTTTAACATATACGGTGTCCCGCAAATTGTCGTGCAGTTTGAAGTGCGCGTAGCTTCGTGCGAGTCGAAAGTTTTTTCATTATGCGCCCGGTTGTTCGTAAAGTTGAATTCGAACATCGGCCGAGTGCAGCTGCACTCCGGTGCCGCGAGAGCTTTTCGTATCGTCGTTTTAGTGCGCGTGCACTCGACCGACGTCCGGGCGAAATTTTCTGGAAAATGCGCCCCTTAAGATTCTCTGGAATAAATTTTTCCAACCGCCTTCGCAGATCATTCCACGGAGACTGGTCCAACCCAAAACTTCCATTTCTCGAAAATTTGAATTCACGTACACGAGTTAGAAAAAAAATTTATCAAAACACATCGAAACAAATTATTTCATCTTTTATTAACAAATGTAACTTTGTTGGCTTGTAATGAGACGACTGCTTCATTAAAAAGATAATTATTTAATTCGGTTGGTCCTTTTACGATTGAAATTGATAGTTTTCATCGTGGATCGAAACCCTCGGGGATCCGTGCCAGGGTCTGTCTTGACCCACTTTTACGGAAACATCCTGTAATATTTCAGCGTATGGCAGCCATTTCAAGACGGGGGCGTCTTGAGTGCATTCCTCGGGAAATGCATCGAATTTCTTAAGAAGCATTATTCTGTTTCCAAGTTTATCGAACGTCCGTTCCTATTTTCCATTCTATTTCGGTTTTTCATGTTTTAGCGCTTCAAGGTGACGTGCCTCGTCGGTCGGCTTTCCTGCGAGGAAAGGTTCGCGTTGAATTTTACAGTTTGATCGTCGGCCCCGTGGCTCAGTTTCCGCGGAATCGACCAGAATCGTTCCTCTTGAATACTGAATCGCTCCTATACTCGGCGCAACAACATTGTACTAGGGCCGTGCGTTAATAATTCACGGTGGCATTTCGAGGGGGGCGCGCACACACACGGGCACGCACACATGCACACGGGAGACAGAAGACAGTCGCACAGGGTTCTTAAACCACGTGGAAGTTGTTAACACCGTGAACTTATTCGGTTTGACCTCTTAAGAAGCGAACGCGGTCTCACCTCGTACCTTTTCCCCTAGCTCATCTTCATTGGCAGGGACAAGCTAAGCTCCTCTCAACCTTATTCGTTTCGTAACGGACACCAGTCATAATAGACAACACTAACACG
Organism: Lasioglossum leucozonium; assembly: GCA_028454225.1. Classification (NCBI taxonomy): domain Eukaryota; kingdom Metazoa; phylum Arthropoda; class Insecta; order Hymenoptera; family Halictidae; genus Lasioglossum; species Lasioglossum leucozonium. Next base: position 10,154,490 of record CM052207.1, on the reverse strand, counting down.
TTATTAAGCCGTTTACCCGTGAACTACGGCTCCCTGCTCGCTCGACTATTATTTAGTCAGCCTAATGTGATTCCGATACCCGTCTGCTCTTGTTCTTACGTAAATCGCTCCCCTAAATAATTGAACAAGCTGCTGCCTGCGCGAAACTCGATACTGCAACTCGATTTCGCTCGCAGCGCTCGTCCAATATCTTCTCTCGCAGAATGAAAACACGTTTTCGTTGTTTTTGTAATTCTCTCCGCATTTGTTAACGAACGTAAATTTACGTTCGCGATAACGTGCCGATGGTCGTGCGCGGCGTATTCGTTTCACGACGCCCGAGATATTATTCTGTTTCGATGTATCCTCCGTAACGATTTCCGTCATGGAACATGAAGTGCAATGGAAATACGACAGTATTTCATAATCTATGAAGCCGTACCCGGCCGGAGAATATTGAAATACCGAAATCAATTTCGCGGGAGGACGTGCATTAGTTTACATCAGATAAGCATCGGAATGACGCTTGTTGTCGCGTTAACGTTTCCCCGCTTGCTAAATACGCGGCGCACGGCGGTTCACGTGATCCGGGAAATAATTGCGAGCACTCGTAAAACCGACGAAAACACAGGTGATTAGTGTGGTGTAGTAGTAGTTTCTTTCGCTGGTAACTACATTTAGCGTGGAAATTAAAGTGGCGGCGTAAAAACTGTATCGAGGAATAAAGAGACCTCTGGTGTTTCTCGTGAAAAACCTTCTTGTGGTAATTAGACAGCCATTCCTCTTGGAGAATTTAGAAGATTTTTATTCTTTCGATGTTCCTCTTATCTGCGCGACGCAAGAAATTTTAGCAATAATTTACTGGCTAAAGAAATATGCCATCTCCTATAATCATTCCTTTCCCTGTTGGGAGATCATTATTAAAACAAACTCTTTCCAGCTTGGCCACGAAATAAATTACGAGGCAAGATTAATTTTGTGCACGCTGCGCGCATAAATATTTCTCAACAAAGCGCAACAAACCTTTGTTACAGCGTCATAAATGAGAACATATACTACGCGAATGTTAAATTATAGTGTTGGAAGGCGGACCGGAATTGTGGGGTTTCTCAAAATTTGTATGTTATCCTTGAAATGAATAACATATGAAATCATAAACGCAATTTATAAAATAAACTAAAGGGAGCCAAACATTTTATGAAATCACCAGAGGGAAATTAAACGTTTCACAAAACGCGGAAAAACAAATCAAATATTCTCCAGTACATAAAAGCAGAAAATTCATCAATTTTCAGCAGGACAAAATTTCTAAATATTCTACTAGACTATATTGAGTATAAAGATCGACATTGATTTGAACGGATCCAGCGGAAAAATTGATCTCTAGACAATCGATCTAGGGATCCGGAAGTGTTTCCAGGATCGATAGATCGAAGGGACGTCGAAGGGCCAGTGCGCGTGCCGTTTATCTAAATCGATTCGCAATAACGCGCGTGAACGGCGGAATAATGAAATTCGTCGAGCGGGAAATTTTCTTATCGCGGGCACGGTCGAGCTGTCCCCGATAAGATCTTCACGTGATACCCCGCCGCTGGTGTAGAACGATTTTCCGTGGCTCTGGCGTGGTGCGGTGCGGTGTGGCGTGGCGTGGCGATGTCATAATCCCAGCCGGAAACCGGCCATTATCGCCGGAAGAAATTTGAAAGTTCCCTTGCTCCCGTGGTATCGGGCCGCATGCAAACCCGCCCACCACGGGCCGCCGATTCACTCGGCCTTCGGGGGCGGAATTCTCCTCCCACCGCGCTAGTGATCCTTCTTGGCGACGTTTACACGCCGAGGGCCGCGGGATCGGGGATTCCGCGGCGATAACGTCGACTTAGATCCCACCGAGAGATCGTACGCGTCGCCATGCTTCGTCGGCGCTTCGAATTTCGATCAGAAGAATCCCAAAATCGAAGTTTCAGGAGTTAGACCACCATCGTTACGTTTTTGGGAATTTTTCTCGAGGGTAATTAATATGTGAAAAATTGCGGGTTTTACACTGATAGGTTATACATGTGTAGGATTGTAGGAAAAATGAGGGAACCGGAAATCGAACCCGGGCCTTTCTGCTGCTCCCATTATTCCCAATCTCAATACGGTATTTTGTTGGTCTGGGGGGTCCTGATCCCACACATAACTCTCGACATTGTTCTTTCGAAATATTAAAAAACGGTAGAGCTCACTGTGGAAATTGTTGAGAAAAACTGAAACGTTCGAAATGAACAATCTTTTTATTCTTGTGCTAGAAGGTGTTATCTAAAATGTAGATTAGAGTTTTCGAGAAATTCGATCATCTGTAAAAGCTGACGTTTGAACAGAAGAAATCGATTTTATGTTACGTTTTAAAATTATGCAAGTAGAATTATTACGATGTTCCTAGTATCTACAGCAATTGAATTCGAGGAAAGGGCGAGCAGCGTGCTCGTCTCATTAGGAAAACATGGTCGAACTTGGAGGTTTCGATCGGACCGTGCGCAATTCCGGTACGCGTGCTACTAATCCGATACTTTGCGCGAATTGATCAATTCAGAAAGGGGGCCTGAGACATTTGAATGTCACGCGGGGTGAATATCAGATGCGTGTGTAACGTCGGCGGTGGATCTCCGTGATTTCCTGAGAGCCCCGGCGCGCGGCGTACGACTAATTTATGAGATCCTAGATCGATGGCGTCGCTGTCTCGAAAATCCAGGTCGTGTCCTCTGCGGGGCGCCTCTCTTCATCTTCCGTCGCGCCGGGACGCTTTGATTATTAGCCATTCATCCCCGACGCCGACGCCCCGTTAATTGTATTTTCATAATCTCGAGTGGTGCTCTCTTTGACAGGGTCGCTAACGAACCGTCGCGTCGCGTCGCGTCGCGTCGCCGTCGACGATAAACTTTCTGCGTGCGGAATCTTAAACTGCATGCATTTTTCAGAGTGACAAAGGAATCGCAACGCTGATCCTTCGGTCTCATCGGGCGTCTCTTCCGATTATACTTTTTTCCCCTTTGGAAATAGAGGGTGTTTTAAAATGACCTGACATTTTTAATTGATAATTATAGCTATATACCCCACAATTATAGGGTGTCTCAAAATGATCTGACATTTTTAATTATAGAGAACTAATCTTTGACAACTGGCATGGAGAATTACACGATCGAGCAACGCATCGAAATTGTCGAAATATATTATTTTTTTATTGCAAACTAAATCATGTCAGGTCATTTTGAGACACCCTATATTATTTCCGTTTACATAGGATAGAGTGAACGGCGTGACATTTTGCGGGCGTTCCCTTGGTCTATTGAATTATTACAAGACCAATAGACAAAACCGTCCGATCGATGAATATTTCACCGGCGTTCAAAGATTAATATTTATTTTAGGAAATCAGGAATACACGTGTATGCAGGTTTAATAATATTTGCTGTCGGTCTCGAATATCGCACGGCATTTTTATCGATCGGCCGAGAGGAACGGTGGCGTACTAAATTTAAACTAGTATGCGTGTCAATACGTAGTCTACAATTTTATACAATTGAATCCAATATTTATTTTAAAGGGAACCGGACGACCGGCGGTGTTGTCACGATAACGCTGTCCCCCCTGATTCTCGACAACGTTCGCCATTTTGCTAAAGTAGAGAGACAGAGCCAAGATACACCGATTAAACGTGTTCGATAAAAATGGCGAACGGATAAGATTACAATCTCGTCGCTCAAAAAAATTTTACCGGTGGAAGTATTCCGAGACGCGCTCCGGAACGTGTTTTATCCACGGATGAAGACGTCCCGCGCGCGGTTGACGTTTATATTCGAGGCCGTTCACGGGGGCCCCCGAAGACGGCATTCCACGTAACAATCCGGCTCGTTCGTTTCGCAGGTCTGACAAAACGGATCCCAGAGGTATGGCCAGCAGCACGGAGGATTACGGCTCGGAATTGCAGGAGCTGCAGTGGGGCGGTGGGACCGGGTCTCACTTCCTGCGCAGCGGTTCCCACTTCCTGAGGAGCGGCACCGGCGTTTGCTACGAGGCCGAGGATTTAGAGCCGACCAGCAGGCACCATGGCGGTCAGCACAGGGGATATTACAGTCCCCCGGGTACGAGTTACACGATCGTCGAGAGACCGCCGAGCGCCCAGCATTACCATTCGTCGCACACCACGCCGTACAGGCATAGGGGACACACTACCGGGGGCACCGGGGCCATTTCCCCGGAACAGGTGCTTAGGTACGTTCGCAGCGACCCTCTAGCCACTTTCACCGACGCACAGTGTGTGACGGATCGCCGATCTAGCTGGACGAAATTAATTTCACTGCGCAGAATTCTTTAATTGCGAGTTATTGGAAGAAGGTCCAGAACAGGGGAAAACAAGTCTAGTAATTAAATTTGTGACGTGTAATGGCCATCGAACCAGTCGAGTTGTTTGAAAAGCGCGCATAGAAACTAGGACGAGTCACATAAAAATTATTACCACGAGTTAAAGCAAAAAAAATTGTGAAAGTTGAAGCTCTTCTTAAAAATTAGAGATCACGGGGAAAGACATTTTTCATAACTGTCTTCGGGGTCAGATAGCGCACGAGAGTCAGTCCGAATGTTTATCATAACGATATTGTTCCGCGTGACAAAATCCATTGCAATCTTCATTCGACCGGTGAGGATTAAGATGATTTTTCTGGGACGTTGTTGCAGACTCTTCGGCAACGGCGTCTCGGAGCGTCGCCAGGGCGACAGGAGGACACCGGCATCGTCTCCGGCAAGCGTCGCGGCGGTCAGGACCTCGTCGTCCTCCTCGTCCCAGCAGCAGCAGCAACAGCAACAACAGTCGCAGCAGTCGCAGTCGAACACCGCGAATCCTCCGACGTCGCCGAGCTCCCAGCCGCTCAGCCTTCAGGAGCTCACCGTAAGGACAGTGACCATGACGAGAGATCCACCGGACTCTCACCATGGCTTTGGGATCTGCGTGAAGGGTGGCAAGGACGCAGGTGAGATCCGAAGTACCTTCAGGCTTCCTCCGTCGCCGTACTTCGCGCCTCAAGAACGAGGTATCTTCCGACAGCTGTGACTTTCATTGCCGTTTCTCGCCGTTCACCTGTCGCCGTGCTTCTCGACTGTCGATTGCGATCGTTAGGCAACGATTTTTCTACGTAGCAAAGATCACGATCACTTTCTTTGATAATTTTCATACGAATTCGCCATCCCGGATCTTCTTCGGAGCTCCGGAGTGTAGAAGTTGTGCAATTGCTGGTAAACTTTATTTTATTTTTCGTCTGTCGCTGGTTAATTCTGTATTGTGTAAACATTCAGTCCTGTGTCGTTTATTGTATTTTTTGTTTATGGTATTGTCTCAGCTTGATTTCGATCCTTCGGTAGAATTTAGCATAATACGTTCTAACGTTGCAGCATCTTTTTTTAATTGTTGCAATTTTTTTAGATCTGTTTTATATTGTTTTTGAGTTGTATACTTTTCATTCAGACCTGCAGTAATTTCGAGAAATAAGTCTTTTAACATTAAAATAAAAATCAATTGCATGCTTCGCGAGTGATAAAATGAGAGTAGGACTTTTTAGAGAAATTCCTGTAGATTTTTTACAAGTGTTTGATGATCGAAGGCAATTCAGCGAATATTTTTGTTGATATATCTTCAAGCCTAGCTTGGACTATCGATATAATTATTGTAGCGAGGAATTAAGTGGCTGGTCCACGCAGACCTATTTTAACCATTCCGTTGAGGTTGTTGCTTTCGTAGATTTTTGGCAATGATTTAATTACACCGAACCTTTTGCTGGTTCTAACAAACGCAATCGACAGCGCAGCACCGCGACGTCCACTGCGATCTTTTCTCTGGTAGTTCTATCGGGCTCACTTTTTTTCGTTGGCAAAAATCGTGTCACCGACACCCTGTGCTTTCTGTGCTTCAGCACAGCTGCCACGTGTCCCTGATTTCCGGTGTTCTCGTTCTCGCGACGAAATTTTCATCTGGAAATACAAATTATCCAATTTAGGATCTAATATCGTGCTCCGTCAATCGGCCGTCTGAATTAATTAAGAAATTTCTTTGATCCTACAAAAAACCATTCGAAAGTTGGCAAATTAAAAATCTTCAATTAAATTTTACTCAATCAGTTTTCTACCGTAAATATCGAAATTATTTGAAGTTTGATATTTTTCTACGGCATCGAACAAACAATTACGATGGTTTGCCAAAGAAACGAGATTGTACAGGGAAAGCCTCGAATCGAATGAGAATCGACGAGGACGAGACCGGGAACTCGGGGGAAGGCGGGATAAAAACATGTCTATTTTGAATCATTAAGCATCATTTCCATTCCAGCTATACGATACCGCCCGACCGACCGGACGAATGATTCGAACGTTCCGATCGCGTTTCGGCTCGAATTTCTCCCCTCTTGTTGTGTTCTCCGCGCGAAAGGAATTCACAGTTTGTTTCGCGTTCATCTATGGCCGGAACGATGATGAAAGGGAAATAATTAAAAACTCGCGAGATTCCTTTGCTCGGCACTATTTTTTTTTTCTCTCTCTCTTGTCGACGTTGATTGGACCGCGTCGAATTTCTCTGGGAGAACGTGGATTCCGCGAACGACAACGCAACTTGACAGCAAGACCTGCGAGAACTTCCTCTAACAAAATATTCGATGCTCCGTCCGAGAAAAGCTGAATTAAAAGCCTCCGCTAATTGCGACAGCTTAACACTGTTAAAAAGAAAAGAATTAAATTGTGATTTCAACAGCTGTGCACGATTAACGTAACAAATGAAACGACGAACCATTTTCTACGTTAAATTATAATTGCGATAGCGTCACACGATTGAAAAGATTTCACCATTCTCAATCGTAATTCTTAATGCGATCTTTAAATATTCTGCCATCGATCCAGGTTGAGATATTATGGTAGCTCGCCGGGGGTTTATAAATTTACGATCAGTTTGGATCGTGCATTAAACATGTACACATAAATTCTGCTTACGTTATTATTCACGAAACATCACGTTGATAGTATAAAACGTCGTTAAAAAGCAAGGAATATTCTGAATTCGAAAATATACTGGATATTAACGGGTATAAGTATTATAAATATTTTATCATCTGCAAAGTATACATGAAATTCACTTTACAAACCCCTCTCTACGTCAGAGATAAATTTTCAATGTTAAAGCACACCGCGCAAATAAATATTACAAGTTGCTAAAATAAAGTCACTTTATAAATACATATTTGATTACCAAGAAAAAAAAAGGAAATCTGTTTGATATTTTATCATTGAGAAAATACTGTTTTAACGATGCACTCGACGAGTTAATGGAAGCTGGGCAGCAAACACACGTGATTCGTTTCATAAATATTCTGTCATGAAAAAGAAATATTCTCAATTTAAAAATACCGCGAACGTATTAAAATTGAATTGCACGGTACATGTTTACGGTAGGCGAAATAGACTTTCGTTCGTGATAGAGGATAAAATATTATTGTTTGAAAAAATAAATCGTACGAAAGATAGAAACGACTAAACGGGCGACGCCATAATCAGATAACAAGCCGGAGTATTAGCCGATCGGCATGACACCGAATAGCGGTGATCGAGTACGCGGGAATCATTTAAATCCTTCGGCGAGGGTCATCCAGCTGCCGCGTGCAAAAACAGTGACCCATCGACGGGATTAGGACGGGCCAATTGCTGGCCGCAAATTGCACCGAATCACTGGCAAATTGTATTTCAAGGGTCACAATTAAATCCCGGCTGGTACGAGGGGGGCCGATTCCGTAGCTGATTAACAAAAAGCGTGTTTCGGTTGAGGGGTGGTGGTGGCGATGGGGGAGCGGGGGTTGTGGAAGCATCCGGACCCGTTCGCCCCCGTGTATTTACAATGGGGAGTCTGGGGAGATAGGCGTTTGCGCAGGTAATTAGCGATACCGGCTAATTGACCGGCGATAGGACGCCGCGCTCGCGCGCGTTTAATGACGCGCTTCTAATTGCCTGCAGCCGTCGCGCGCGTATTTTTATTCCGCGGCCGGCGAAACGGATTAAAGCGGACACGTAATGGCGCGCCGTGTGTCTTGCGCCCCGGTGTAATCTGTTCGGGGAATCGCATCGTTTCGTTCCAGAGGGTTGGGATCTCGTTGGAAAAAATCATTCCAATCGCGCGATCTTGTCCGTGGGAAAGCTGCTAGGTCCGCTCCGAGATAAATATGGCCCACTGGCGAGATACCCTTTTGCTTTTTCGTCCCTCGTTCATGCACGCGAGAATCAGAGTCAGCTACTAAAAAATCGGAAAAAATTCTCGTGATCTGGTTCGTAGAAAATTTAGAAATATATCGGAATTTAAAATAGACTTCGGGTAACATGTTTTAATGCCTGTTTTATTAAATTCATTTTTATGTAGTTATTTTTATACGAGACATTTTACGACTGTCTGAAGGATCATTTTAATGGGAACTGTTCTCCAAGGTCCAGCGCATAAAGAGTCGAAAGGACGTTGTTAAGCTCCATTTTGATACGACCCAGTCATTGAGAAGTCTATTAACGAGCCATTACGACAGGCGAAGTATTAAGAACTGCACAATTTCGTTCCACTAGGCTGCAACGTGGCTGCCGGTTATAATAACTTACGCGTGCTTTATTATCTTTTAATTAAAATTACCGTGGTTAACACGTGGGGTTTGACGGACGTATTAAAACTGTTCAACTACTTAACAAGCAACGAACAGATTAGTATAATTTGCGTGTTAAAGTCTGCGAATTGGTTGCTCCATTGTATAATAAGGGAAACATTAAAAACAAATCTCCATCAACGTGAACAACACGTTAGACGTAAGACCACAACGAAATAAAAGCAAAACGGTCCATGAAGAAGCATCGCGTATAAAATTTATTAAAAGAACTACCGACGAATCGCGTATACTCGCGTAAAAATACCAGCATATTAAATTCCCGATGAGAGAATGCGTTCTCGCATAAATACATTCCTCGGTAGAAGGAATTTCCAATTCGAGTGCAACAAAGCGTGCGTAAGATCGGCCCGCAAAAGTTTTGATGCGTTCCCCAGAGAAGTTCTGCGCGTGGTTTCAAAGATAGATAGAAATGTCTCCGTCCAGGATCCACGTTCCACGGATGCCAGGAGAGCATCCCTAACGCCGTGTGCTACGTCCTCGAGGTCCGGTTTCACGGTTTCGAGCCTCGTAAACTTCACGCTTGATCATGGCGTTCTAGCATCACACGCACGGTAACGATCTCTCTTTCTCTCTCTCTCTCTCTCTCTTTCTCTCGCAATCATGCTTCGTCCTCGTCGAGATCTCGAGCGTGAAACCCGCGGCCCTAAGGACACGGGAACGCCGTCCAGAAACTGTTTCGCTCCTGATGTCCCCGTGGATCCTGCGCGGCGGACCTATTCACCTAACCGGAAGTCTGCGTGAAACGACGTCCCCCAAGCTGTTGTCCTCGAAGACACCGACGGAAACTTCAAAATGACGATTTACCTAAACGCAAAAATCGACAAGATCTCGTGCTTGTCCGGAATTTTAATTCGGCAAATTATTATCAATTTTTTTTTTAATTAAACGCCGTCCTTAATTAAATTGATTCTCTATTAATAAACGTGCGTATTTGTAAGTCTGTAAAATTGAGAGAAAGACTGTCGGAGGAATATTTAAAGGTAATATAGAGAGAGGTCTCGGGAGCTGTTAGAGAGCCGCGGGACAAAGCGTGTAGTCGATAGAGGGACGCGTTTTCGTTCGAAGAGGCGTTCCGAACGTGTTCCGGAAGTAGGACGGGCGATCGTCACGCACGGATGATCGATCGGTTGTCTTCGAGGAAACGTTCCCCGAAAGCTTGGCGTCGTTTCGGACAGCAGGCCGATGTCGAAATAAGTCAACTGGCGGTGTGTCTTTCTTGTTTTCTGTTTCGCTGTACCAGAAGCACAGTCAGGTAACTCATCAACCGTACGAACAGAAACGCAGAGAGAATGTAAGACACGTAACGTGAGGGAGAGAGAGAGAGAGAGTGAGAGAGTGAGAGTGAGTGTGGGAGAGAGAGAGAGAGAGGGGAGAGAAGAATCAGCACACAGTACAGAACGAACGACGGATCTCATTGGACGACCCGAAACTTCGGACAAAATATAATTGAATTATAATCAAAAGATAATCTTCCTGTTTGTACATAATATGTGACGATCAGCCTGAATCGAAATTATTTAGGCAGTTATAAATATTAAAATTATGGGATGTAAGTATATTAGAATCTTCTGTGGTCTATATAATATTGACAGACAGAATATTGGTTTGCCCACAGAAGATTCAAGATGGCGGTCGAGGAAATATTGGCCGATTTTACGAGTATCGTTCCAGCCACAGCTTTCCGTGCCGTTTGAATTTTCTGGTCGTTCCAATCTCGCCGTGGTTTTCGAATATTCTCATACGTACACGTACATACACGCGTACACGTGCATACACACGCACACTGAGTAACGATCGATGTCGCATGAAAGTGTTATGCGCAGATCGGCCGGGCTTGGGTCTAGAGGGCGGCGAAACAGCTTCAGAGAAAGGAAATAAGTGTCGAAACCGGGCAAGTTTTTCCGTCACCAAGAACTGTTGCAATTTCATCCCTTTCCATTAGGAAATTCGCTACGGTTTCCTTCCACTTAAAACGTAATATTGCGATTTTCACGGTGTCTCGAGATCGTTTGTCATCGGAGAGATAATTGTGTCTCTTCGGAGTCTCGAAGAGAATTCGTTTTGGTTCGTTCGGGCTTCGGCGAGGTCACTGTACAATTTTCATTTGGGGTCTTCGAGGAGAATTAACTTCGGTTGTTTCTACGTTGAGACGTAACTCGAGATAGAAAATGATTTTTCCTTGAAAACCGATGTTCATAAGAAAAAAAAGAAGAAATACCATGAACCCGACAACATTGGAATTTTGATGAAAGCACGAGAATCAGTGAAAATGAACTGCGACGCGAACGCATCGGTTCCCGGAGTCTCTCGTTCGGAACAAAAGTTACTTCAGCTTCATTTGCTCCCATTTAAGTTGCAATATCGCAGTTGCCGGCGCGGTCTGGAGTATTCATGGAGTTTGAAAAATATTTCCATCGATCGGCGGCCAGCAACATTCTCGCTCGCGAGTTTTTCCCGAGCTTTTAAACATTTTCCCGCGGTAGACACGGAGGAGGAGATGGACGAGGGAGAGGCGGGCTAATCGGAAATTCTTTTTTCCCGGCGGCGTTTCCCGGGGAACGATAAATCGAGTCGCCTGGAACTGCATTCGACTGCTCGTTAAAAGTAGGAACAGGTGGCCGGGCTGACCTCGCGGCTGATTCCCCTCGGAGATCAGAATGCTGGCTCGATTGTCGTCCCGGTTTCGATACGTTCGATCCGCTCGTTCCCTGCGAAACGAGTCGACGATTTCTCCGGCGAGCGAAACCAGCCGCGGACGCCGCCGCCGTGGTTTCTTTGCTCTTTTTTGGTATCGCCGAGTTCTTTTGCCGGGGACGAGCGCGCGTGATAAGGACAGATTAGCCTCGAAACGTCGCCGGAATTCCCTCCGACTCGATGCTCTCCGCGGCCATCGAAGCCGCTCGATCTTCAGATACGGGACAATCGTCTCGCAATTTACCCAGAATGCAAATCTCATCGGACAGACACCGTATCGGGAAAAATTAAACTGCCTCGAAGTAACTGGAGTTGCGTAAATTGCCAATTATTTGTCCGTTTCTTTGACGAGAGACACCGAAGTATTACAATTCAATGTATCACGTATGCAAGTTCCATAAATTCCTATTTTTTTTACACATTACGAAATAAAAATTGCAACTCTCGACGTCGCGTTAATGGAAAGGTTAACTGTAGTTTTCTCCGGTAATTATTTTCCTTCCGCTACGATCAGTCTATCTCTCGATTAAATGATACCAATTATTCTGCAACATTACCGTGGTTATTTTTCAAAAATAACAGATTCAACGGGATATGTTCTCCTTTTAATTTTCGTTTCAATCCACCGCTGTTCCGGGTTGTAAGGATTCTAATATCCTCCGAAGGATTACACGGTACCTATATCCTTCCGTCGAACGTTTCCTTTTCTAATATCGGTTTTGTTTCAAAGGATCTCTCCCAGCGACGGCAATATCTTCTCGGGGATGCCTTTGAAAAATCGACAAAATTGCGAGGATTCCGCGGGAATGTTAATACAAAATAAAAAAGAAAAAAAACGATTCTTTCTCTGGGAGTTTCGCTCTGCCGACGATTTATCGTCAGGATCTTGCAATTATGGGACCGAGAATTCCTCTAGGCTTAGCACGCCGGCATTTCGTTGCATGACAATGTATGATGCATATGCGCATAGTTTATGAATTTATAGAAGAATTACACACACACACAAATACACACGCGCCAACACAAGGCCTCTATACGTACGCGTTCACGTAATTTGCATTACGAGCTGGAGGCAGCTCGTGAAGTATAAACGCGTTGAACCGAGCCCGTTTAAGGCGGCCATATTGAAATCGATCGAAAAATCTATCAGCGCGGGACGCCCGAAATTAAAAAGTTTCAATCATGCAGAAGATATTACGGCAATGCATTGCCGCGGAATTCGCGGTGCAAAATTTTTTGAACGTCGTTCCACATTCATTACAGACACGGAAACGTTTTAATTTTGCACTTGCGTAGAAAAAAAGATAATAAACAACCTATCGAGGGTATAATAGGAAAAGAAAAAGGTTCAATAGAAGATGGCAACGCGAAAGAAAGGAACGATTAATGGAAAGACAATCCAAATAGATTAGTTGCACGTCAGGAGGCCGGGGAGATCGAAAATCGTGGAGGAAATCCGGTTCGTGCCCCCCTCCATGTCCCGGGGGAGTAGAAATCAGTTCTTAAATGGGCTCGGCGCACGGACTTTTATTAACCCCGTGGCGATGACACAAGTTCGGCGACAAGACCTCTCGCGTAACGAGCCGATTGTTCACCTTATCTCTTTTATCAGCCGGATTAATCCGTGCCTCGCAATCGGGCCTGTCGCCGGGGGAGGGAGATCAATTACAGGACTCCCGGGGGTCGAACAGACGACGATATCCCCCGTTCCTCCCTCCTCCGTTCGTTCCCTCCTCTCGTCCACCTTGTCCGAGCGTGAAATTCTTTCTGTTCTTGTTGCGCCCGAACGGTTTATTGATTGCATCCGGCGCGCGGCTCGTGTAAATGCGCCTGTACGCGGCATTCCGTGCCGGGGACAAATATCTGCCGGATTAAGTATTCATGGTGGCCCGTGCTTTGCAAGTATAATACCCTCGTGTTCTTTCCCCCCCACCGCCCTGCCTCTCGCGATATTTTATCCCTCGAGAGTCATTTTCGGGGGTGGCTTCGACGAGGATGGACGCGTTCTGGACAGTTCGCGATGACAAATCGAGGGAATCCGGAAATATCTGTCGTTTTGTCTCGAGATCAACGTGCTCGATCGCTTTTCGATCTCGGTGGATGGAATCCAGGGAAGCCAGGACTGCACTCGCGTCCAGAAGATTCCCGTAGGAACTGGTATATTTCCGTTTCCGAGTCGCCCTAAGTTCTTGCAAATTATTTCGAACTCGTGTCGCTATTCCGCCGCGTAAATTCAGTAAATTGGCGAGATTTTATTACGAACGCGGTTCTTACGGCGTGTATTTTTGCCTGCGGCAAATAATTTGCATATCCCAGCACGAGACGCGCAGCATAAATCGGATCACGAACGATTGATGGCGCATAATACGCGTGGGAATTCGGCGCGGCCATTGAAAACCGGGATCCACGTTTATGGAATTTCGTATTTTCGATTTATTTCGAGCTGGCTCGATATTATACGTATATCCGAAATTGAGCGTGTCAAAGGATTTTTAAACGCCGTCGAAACCTAAATACGGGCCGGTAAATGTCCCGGTAAATAAAAGCGATATTTAACGTTAATTTAAAAAAAGAAGAATACAGGAACACGACTGTCGGAGTTTTTATACTGATCCGTGATTGGACGTTCGATACGAGTCCCCACTGGACAAAAGATATTATTCGCGACGGGGCAATTTGTCACCTCGGCGAATGAATTATCCGAAACGCTCGGACCAGGTGGACGCCCGCGGTTTTTTGCGCTCGGAACGGAGATCAGCAAGAATTTCGATTTAATTGTTCCCACCTGGAAATTAATTCGACTCGGTATTCACTTAATTAATGTCGCGCGGATGCTCATTCGCAGACAAACCCATTTGTCGGCGCTCGATAAACGTCAAACGCTGCGGTGAACATGCTGCTGCAGTCTGCAACCCGTGCGCATGGTTTCACGACGGCGCGAGGTTTTTTCTGCGGAAATTGTTATTCAAAATTCTCCGGAAGTATTCTCAACGCGTTGGAAAACACTATTTTGTATCCGTTCAAAGTATTGAACAACTTTGAGATTAATCGAGAATCGAATACATTCGAATTAACTTTTCTTTCTTACTTTAATATGCATTAAAAATATGTACGATTGTTAGAAATCATAGCGGACGTAATAGAAAGGAGATCGATACGACAAAGAAGCCGAAAATCATTTTTTCCATAATTATTTTTAGAAGTCCGAAACAGCTGACACCATCGCGGCCGATGATGCAGCGGTGGCGTCGCACGGTTGTCGATCGATAATTGCCAGTAATTCAGGCGTTCTTTTTAAAAAATTTTGTCTGACATTCAAAGCTAACAATTTTACTCGAATCTCCGGCTAAATTGATTTTATAAATCCTTGACGATAACGTCAATAATAAAAAACAAAATTCGTACACGCGTTGTACACTGTTCCGTTCTTTGCGAGCCGAATGTCCGTGTGTTCAAATTTATTATAAACGGCTGTACACGAATCTGGGTCTTCAAAAACTCGTAGAAGCGGAAAATTGTGTATCCGGTGAAAAAATGCCGATTTTCCGAGCGATTTGAAGGAAATCGAGCGTGTTCGAACGATAAAAAAGTTCAAGCTCCAAGTTCGCGGGTTTTCCCCGGGCCGATTAAGCTGTGACCGGGTCACTCGCGAGCGCGATGCATATCGAGCAATTTTATCGGCTGTGTTTCCGCAGGAAAAAATGAATAGAAAGAAGGAGAGAGCGAGTGAGAGTGGTCGAAAGAAAGTCAGAGGTCCGTTGCATGCATCCCAGCGAGACACACGAAAAAAAACACGCACCGGCACAGGATCACAATCTCTGTTCGAACAATATTCTCACTTGTATGCATCCGCATTCTTTTTTCTATCCGTTCTTCTTCTTCTTCGTTACATTTTTCTGTTCACGATTTTTTCTCTCGTTTTCTTTTTTATTTGTCTCTATTCGTTCGTTCTCCTATGATTTTCTTTTTGTTCCCTCCGTTTCGGAACACACGATGATTTTCTGTCCATGGCGCCCGACATGTCGAACGATGACGCCCGAGCGGCGCCGATGAAAATGGGAGCTTCGTCGCCCTCACGTTTCACGACCGAGCCACCTTCGTGCATTCCAATGGCCACCGAGCTCAGATTTATGGAATCCCGAAGGCGACTCGTGCCGGGAATTTGACTGCTCGAATCCTCTCCGAGGAGTTCGAGACACGTTCGCGTCGATAGAAAAAGTCCTAGTTGATTGATTCGTATTTTATTTTGTAATATTATTCGGTCAGCTTTGAAGTCTTGCGATACCAATGGTACGAAGAACGACCGAATTTACAATGCGTTTTCATAATTCCGCAAACTGTAAAATTCAACCAACGCCGGTGGGTTCGGAGTTACATTCGTCGGTTTCAAAAGTTTTAATTAAAAGCCTTTGATTCGCGAAAATTAAAGCAGGAGGTTCGACGGATTAAGGGATTATGCTCAGTCGGAAGTTGTGAAAAAGTGTTCTTCCCGGAATTTTCCGGGGTTTTCCGAGGAGGATCTTCCTATTCGAAATGGTGTATTTTAAGAAGTATCTCGTGATTTCTTTTTTGTTTCAAAAGTTCCCGATAAATTACTTTATTTCGGACTTCCGATCGAGCAGAACGTCTTAAGAGCTCCCGGTTCGAACGTCGGGTCGCGCGCTCGGGTGCTCGAGCAAGTAAGCGAAAGCAAATCGGAAGAAATTGGAAAGGCGTTTAATAAACAGGCTGCCGTTGACAGACACGCGCACACACCGAGGAGCGGCGCCCTGGATAGAAGGTTTTAGTCAGCACTGGTCGCGGACCAGTCACCAGGCAGCTTCCGGCCTGATGGAAAGTCTGTGAATTGTTCTCAGGGGTGGGTGTCTACATTTCGAGGGTGGAGGAGGGTTCGGTGGCCGAGCGGGCTGGACTCAGGCCAGGAGACACCATCTTGGAGGTGAACGGCACACCCTTCCGGTCGGTAACCCACGAGGAGGCCCTCACAGTGAGTTTTAACTTTCATTTTCCGAAGAACAACCCGCGGACACGGTTCGCAAACCGTTCGTAAACCATCCCCTCCCGTTCCCGTCCATATTTCTGGCAACCGCACCCGCGAAGATCGACGATAATGCCCAAATTCCCGCCAGTCTGTTTACTTATTTCCCTCTTACTTGGACCGACGTCAAGCTGTCTTCCTGCCCCGTCTCGCCCCGACTATAAATTCGCGGATATTCCTCATAAAAATCATTTATCATTCACGACGTCTGCTAATAATCGTACAATGCGCTCCTTCGGAGCACGCTACTATTTTTCATTTATTTTTATGGCTGGTTCCGAATTTTTAGAAAATTAATTCAGCTGCATAAACATCTGGTACAGGTTCCTTTTGCACAATTTTTATACCTGTGCCCTTGAACACTCTTAACAACCATCATCAATGACGTAGAACGACCTGCGATTGTTCGACAAATTGTAGAACTGTTCCAAGGTGATCTTGAAACGTTCGAGCAAAGTGACACGCCTCAATTTTTGATCGAGCGAAAGTAGCGCGGCGCTGAAACTAGCGTACAGTGTCGGAGTGGAAGTGTCGGTGCATCGTAGATCTTCGGCAGGCTAGCAATTTTCCCGGGCGAGCTGGGGGGACCAATGGCAGTGACCTTGAACCAGAAGTCGAGTTCGAGGATTCTCTTCTAGTCGGAGTAGCAGCTAATATCGAGTCACGTAACTCAAGGTCGGTGCTATAAACTCCTGCAATCTCAAGATCACAGATAATCGACCCTGCCGATCTCGGGCTCGTCCCTACGCTCTTCCAACGACCGCCTCAACCGCCAACATGTAAAAACAATCGAATCGAGTGGAGAGTTTGCCTAAAAATAACTCTACCGACTCTGGCAAACGCTGACGAGCCTGGCGTTCACAATTTTTGTCGATTCGGCGCGGATTTCTGCCGACATTCCGATGCACGAAATAAAATTTATATAGATATAACGATACAAGCAATACGATCCCAATGAGATTCGGGCGTGTCCCTAACGCGGATGTGTAAGCGGAGGTTATTAATCGGCGAAGGTACCCAAGCATTCCTTCCATCGCATTCGTCATGTCGAAACTCTCGGGCCGCAGCGCGTCCTATCGAGCCGTTCGATTTTGGAACGTTTCCCCAAACACGGCTGTCTGGCTACGTGCCTAATCGCAATTAAAAATCGCCGTTTAAATTATCTTGCTCGGGATGGCAATTGCCGTCCGATCGATCCGAGTCGTCCCGTATTTATGAGTGACCTTAGAAGTTAGAGAAACCCCATCGATTGCGGATACCCACTCGGTCGAGGCTCTCAAGTAAATTACAGGCGGTGGGGTACACCGATTCCCCTCGATTCCTGTTATCTGGCGAGCGTATCGGGTCACTCGCTGAGTCAAGTGGTTCCTCCACTCCGCTCCTATCCTCGCTATCAAAAATAATATTTTCCATTTCGCAAATAGCCCTCAACCAGACTCAACCCTTAGATACGAACACGAATCTTCACTCGAATACTTTTCATATTTTTCTATGAACGTTACTCTTCGATTTTGAAAATAGACCTTTTTTTAGCGGTTATAATGTGCGTCGTAATGCAATAAATATGAACCGTCTGGCAGATTTTCTATAGTTGCCTGCAGAAGTTTCAATGACTATAGGGGTTGGTGCTCCCCTTTCCTGGCCTTCTTTCGGGGTGCACTTTCAGAATTTTCTTCTCGGATAAATAACGCAGCATTGCGAAAGTTTTCAGGGTCACTTATACAGGCTGTGTCAAAATGAACTGACAGTTTAATTTATTAATAATGAAACTTCGTCTGCGATAAGAAACAATAAATTTTCAATAATAATTTTAAAAAAGCTTTTAACGCTTTCACCGACCAGTTGTTCGCATATATTCTATTTTCCAGCTGTCTTTAATTAAAGGGGCCCCCGAACGAGGGTTATACGTATATTTCTGGATGGTTAGTGAAAGAAAAAAAATGGCGCTTTGAGGCTCTCCGGCAGTTTACGTCGTTCAAAATCGATTTCCATTGATGTCACAGGACGCTTTCCGCGACCCTTTGATCTCTTTTCAGAATTATTCGGTGGACACTCTGTCGCCCGTCCTTCGGATTCATTTCTGTGTCACTAGGCTACTTTTGTCTTTTTTTTTTTAAAGTTCCCAACCGTGAAATTTGCAACTGCAGTCCGAGCTACGAATAAAAAATTCCGCGATCTAGTATGATCGAAGATTAAAACGGTATTAAGGACGAAGATGATTCGAGGATTTCGAACAGCATCAAGACGCTGAACGAATCCCGTATTTTCAGGTATATTAATTCCGCCGGAAGCGAATTCTTTCGCTCCGGGTGGCTCGTGTGTATCTCCGTTTTCGTTGATCCGTTTGTCGGGATCCCAGCTGAGGAAGCATTTGGCAGGATTCGCCCCAGTATTTAATTTAACTTCTAAGCAGCTCGTAGAGATTATGGAAAATTGGAGGTGTACAGAGAGCTCTCGCTTATAGCGAAAGTTTCACCGGCGTTATCGTTGTTCGCGAGGGCAGTTTGTCTCGCCAATTTTCTTGGAATCTCTGTCGGAGACACGTAGCCCTCCTGGGGGAAACAAACGTCTGAGGAGAAACGAAGAGAACCCAACGACGGCAATTCCGCTGGATGTTTCGCTCCGCAGAAATTGATGCGAATAAAAACCACTCGCAATTTTTCCGGACAATGAAATTTATACATCGAGCTGCTCTCAACGAGTACTTTCTCATTCTTTTATACTCTTTTGATAATAAGTATTTAATTCCTATCGATAAAAAACAGGACAGTTTCATTCTAGGTCTACGCTTACTCCGTATCTCAAAAGCTCGCAACATCTGGCATCCATTTTTCACGCTTCTTCGGCAACTTTTCGCCGCTCCCCATCGACAGCCGAAAATTCTTCCCCCGAAGTTTCGAATTCCTACGCGAGCCCAACAATTCTCTTTCGCCCCGGGCATTCCGTGAAGTCGAAAAATCGACAACTTCTTCCATATTTCGCGCATCAACCCTCCGACGCGACGGTCGGAACGCTGAAATTCCCGTTCGCGATATCGAGTTTGCCGGGAGTAAAAGTTTCATGCAAAAATCCCTCGGCTAAGAAAACCGAGTCCCGAGTTGATGGAGGGTTGCGAAATTTCGCGATGTCGGGCAAGATACGCGTGTGCGCGAGAGAGACAGATACGCGAGAGGGAAAAATTTTTTGGGGAAGAGATAGGAGGGACACTATTGACTGGCCGGGATGGAAAGGAGCGTCGCTCGGAGCCACGCCACAAGTAATCTCTGGTGTAAACGCTTCTGATGGGTATCTCTGGATCCGGTGGCTCGTCATACTCTCACAGTAGCTCGGCAGCTTCTAGACAAAAGCCCGTCGACAATGGGCCATCAGAGTATCGGGCTGGCTCGGTGAAGAGGCACGTAGCTTGCGCGAAAACTACCTCGGAAACTTCGCGTGTTCCGACGGCTTTTTTTATTGGTGGGACCCACTTCGGCGACGGTTTCGGCACTTTCAGCGAATTAAAAATATCTCGCATCGTACAGTTCTGGAATATTGCAAAATGGGTTCTGCACGATTCAGCTTCTTCCTCAAGTTGGTCGATTTCTGGAGAATATACTAAGGGGTATCTCAAAATGACCTGACATTTGAATTTATTAATATAAAACGTATTATAGTAATTCATCGATAATTGTCTCTACCACGGGTCTGGCCAAAGACAATTATCGTGAAGATATACTATTCTTTGACTTTTGCCGAACGTAGAACAGGACACCGAAGCTCGAGAGGCTTCGGTGAGAGTATGTTCGCCATAAAAAAAACAATGGCGCGCAATTTAAAATGTCACGTCATTTTGAGACACCCTTTACTCGCTGAAACATTTTCATTCCTTATCCAAGAAACGTAGCGCATTACCAGTTAAATATTGTATTTGCCATCGAGTTCCTCCGAAGGTCTAACGCGATAAGGGCGCCGTTGAAATCGCGAAGCGTCGTCGGCGCAATATCTCTGGAAGGAAGTCGAGCCCGATGTTTGTTGTGCCTCCGATTGATATTGCTCCCAGTTGTCTGTGCGAATTCACTCGAACACATCGGCCGTCGTCCCTTTTCCCGCCGCGCCGCGCAGCGCTGCACCGGCCCGGAAGTTACCGTATCTCTGGGAAACTCGGAGAAATTCAATCTCGAGAGATTGCGTTCGAAGAATCCTCACGGCCTTGAAAGTTGTTCCACGTTTCGCCGAAGTGGACACGTAAGGGAGCCAGTCGAGCAGGATAAACAAGATTGGCGACGTGGAAAAATGAAAAAGTGAAACCTTCAAGTGCTTCGCCTCTCCAGGATCCTCGGACAAAGAGAAATGGCACCTCCTTCGCCGCCGTTTTGGACACGTCGCGTCGCCGTTTATTTCTTACGTGCGTTTCTTACGTAAATTCTTAGACAACTTTAGAGATACTTGAATCAGTAGAACATTTCTTTTTATACATTGTAGTTAAAAGTGCGGTAGAAAGTGTAAATTCATTAGGAAATACTAGAAATAAGGGTTTGACCCTTTTTAAATAATTTTAAATAATTTTTGTTAATTTATAGATAGCATTTTTCTATTTTTAGTATTACGATCCAGTGGGGAGCATTAATTTGAAATACTGTAAACAACGGCTTAATTTAAAAAAAAATAATTTTGTTAATTTATAGATTTCTGTATTTGTAGTATTACGGTCCAGTGGTGAGGTGTATACAGATTGTTGGTTACTCACCATTGCCTAAAAAACAAGTAGATGCAGGATGTAGAATGAAATTCTTCATAACAGAATAGAATTTTCAGTAATCCACGAGCATTCCAGCGCAGAATGCAGAATTGCGCGTTCTGACGACAACCTTCCTCGCGAAATGACTACGATCTGAATAGAACCGAGCCGTTGAAACACTCCGAAGACTCGCGGAATCATTGTATGCACGGACGTCGTCGCGTACGGTAGAACCGGTTGAATCGTTTCGACCGATTCAATTCGTCATTAAGAATTATTGGAGTATAAAATGGCCGTCCCGATTCTGAAGCCGCGGAGATTGAAAGTGTGTTTCCTTTTTGTCGTTTCGTTTTTTCTTTTTATTATCGACGCGATCGATACGGAAGATCGCGATGAAAGGAGAAAATATGAAGAGAAATGTACAACCGGGGGAGATTTGTTAATTAACGAGTGGATCAGCCTTGACCCGAATGTCCCCCGGAAATTGGAGGAGCCGCGGCGCGGCGTTTCGTTCTTTGAACGATCGCGATGAGTCAAATGGTTGACCCAGTTCGACGATCCACGGATTAAGTTTCCGGTTTTGCCCCGGCTACGCTACAGGATAACAGTGTCGCCTGCTCGTTACCATGATCAAAACGAAGTTCTGTTGATTCAAGGTCCTTTTATTAGGTTCCGATTTTCGGCCCGACCCGGCCCGACCCGGCCCGACGCGAATTCCGCCGAGACGAACAAACACGACGCGCACGAAAATTGTCCGATTCGACGAAGCACAGCGAAACTGAATTAGAGCCGGAATTTGAATATGAATCTGCCTGTTTGAACTCCAACCTCGAAGACCGAAATTTATTTCGGGCGAGCAAGCTCTCGGCTCGAATAGTTGAATCGCTAGGCCGGAATTGAAATTTAAGAGCGCCGCGAACGTTTCAACAAGATCGAATTTACCAGTTCGAATTGGTGCCATTTTGAATACGATTCTTTAATTCGAAATTTCAATGTAAACTCGATTTCTTCGCCGTGTTCGATACGATGTTTCCGAATTTGAATTTCAGCCGCTGTAATTCGCGCCAAGTTAATTTTCATGCTTCAAACGGATTTTCAGTACACGATCACGGGAACGTTTAAGCCCGTTTACGTGTAACTCTTTCTCTGTTACAACTTCAGCGCAATTAAACCCCGGAAATAAATGTTTACACTCGCGTTTCGTTCTGTTGAACACGTTGATTACGCGCGGGCAACGCGAATGAATTTTTCTGTCGACGTATCGAGCGTGTGGAAATGGACGATTTAAAAAGGGGGCTTTAAGTGAACGCTAATTGAGTGGGGATTTATTTATTTATTGTTTCTAAAAATAAATCGGTTAACTAATTTTCAGAATAACCAACCGCGACGTGCGACGCACGAAAAAGTTACCGTGGAACGTCGCGTTCCTTAAATTTACCATTGCGCTAATGAATTCAGTAGAACAACGTGCCATAAATCAGACGAACTTTTCGCGCGACCCTCCCGATCCGTACTAACACGCGCTCGCGCGTGTGTGTGGGTGTTTGGTTTGCACACAGGGGTTCTTGCTTGCACGTCTACGAGCCATTACGAAATAACGAGCTGCCGGCACCGTTACACTTTACGACAGCCGTGCAATTTAATCTGCCAGTTCGTCCAAACGTTTATGCCCGATCGATGTCAGACGAGACGCAGACTCGTGCCGGATGTCGGTCTCTGGGAAACCGCGTTTTAGTACGGGAAGAAAGAAGTGGAAGAGGAGGAGTAGGAGGAGGAGGAAGACGCGGTATGCCACCGATGCGCTCACGTTCAGATAACCCGCGACTTCTCTCGAGAATTTCTTAACCGTCCGTTATCGAACGCTTGCGCTGCGCTGTTCAAACAAATACAATTGGCTCGGCACGTTTCCACCTCTCGGGGCCATGAAGCAGCACGAACCTACATTCAGGAGGATGCACGCGAATTTCAGGATCGCGAATTAGCCCGCAGAAAAATTCCGGCGAAATTCAATTAACTGCCGCGGCGAGAGCAACATTCGGTAGCCACGATAATCAGAAGAATTATTAGACCATACTGTTTCGTTTCAATCCTGTAAATTATCTGAGCGAGCTCGTTTTTAAGCGCGCCGAAGACACAGTAGAAAAGTCCACCACTGGTCAGACACTCGTAGACTACTCCAAAAAGTGAAATATTTTAACTCAGTACTCCGTAACTAATATATTTTAACTAAGCACTCCGCCATCTTATGACTATGGTCTAACAAATCAGCTCCACGGAGCAGAAAACAAACTTGGAGCTATTTCAAATTAAAAATTTAAATACATTTCTTCTATTTTATATTATTTTTCTTCATTTTATGGATATGAAATTGGCATAATACCACGTAAAATACTTAAATGTTTAGTAATTGATTAGATACCAACTTATTTAATAATGTAAACAATTTTTTAATATATTGCAAACAATTTTCTCGAGTGCTAAGGGTTAATTTTCTACCGGACAGAAAGATCAGCAGATTTCTCCATGGGGGAAAAATAAGTATCCTCCATTCTCCAGGCATTTTGCAAATTTCCATCTGTATAGTGGCGAATCTCGAATTTCAGCAGCCCCATCTGAAATATTCCAGGCACCCACGCACCCCCATAATTCCTTTCACCCAGGGGAGGAGGGATAGTGTGCTCGTTTCATCGAAGAGCGTTCCACGATAGTGAAACAAGAATACCGGCGACAATCGGGCACGCTCGGAAGCTGAACAAAGTTTTCGTGTTCCCCGCACGTCGCCATTAGCCCCTCTCGTCCAGCCACGGTTCGATTTTTTTCCCTCCCTCGGACGCGCGGGCGTCTCTGTTTCGCCCGGCGTCGCGGCGCCAGGCATCCCGGCGCGGCGTCCTCCGATCCCGGTCCCCCGTCATTTATTTTCTCTACATAATGCACGAAGCCGCCGCGGATGCTGCTTCACAGCCCCGGAAACGCGCTTTGCGAGAATGCAAACTTCTTTCGCTGTTGCTGCATGCAGTCGGACTTGTTGTTGCTCCACGTGAACATTGTGGAAACGTTAAATCGCGCGCGACTCAATTAATTGCGAGCCACAGTTGGATTTTTAGAGGTACCTTCTTTTTATATCAGGCGGAAAATGTTTAGGAAATGATTGTGGTGAAAATAGATTGATTAAAGCTTGATTCAATGTCGTGGACAAATTTTTGTTGCGTTGTTAAACCGCAGATTTGATCCACCTTTTAGCGGATGAAATATGAAATTGTAAAGACCAGTGAAGAATTTTTGAAAATGTTATCATGTGACACAGGAGAAACGTCAACCATTAGTCAGACACTGGTAAAAAGTTTCTCAAAACTTCGACGTTTTAATTCGTACTACTAGTTTTAATGCGATATGAATCAGTCGGGTCTTTTGTAATACGTTCAAGCAAGATTCAATATTCTGAACGAACTTTTGCTACATCCAGTACTTAATGATACTCCATTACCATTTAATGATATCGTTAAGGATGCTATGAAAAAATTCCGAGGAAAAATTCAAATCCTCCTTATTTACTGGAAATCTTTTAATAGGTTCTTCAGCGACCGTGCTGCGATTTAAAGAAACTGAGAATTTTCTCCCAGATAACAAACCCAAAAGAAATGATTGGATTACGTTACTGGAGATACCTTTCTTCACGAACAAGATTGCAATTACGTGTACAGTGCGGTTAAAATGCTGAGAATTAGAATAAAAATTCGTGACAGGTCAGAAACCAATGCATGCAATTCAAAGTTTCAACCGTTCGAACTCCAAACAGTTCTATCAGTCGAAACAGTTCTATCAGTCCGAACAGTTTCATCAGTTCGAACTATTTCATTAGTGCTCGCTACCGAGAATGTTCGAACTAGCGGGAGAACTCGAACTGTTCGAACTTCTCGAACCGTTTCGAACTCCGGTTAGAGCACTATTACGAACGCTAGCAAGCTGTGCGGGGCGCGCGGCCGTACGTGAAAATGCACACAGACAGGGGACGATAGATCGACTCGAAATTGCTTTCCTCGCCTCCCGTCCGGCTTGCTTCGAGAAAAAGACTGTTTGCCTTCGTTACTGTATCGGCGGCCTTCTCTATTTTTCCCTGCTGATCGGTTTCTTCTTGGATCCGTTGATCTCTCAGTCGATCACTCTCTTACTTTTCTTGAACGCTCGCGGTGATCTTCAGCCCCTTGGATCTTTATGGAAATTCTCTTCTTCTGAGATCTTTCTATAAAAATTGAAATGACTTCTAATTCTGAGCACGAGATTTTTTACGAGATGTTTATTATATGTCTGTACAGAGTACGTAATTAAAAATAATTCGGTGCGTATTTTTAGAAGAATTCTATGGGTGCTGAGTTTCAAGGGAAAATCATAGAAATCGTGCTTCCGATAATTGACAGGGACGACCGACGTGATCATATTCGTGGCTGGTGCACTCGAATCCTGTCAATCGCTCTGAATACTTTTCACTCTTAGGCACGCGGTAATTAGGGCAGCCCGTCAATCAACGAAATGATTGACAGCCCTCCATCTGGAACCGCGCTCAGCCGAAAATGAGGTCTCTGATTAACTGCGGACTATTCAGTTAATAACAATCCTCGTGTAAAACGTGATCGAATGCCAAAAACCTGGAAAATATTATAATTATTGAGGAATACAGGAATGAACAGGAAAAATCGATTAACCCCTTGACACGCAAATTGAACGACATTCGGTATGACCGATCGTCCCATTTATTACGTCACGTATCATTTATGCATCAAATATCACTCTATCATTCTGATTTCTGTTTCTTTGCGAATCAATTTATTAATATTATTTCTCTTGTTAACGAACTATCCCAGACGGAAACTCAGTTATCAAGGGTTAACCCGGCAGCTGGCTCTAAAACCGAATATATGCAGAAATAACAGCGAGCCGTGCATAATGCAACAAATGCATTATATCCGGCTGTCTGGCCCGCGGCTATGTTCCCTCGGATCCCTTAATAACGATAATTCCTCGTTACCCGTGTACTCCCGACAGAGCTACCCTAGCACCGGTACGGCATTCGGAATCATAACCGCGGGGACTCAAGATCACTACAGACATTGTATCTCATGGTCATTTTTGTACTTTTCTTTTTGTGAAAAATAAAGAATATTAGTAACCACAGTTTGTGTTCATTTTGATTCACCCTGTACATGCGTATTCCATAAAATTAAATTAACATCTTCGAAAAGTTTGGCTAGGGAATAATTTTTCAGATTCGATAAAAATTTAGTTTTGTATTAGGAGAATATGATAGCGAAGGAGGTGGCACAAAATTTCAGTAGTGCAGCTCAACGACAAGCCAGACGGTCGAAAATTTTTCGAAAATTCAGAAGTGCAGCTCAACGACAAGCCAGACGGTCGACAAATTTCAGAAATCTCGAAAATTGAGTTTTGTATTAGGAGAATATGATAGCGAAGGAGGTGGCACAAAATTTTAGTAGTGCAGCTCAATGACAAGTCAGACGGTCGAAAAATCTTTCTTCTTCAAAATTCCGCTGCTTTTGCGATTCCAAATTAGTGCAGCAACTCAATGACAAGTCGGACGTTCGTGAAAAATGGTTGGTTCAATAAATAAATACCCAGATATGCTTTTTCATTACATTGTCTTTATTTATTCACTGTAGATTCATACACGGAACGTTTATATTGTACATAACTTATATTCTAAACCTTTATAACAGGAATGTCGACTGAAAAATGCGTTGCATGCAATGGCGAGGGATTGCGTGGCCCCAGCCTCTCAACATGGCGGCTGCGAAATCTCGCGTCGCGGTGCAGGCTCCCGAACTCGCTTTAATAGCGATGAAGTTATGAGTAACTCGACCGGTAGACTGTCCCCTTAAATTATCGAAACGATTCGGCGGAACCAGAATTTTCTCTGAGTGCGGCGCGAGCGCCTCCTCACGGCAATAAATTCCCGCCGTTCATCCCCTGTTGCAGGGAATACTTGACCCAGAAAAGTCGCCACGAGAATTCGCGAATGTGATCGAACCCTTATCCGCGAACTAAATACCGATTGTCATGGAAATGCGTTCACCCCTTCGCCCCCGACCCTTGGGACGTTCGCAGACTATACCGGGTGTGCTGCATGTGCAAAACCACCAATAACTTGCGAATGCAAATTGAACCTTCATCGTACTTTGATGCTGAATTTTTCAGACGATTCCAGTCAATGTTAGAGCAGTCGCTTAAATCGTCGTTCATTGAAACCAAAGTTTTTGGAAAAATTTTTTAACAGTTAATAGAATAAAATTATTCGCGATTGGAGGAATGTGGGAGTGGTTACGCGTATTTGGAAGATAATGTTCGGGGGGGTTGGACATTGTCGCGCTTCGATCCCCAGTCCCAACCCCTGCCCTACTCCCCCTTCGTCGATTGGCATTCGCGGAAGACTCGCGAACAGAAGAAACGTATTGCTGCGTTTTATTATCTCCGATGTTTAGGGGGCACTTAACCTAGAAACACGACACGAAATCGCGAAACGGCTGTGTCCAGATATCGGTTACGATCACGAAATATCCCCATATCCGCACGGGGTGGCTCCGGTATCTGGGCCAAGCCATGGTTTCTCCGCCCTTCGGCACGTTAAGCCATTTGGCAGCGTAACTCTTGCTTCTAATGCAAGCACAGGAAGCACGAGACGAAGATAACGTCCATCTCGGTATCCTCCGAAGAGAGTCCGAAAGACGGGTCTCTTGTATTATTTTCCGTCGAATCGATTATTGAAAGTAGATCATCGGGACATATGTTGATGGAAGAGTTGCGTCAAAGTGAATTTCTGTTTGTCGTTTTAACGAGGGTAGTTATGTTTTAGCGCGTCGTTGATTCGGCTATGAAGAAGCCGGACGAGAGCGCGACAAAAGTTGCCCCGGTGTTTTTCGAGAGAAGCTGGGCGGCCATTTCGGTCCGGAAAATCAAGCGACCTTAATCAACAAAACCATGTTACCGCTCGTTAACCGGTGTCATGGAGAACGCGCGTCGGTGAAAAGCCCTTGATCACCGCGCCTCTTTTCCCCCGGCAACGTCGAAATTTTCCACCGGCTTCTGTACTCCATAAAGCGAATACACCTCGGTCTAGAAATTGCGAATTTATAAAATGCTTGGAGCCCAACGTCGACACTAAATTGCAAGCACAACGGACGTGTTCCGAGCGGAAAACGATGTTCGCACGTTTCTCGATCAGCAGCAAATTATACTTGCAATTAGTATGATACAATAATTAGTGTAGTGACAGCAAGCAGTGTGAACACACGCATGTGCGTGATGTTACGATGCTCCTATTCAAATATTATTTCACATCATAAACAAACAAATACATCTTGAAAATGATTCAAAAGTGAATCGAAACGTCGGTGATTATTTGATAATCTGCAAATTGTTTATTGGTTTTTTAATTGATCGAACCGTAGTGCCAATAACACTGGAAATTTATTATTAACATTTTACGATCGATATAACGAAACATATTTAGTATGATACAATAATTAGAAAGTGGTCAATGCGTCGACTCCAGGCTTCGTCTGACATGTGGTCCCGCGGTGTTCGCACGCAGCTCCGTTGAATCCCGAGGGAGACAGGCTTTTCTCATGAGCGTGTTTCCCGTTCATATATTCATTCGTCGGGACTCCTGACCCGCGAATGAAAAGAGCTCCCCGATCCGTGAGCTTTAATGGAGCGATAAAGTAACACTTTCCGATCCCAATGGCGCGGCTAACTCGATTCCATCAGAACACGGACTTACGAGCTTCCGGGGCTGACGCGAAAAAGTCAATTTCATCGCTAAACTCACTTTTCTATGAACCACCGGCCGGGGAAATTCATGCCGGTATCTCGATTGCACGTCCGATCTTCGCTTCGTCCATTCTTCGTTTTGCTTGTGCTACGAACTTTCCAAAAATCGTTCGACACAGTGCCGGAAATATTTGTTGCGTCGCGAAAATACGTTCTCCCAACAGGGGACACACAATTTTCTGTACCGTTCGAACAAATATCGGAATAAATGTTTTATTTGTAAATAATCCATTTCAATTTCCATAATCAATTTCGTAATAATTATTTGTAAATAATATTTGTAAATACTAGATCCGGAGACTCGCATGATTTTTATGAATATTCTCGACCGTTGGCAAAGAAATAATTATTTAAATTCCGCTCACTGCGAGAGGTTGTTGATCAGTAAAATATTAATTAAATCCAACCATTGGGAACATTAACCGACGTACATAATTCGTAGCTTTTCTAATATTAATTAGGGACGGTATCGTGGTGGATCACGGGAAGACCGATAGTACCCGGTTATCTGCCGATGTTCAGAACGTGTTCCGTGTTCGCGGGTGGTTCTCGAGGAATCGAATCGAACCGAAGCTGTCCTCGGGACTGGTCCGAAAATACGTGCACGATAGGACAGCCCCGTGGGAGCGGCGTGTGACGTCGCCGAACGGAAATAGTCCTGGCCAGGACACGATAACGAGTTTCGACCGAGTTGGCTCGCGGCTGGCTTCACGCGCCCTTCGACCTCATGAATTATTTATTTAATTGGCCCCCGACCGGAAGACAAACGGCGGACAAGAATTCGACGAACATACGACGTACACAGGACGTTGAAAGTCGACCGTTTCTCAATGGTCTCCACCGTATCGTAATTTACACCGCTGCTTTGGGGTAGGAACTTGAAGTCCGCGTGTCCTCCACCCTGCTGCAACCCTTGCCGCGACCTTGAACACTCGGCTGAACAGGGAATGGATCACTAGCTGATGTATTTGCAGGGTGTGTCTTCGGGAGAGAGAGAGAGAGAGAGAGGGGAGTTTGATTTGTTTGTTGGACTTTCGATGAATTGTTTAATTGGGTTTAGAGGAATTAATCGTAACGTTTTAAAGAACATAACACAGCTAATTGTATTAATTGATCGAACCTTGCGCCGATAATTCTTCACATATATACAGTAAAATTGATACATTGACAATTTTTATGCATGGTTTCATAAACAACAATGTGGCGAGAAGAAGAAGGATTCGAGAGAAAGCGCATAAAGTAGAAACGCTATTACTCTTTGTTAAATGCACGTTTCTTCTATCGATCATTTAGAATGTTGAAGTATTACAAGTGTTAAGACACCATGTACGCCACATAAAGAATTTACTGCTAGCTTTGAAAGAGTTTTATAGACCGCTTTAATACCACCATAAAGTTTTCAGGTGCCTCGCCTTTTCACTTCGTCCACAGTTATATTAAGTGGACTACGGATATCTGTGTATTTATAGCATGTCGCGGCGGTAAAAAAAATATAATGAATTCAGAAATTCTGCCGCGTTGTTTTCGAGCTCGTTACAATTATTCGCAGAAGAAATAAATGTCCAAAATGATGCGGACAATTTGTAATTTGCATAGAAGTCCGCGGTCTAATGATAAAAACACCAAATTCTGTTCGCATGAAAATATTAAAGTAAAGAAACGATAACTTCTTTGATTCCGACTTCAAGTCTAAATTGTAATAAATAGATCCAGTGTTTCCAGTAGAAAAAGAGGGAGAGAGCTTACTGCAACAGCTTAAACGAATAATTGCGTAACGGATTAGCGAGTACCTATGTTGAAAAATTTTTCGATTCAGCGGGGAACGCTGACTCGGCCGGTTAATTTTCCGCCGACAAGAGACTTCGAACGGTGGAAGCAATTGTCAAGGGAGAGAGACAGTTATGAATCCAGGGGCGCTGGAGGGATGCTGCTTTATTCTGCAGTTCCGACCGTAATCCGTGACAGATTCCCATCTGCGGCAAGGGGAGGAATGGGGAGAGGCACAAACGATTGCTTAACTACGGGAACACAGATATACACAGAGAGAGAGAGGAGAGAAACAGAGTGAGAGGAGAGAGAGGAGAGAGAATCTGTTTCACAAGGAATATTGTCCTGCCAGGACATCTCGCGCAGGACCGCGTTATCATCGTGGTCGTTCTCCTTGTGCAGCGACGCGGATGCAAAACGGGAGCGTCTCGCGTGCTCGCCGACGATTAAAAAGTCGCCCAGATGCTTATCCGTGATAAATCCGGCGCAAGTTCATCCGAAACCGTACGTTTCCCAGCCAATTACCTCCCCGCGAAGTGTACACCGTTCCCAGGCGATCGGACCACTTCTCTGTGTCCCTTCGATCGTAATTTTGCGTTCTGGTTTACTCAATATTACAAGTCCGGCTGTTTGATTTTTGTTGCAAAATAAAAATTGATTTGCAACCTTAAAATACGATTGAATAGAAATTAATATTATGCAACAGTTTTTATAAAATACTCCTGAAATAATAATACAAAGCGACAGTTTAGCACTCGACTCTCGTCAAATCCAATTATCCCCGGTGAAGCCACCGGCTAATTCCGGTCGATTAGAAATTTTTTAACGGTCCTCCGGAGGCGGAATTCAATTTATTAGCCGCGACTCTCGGAGTGCTCGCATACTCGTCGGTTCGAGTGCACTCCAGCCGCTGAAGATCGACTCGATCCTCTTGCGCGAGGTCGCCAGGAGGTTCCCCAGACACAATGAATTCCCGCAGTTTCGTCTGGAATAAAAAATTCTCGCTGGATTCTGTGAAGGATCACTCGTCTCGCGGACGACGTAGAGTGACACCGGATAGTTCGCTAGCAGATACGAGAAAAATTGCATCTTCGTCCGGCCAGAACCGTAGCATCCTAAGGACGTGGATCCGGGCTGGGTCAAGGATAGGCAGGATGTGACGTCACGGCCCGCCAGGAGATCGATATCCTAGCTACCGTGGCGGCGGCGTCACCGCAAAACGCACTGTCTGCTCCTTGTTGACTTTGCACGTGCCAATTTTCGAGTCGAGCGTGAGCTGCTACAGTTTATACACGCCCGGCAATCTATTCCTTGGCCAGGGAACAGGTGTTCTACGATCTACATGTTGATCTTTCGACGTACCGTGTTGTCGCAATTAGATCTCGCGCCTTCGCGCTGCGATTGTTGACGTTTTTCCATCGACCGGCTCAAACAGAGATTTATGCTATGCTAATAATGCTCATGCTGAAACGCACAGTCTGCTAGCGATGCTCGAATTCAATTAGACAGTTTCTTTCGGAAATTCCGTTCGGTTATGGCGGTAGAATCTACTGTTTTTATTCTATTTGTGGATTTTATGCATTTAGTCACGAGCGGTTATTATTGTTAAATTTAGTAGTATGATAATTCGATTTGGTCCAGTGTACGATTTCGGCCATTTTGAATTTGCCAATATCATCGAACTGTTAGTGGTTATTATAGTTAAATTTAGTAGTAGATAGTGTTGAGATTTTGACTGATTTCTTGAATGATCAATTTGGTCCAGTTGACTTCAGCCATTTCGAATTTGCCAATATCATCGAACTGTTAGTGGTTATTACAGTTAAATTTAGTAATAGTCTTGAGATTTCGACTGATTTCTTGAAAGATCGATTTGGTCCAGAGTTGACTTCAGCCATTTCGAATTGGCCAATATTGTTAGTGATTATAATAGTTGAATATTTAGTGGTGGTTGGGATTTTGGTTAATTTCGCGAAGCCGGGGATGTTCGCTGGTTGGTTCGAGGAATAATACAGAAATCGTTTTGTTCCTCGTTGACCTGACACGCGCCGATTGTCCCCTATGTCACTTGCCAAGGCTGCCTCGGAGGAAACCCTTCACGGACAATGATTTCTTTCAGTTTGCTGAGGCACGACATGTATAAGCGATCTATTCTGAGGTCGACCGCGAGAAATCGTCCCCCCCCCCCAGTGATACATATCACGGATTCTTTTGCATAAGAGGACCGTTCTAAATCTTGAATGACGTACAATGAGACAGCCTTATCGACTCGACACTCCGATAATATACGCTTTTTTCCCCCGTTTTGCGTTGGCACGGTTGAACGCTCGGCTGCGTCCACGCGATATCCTCGATGGACAGCTTGATTCCCTTCTTAATTCGACTGATCCTGGCAAGCGTAACGTCAAATCCACGTTCTCGATTTTCTTTGACGTCTTGTTACTTTATCTCGAAGCCATTCTCCATCGAAATATAGCGTGAACTCGTGAAATTTTCAACGCTCGTTTGAATTAACAGTTACGTACAAAGTTCACACGGTAGCATTGTCTACCTGTCCGCATCGATTCGAACTACAAAGTCCATTGGACACATACAAACAGCATCCGCTAATGTATCAGAGATTCGGTGGAATACAACAGGGTTAATTATTCATAGTTTAATTACAGTAATCCAGGGAGTTAGGATTCTGAGAGCCTTTGTTCACCGACACAGAAACATTCTTGCAATGATACATTAAAATCACAGGACTCAGGGGATTCGAGGGTCTTATATATCTGCTACCCACAAGGGAAGGTCAAACTAATTTCTAATAAATAAAATTTCTTCTATTCTTCCCTCTATGTAACATTAATTCCGAACACTAAAGTTCCCCTGTTACTCTGTCTTGCCCAAAGGTGTCGAAGCCCCACAACACCGCAGCCGTTCACAGGTTCGCGAACCTTGTCCTATATTCAAATGATAATACGATCCTCTTGAAACATTAATTAATTATACACACGGATTCCCTTCAACCCCCACTCCATCCTTAAGTCACCAATCCTAAATTAAGTACTAATAGCTTGCCCGATCGCAGACATTTTTATTATCGTTTTCGATCGTTTTCTCAGATGCTGAAGTCCTGCAGGACCCTCAGCATGACGGTTCGAGGCCCAGCGTTGGATCCCCGTTGCAGAGTCGGTCATCCGGTGTGGTCCACTTCCGGTCGCCAACAATCGTGCAGCTGGATGGACCGTCAAGGTCGTCCTGCATCGCCACCGCCCGTGTACCCGCCCAGAGACTCGAGGTATTGTCCAAGGACGAGGAAGGTCGAGCTCTGCATCGAACCCGGCCAATCGCTCGGCTTGATGATCAGAGGCGGCCTCGAATACGGACTTGGAATTTACGTCACCGGGGTCGACAAGGACAGCGTGGCTGACCGAGCTGGTCTATTGGTAACGATCTTCTCTTCGCCATCTGTTTCATTGAAATCGAATCATCGAACCGTCATCAGCTTCTCAAATTTCGCAACGATGCACGCGCATTGTCGGTCGCGATCAAGCGATTCGCAACCATCTCGTGTTTCACGAGAATTGTCCGTCGTTCTCTGTCCGTGGGACAAGCGAGCATCGTTTTTGCCGGAATATCTACGCGAACGACAAAAGCGAGCGCGGATCGTCGAAAAAACTGGTTATCAGAGGTCCCAGAGATTCCGCTCGATCACTGCCGGAGCCAGTCTAATGAGAACGAAAGCCGCAGGCGAATCTACAGTAAGTGCTTGTCTATCAAATCTTCGCGATCGTTAGCGTCGGAGCAATCAAGTGCCATTTCGATCCACTCTCTCGTAGACAAAGTACCGGCCCGGCCGCCGCCGGTCGATCACGGTAGACTAATTAATTCTTCCCGACATTGGGTTATCCAATTAATTAATTCACTCCTTATTCATGAACGTTAATGTTACGGACGTTATTCCTGTCCGGCCTCTCTCGACCGTATTACACCACGTTAAAACTAAATCCCGTTTCTTCTTCGTAGTCAGTTCCTTTTTTTTTTGGAAATATCAAATGATAATAATAATGGCATTAGTACGGATTTCACGTTTCAACCATGAGAACCCGGACTACAAATATCCTACTTCCGGGAGGGACGACATTAACATGAAACACGAGAGTGCAATTCGCTTGAGTGACTTACGTTTACATTTTGCGGACTATGGCTATTTTTATACTGCCTCGTCAATTCCGTTTATCGCGAACGAAACTTTTGGAGGAAAGTTGACGTTCGTTGGTGGTAGATATGGTTTTGGGAAATTTGTGGGAAATTTTTCGTCCGCAGGTGGGCGACCAGATCATCGAGGTGAACAATCAGAGCTTCGAGGAGGCGACGCACGACGAGGCGGTGCAGATCCTGAAGACGAACAAGAGAATGACCCTGCTGATCCGTGACGTCGGAAAAGTGCCCCATTCCTGCACCACCAGCCAGCCGATCGTGATGCCAACGTCCAGGTATTCGGACCACGATCCCTTGCTGCTGGAGAGCCCTGGGAACCATCGCCCGCCGAGTCCCTCGTAAGAAACAGTTCTTTTCGCGAGCCCCGTGGGCGTAACTAGCACCCGAGCGATTAAACAGAAGTTAGGAAAGTTTATCGCCTTAATATTCAAGCGGAACCAAGAGCAGATGTTACTCGCGCGTGCGTCCTGAACGTGCTACAACGCTAATAAGAAGTAATCAACCGGCGGCTAATCGCGATTAAGAAAAATTAAAATTGCAGCGGAACTTGCGAGTCCGAATTCAATTGATTTGCTCCGGTTGTAATAATTGGCTGAATGAGCGCACCGAGATATTTTCTGCACAGCATCGCGAGCGACTGGAGGCATCGAGGCGGAGTGCACACGGTGTCCGCTGCAACCGCAGCCATGGTGGAGGAGAAGGCGAGGGTGGTTCTCGCGAGAAGCGAGAGGGCGGCACTTTCGCAGCTTCTCGCCGATTACAGAACCCGCCGTTTGACAATCGAGGAGCTGGTAGCCAGCCTGGCCGACTTGTTAAACACTCACGAGAAGCTCACTTTGCTGACGGAGCTCAGAGAACTGGTCGACAGCAAAGACAGGCCCGCTTTCGACGATCTCGTTTATAGGCCTCGCGTGTCCAGGGTATGCTTCTTCCCCGCATAATTTCAATCGTTTCCGAACTACTCTTTCACACGTCTCCGGCCCGCCCACTGGGCGTAGCTCGCGATAAGGGGCGTGGCTTTTACTTGCGGGACGTCCCAGTTATAGTTTCTCCCGGTATCAAGTTCGAAGTAAGAGTTCGTAGACATTACCAGCTCTTCGTCTCGCTCTGTGGGCGTGGCCAACAATGAAATAGGCGTGCCTCTCCGCCCAGTAGTCGTAATTAAGTCCTGACACCGTCGTCCTTCCCTAAACTTGTTCAACCGATATAATTGACAAGAACAATGATCTCGTCAAGTAGTTTGCCCTGTGGGCGTGATCTGGAACACACCCCTATCCTCTTCGCTCAAAGCATGCCAGATCTACCCTAATTTAATTTCTTTCAGACTACTTCAACGTTGAAGGTAAAGATTAATTTTTTTTTAATCAGTCAACTGATTCTTCGCACGATTACTCCGCCTTCGGGGCGTGGTTCACGTCGGAGGCGTGGCTTTGAAAAATCGCCCCGCCCAATGGGCGTAGTTTACTGCCAGGAAAATTAATTTCTAGCACGAACACAGTACCGGTGGTCGCGTTCCAAATCGAAATACGAATCATTTTGCATGTCTGTTCCAGAGAAAAGGTGACCGTGCTCACTCCGATCTGATAGTGACGCCCTCCCTCCACGATCTTCCGGTAAGTGAGCCAGTTCTACCGTAACACATCGTACATGATATAATACCACACCAAACACAGTCTCTATAATACACACAAGAGATCTATATACGAGTGACAGTCACACAAAAGTCTCACTTGCCACCACGACATTCTCTCTCTCTTTCTTTCTCTCTCTCTCTCTCTCTCTATCTTTCTCTCTCTCTCTCTCTCTCTATTCATCTATCCATTTTCTCCGGGACATGTATAGAAAACTCTGTCTTTGTCTTTTCTCACTCTCTGTTCTGCGTTGTCCACTGTAACTGTTAGTTGATACGTATTATAACTGTTTTCTCTCTACCTTTTCTGTCGCCGGGCGTCGCGAGCAACCGTGCAGAGGAGATCCGTCCCGGTTTCTTAGAAAAAGAAAAAACGAAAAATAAAGCTGTGTGTTCATTTGCCTGTGCGGACGGTTGCCTCGGCCCGGGTTCCTCGTGGCTAAACGGACAAATCTGGTATGCTCGTAACCCCTATCACTTGAATGTATCCAATTAGAAACGCAAAAAAAAAAAGAAAACGATATTCCTACGATAGCGGCCGACAGAGAACGTATACATACTCACGTATATGTATATCCTACGTAATACGTATGCATACAAATCGCTGCCGCGGGGCGTCGTCGGTCGGTTCCGAGCAGACGGACAAAAATCGACGGAACGAGAAACTCAACGAACAATTGATACAGAATGAGAGAGAGTACGGACGTCGAGGAAGAACGGAAAAGGAACACATTCGTCTCGTCGGTTGGAGAGGGTGCGAGGAGGTACATCGACGAAGACGGACGACGAAGAGAAACGAAGAGTATCGGACAGAGAGAGAGCTGCAGAACGTCCAAGGGGGAATCATCGAATTACCAGAGACACGTCGTCTCGCGTCTATTAAGGGGAAACGTCGATCCGAGAGATGAACTTTTGTTTTTGCTTAATTGTTCTCGGCTATCGCGGTGACCCGTGACGCATGACTCGGACATCTTCCTGCAACCCCTTCTTCTATCTTTTCTAGTAGAAGCATCTCCGTGATCTATCGCTTCTTCTTCTTCTTCTTCTACTTGACTAATTATTCTATCTCCTCTCTTTCTCTGTCTCTATGTTTGTGTTCCACGTATGATTTCGCTTAGTATTAGTACGCTTTCAGGCAGCCGTTGTCGCATCGTCTGCGAGTATATCGTTGTTCTCGATTCGAGTAGCGTTTCGATCGGTACATGCGTAGCGCTTGGCTCACACTGCTGATCAAGGATGTTCGGAGCCTGTCTCAAAGCCGTTTTTTGCATGATCATGTAAGAGTCGATTACGGAGATTATTTCTCCCGGCTTCGAGCATTCGTATTATACTCATGTCTATCTGGATGCGATAGGAGTTAGTTGCTTGCGACTAGGAAGCACAGAATGCCGCTGTTAGAGCTCTCTCTCTCTCTCTTTCTCTCTCTCTCTCTTTCTGTCTATCTCTCTCTCTTTTTCTCTTCTCTCTCTCTATCTATCTGCCTTCTCGGTTTCTTTCCACGCTGACTACAGCGGGGATGACGGTACATAATGCGACCTTCTCGAACGAGTTCGCCTGAGCTTTGCTGGATTTCTGTTTCGTTCTTACGTCGGCCGAGTGCTTGATCATATAGGTCAGTCGAATCTTGAAGAAAGAACTCGGTACAGAGAACAGTCATGTTCTGCACCCTCGAAAATTATGCGACACAATTTTCACCTTTCATCTTCTGTGCAAAATAACAAATTTCTGACATTTAAAAATAATTTTAACGAGTTAAAAATAGTGACAATTTTGAAATAAAAGATCCTTTCGCCTAGCAGTCATGTAGATTCATTGTTAAAATTAGTACCAATCAAGGAAATGTCTTTCGAAAAATTGAAAGAATGATTCAGAAAGTGTTAAAAAAAGAAACAGTAAAGATATTTCCCTCGAATTCACGAAAACTCGTAAGCTTCTTTCTCCAAGCATGATCACGCACTCGATCGCAGGATGCTGAGAGTAGTTCACCGAAGATCGGCTTGATCGCATCTCGCGCGTCTCGATCCCATGGGGTTGGGATCGAACATTCCACGGGAGTTTTATCAGGCTCTCGGCAGCCGGGGGTTTCGTCGAAACGTGATCGACGAGTGAACAGAAATAAATCTCGATCCGGATGGATCCGTCCCGCCTTATCCAAAGCTCGGGCAAGCTCAGCGACGGCCGGTTTCGTGGCCAACGAGTTGAAACCAGTTGAAACGAGCCACAACGTTCGATCTATTCCCTCCACCCCCTCCCGCAGAAATCATTTTGCAACGCACAGAGAATTGTTCAATAAAATCAACGGTGGTTGGTCCCCATTGTATAAACAACCGTTCTCCATTCCTTCTTCGGCTCCGTCCGCTGTGTTCTTTGTCTTTCCTCTGGTTCTTTTTCTTCGTTTCTGTTTTTTTTTTCTTCGTTTTCGTTGTTGTTGTTGTCAGCCTCGCCGGTGTTTGTACATTTGTTGCCGCGAAGATCCGTGTTTCCGCACGGCGTGATAGGGAACGCGACGGGAACTTGTTTGAGGACCAACAGAGCCGATTGATCCTGTCCAGGAACCAGGGAAATAGGATCGCAAATATTTAACCCTCGCGAAACTGCTCGGATCCAGGCTGAAAACGAGGACGCGCTGCGATAGTTCTTAGCCCGACTGTTTGGTTAATGCAGTGGCTGAGAATAATCTGTAAACCATGCTAATTTAAGTCAGTGCTCTTTTTATCTGCGCAAAGAATCGATCCATGTTTCCATTAAAGTCAATTTTCTGTTAACGTTAAACCTACAGCGAGCACTAAGAGCGTAAAAATGTTTCAGCTTGTAAAAATGACTAGGCTCTATTTAGTTAGATTTTGTGCATGTCCCTTCTTTGTTGTCGTACGTAAATTTTCTTTGCTATTGTGTAAACGTTTATGTAAGAGGGTTTCGGTTCGTTTATAATAAAAACATATTTAGAAATTTCTAAAAACATGTTTAGAGACTAAGAGTTCAGATTGGAATGTTCTTATTTCACTGTGCACATTTGGACGATGAATATTTCAATAAACGCGAGCCGCGGTAAAATTGGCAGGATAACGCGAAAATTACGAACCACCGAAGCTGCATTAATCAATCAATGGCGGAGCAGGAATCAATGAGCCTCAAGCTGCGGAAAGTTTTTGGTCAGGCCAATCGTTCGAAATTACGATTCGATGACGCTTGATGGATGACTGCCGGCCGTTCCGTGGCTGCGCTTTCACGGTTCACGGTCCCGCGACGACGACGGCGCGACGTCTGGTTTCGTGATCTTTGAACGGAAGAGCGTCGTCGCCGGAAGTCATCGTAAATCAAGTGTCATCCGCGCGCGCGCGCGGCGATAAACGTCGCCGCCAGGACGTGATCGATGATAGATCGCTGCTAAATTGGCATATTGATCGGTGCATTCGTGGCTAATTAGTCGACGAGAGTTCGATCGCCGGGAAGGGGGGACGATAAATTGGCACGCGTCGAACGATCCATGGATCCGTTAACGTGAAATCTGTCACGGTTTCGACGAGAGAATAACGTTCTTTCAATTCGATTCGGCATCTCTGGAATTGTCAGGATTCATTGTTCCTCTTACGTGAAAGAGCTCTTCGATGTTCTTGCTGATATTCGATGTTACGAACTGCTGGATTATTCTGTGATCGAGAGACACAGTTTATTCGGTTCTTCCGGAACTGCTTCAGGAATCGTTGCTAATAATTCACCTGTCTTTTAGTTACACGATTTGTCTTTCGACGATACCTCTACAAATAAATCTGTACCTAAATGTATTATCGTTTTGAATTTTATTGATCGTTTGGGAAGGACACCGATTCCCCAACTTCTGAGACACCCTGTACATAGTCTAACATCCCCATAGTCCCCACACCACCCATCAAAACTCGACACCCTCCGAGCAATCGAGAAATCGCTGGAGAAGAACGCTTCGAGGCCCCCGGAAAAGCAAATTATCGATCGAATATAAAAAAAAAGAACAAGAAGTGCTCGTTGGCCGTCGAAACCGGGTGCAAAAGTGGCAATGGATGTGGCACAAGGCATGACGGGATCTGGTGATTTCTCGCAGAGGGGTGTGCACGGTGGTTGTTGCCGTCCAGGACGACTGGTGGACGTCGAGGGAGATCCCCTAGGAGTGACAGGACCTCTCCTGCCCAGGGAGAACCAGGAATATAGATCGCCCAGCGAGGACAGCGGTCTCGGGGCCGACATGCCCAGGACCAGGTCGAGAAGATCACGATCGATGGATCACGATCGCCCTTTGCCGATTCTACGCGACACCCTCAACACGCTTCCCTTGCTCTTCTAATCCGTCTCGCGCGCGAACGTACAAATTTTCTCCCGACTCACCGATTCTAACAATAAAATCGTCTGGACACTCCTAACAATTGCAAAGTTTTATGGTAAAAAGCGCAAAGAACGCTAGTAAAAATAATTAAGAAATTTTATTGCAGACTTTCAAATTATTTTCTCATGAAATGCTAACTTGTTTTTCTTTGGTATTCATTTTTGCTCGCAATTATTTCGATTCTATGATAAACCGAGATTTTCTATGATAAACGAAGAAGATTTTGTTGTTATATCGGTAACGCGAATGGGTATAACGACTCCGGTTAATTAGCGTTATCCCATTGGCCTGCGCGAGAATCGAGAACCCCAAGAAAATCCGAAGTCGATCGTTTCTCCCCGAAGTGAATCGAGTTTGCAACGACCCTCGAGGTAAACTCGATTTCGCCGAGCGATTCTATCGTAGTACGCAAACAACAACTGATCAAAGTTATTTAAGCGAGCGGTCGAAACTGGTCGCGTCGATTTCTCGAATGTGAGACACCGTTTGTCATTTTTCTTTTCTTTTTTTTCGAACGCTTCCGTAGGTCTGCCACCCACAGTTAATTTCTATCAATCGTTAGATTAATGTAGTCTATGATAATTACTAGAATATCAGTCTACTCACACGATGTTAATGTTAGTCCACGTTAGATGCACCGTCACTTGACACAGATTAAAAGTCTTAATTAGCCACTTTTCAGTAAAACCACTGTCACTAATCGATAGAAATATTCCGAGATGGGAGGTCACATTGAATATTGGGCAAAACAAAATTCACAATTGTCAACGGAAATTCTATGTAAGACAGTGAAATTGTCAATTTTTTACATATAATTTTCTACAGACTTACACGTCAACTCGCATTCGTTGAAACCAACTATCACGAACAGAACTTCACACGATCACAGCGCACAAAATTATCACACTCATCACGGAAAACTTCTCCCCGAATTAATTATTACACCGCCTGGACGACACGTGTTTAATCACACCGCGAAACATTACGGGAGAGCACAGAACGAAGCACGGAAATTCAGCGTCGATGAACACCGGTCGCAAAATACCTCGCACAATGATCAATTTACAATGGCAACAGAAGCAGGAGCGTTTGAGAAACACGACACGTCACGACACGCCACGGCACTCGAAAAACCGGTACGACACAAACATCACCCACGGTGGTGCATTCCATTATTATCGTACAGCGCCCTCGCGCGCTGTCAAAACACCGACGACAGCCCTTAGAGCGAGCCCCAAGCAAACCGACCCCG
The DNA here is from genome assembly GCA_028454225.1 of Lasioglossum leucozonium. Taxonomy (NCBI): domain Eukaryota; kingdom Metazoa; phylum Arthropoda; class Insecta; order Hymenoptera; family Halictidae; genus Lasioglossum; species Lasioglossum leucozonium. Next base: position 10,112,300 of record CM052207.1, on the reverse strand, counting down.
GCTGCTGCCATACAACGCTGCCATAATAGAGGGCATCGCCGGACTAGGTAATCCATTTCCGATCCCCGAATTCCTCGATTTCCGTAGCGAGCCGCTGTTGTTTCGTCCATTGATTCGATCGGTCGAATTCAAGACGGGAGAAAACCGAGCGGTTCGAAATAAAAAAAAAAAAGGGAGAAAAAATAAAGGAGACGAGGGGGAAAGGTTGGAAAATAGCGAAGATAAAGGAACGCGCGATTCGAAGGTAGCCGGGGATCAGCGTAATGGCGTTTCTGTGTCGGATATACTCGGGTACATCGATATTTCATTTCCTGCCAGGCCAGATCTGGCTTTAGTATCTATCCCCCGCATTCAGCCAGCCAACCCCCTTCGAACACCCTCTGCTGGTAGCAGGTATGTACACAGAGAGACAAGCCGTTCAGGAAACCCATGGGGGTAGAGCAAAGGGTAGGGGAAGGGGGCAGCGAGGTAAATAGAGGTTCGTGCGTGTGAAACACGTGTGCCCTTGTATCGCGGCCGCGTGTGGGCGGAGGTCGATCCGTGTGTGGGCGTGTTCCCGGTGTATCGGTGGTCAGTTCTCATGGATCCGTCGATTAATTTGCGAGACACGGGGATTTTCTTGTTCCTCCGTTTCCACGCCGCCCGAGATCTCCACCGTCGACCCGCGTGATCGGAATTAAACGGATACCGACGCTATCGCACATTTTATTCGTATTTCATTTTCTTCTTACTTCGCGTCACGGATTCGGTCGGGGGATTCTTCTTAGAGCTTTGCCGGTTTCCCCGAGGGAGGTTCAAGATTTTACTTCGAGATTTTAATCAGAAACTTTGTTCAGATTTTATTGTTGTGCAGAGGTGATTTTTTGTTTTTTAAAGACTTTATTTAGTCGATAGTGGATAGGCGCCATTTTGTTTTACCGTGGAAAATATTTTCCAGTATTTTTAAATTGTCAGAGACCAGTGTTTTTTATTTAAATTCCCGGTCGAGAGCCATTAATTTTATTGGCTGTTAGCGACCGTTCATTTTGTTTAGACAATGCTTTAGTCAAAACATTTATAACTTCGGTAATCGTGGAACAAGAAATGAACAATTTTGGGCTGAATAATTTTCGAACACTGAAACAAATGAAAGCCATTGTCGCGGGGAAGCGGATGGGGAGTGTATTATATCTGAAACGCTGAAAGCGAAGGGGAAAAAGAGGTTTGTAAATTGATAATTGTTAGGTTATTCAAATCCGTTGAGGGAACAGTTCTGCAGGAGCGACAACGTTCATTGTCGCCTAATCCCTCGCTCAATAATCGGGCAACCGGCGGCGGTAGTGGTAGCGGCGGCCAATAATCGTCCGGCGGGATCAGCGAATTCCATTTTGCGCGAGTGTGTTTTCGATTCGCGTGGGCACACGAATGGTTTCTACACTTTACTCGCCGCGCTTCGTCTCGTCCCGCTTCTCGTCGTCGGGATATCGATTCGGTTCGATTCGACGGAATTTACTTACGGCCGGTCTCCGTCGAGAGACACGTTATATACACACGGAACATCCAGAACCCGTCCATCACTCTTCGTCCAATTATATACGGGCCCGGGCTTGTACTACACGTTGGAACCATCGACACGTGTCACGATTTTGGAATAGCGCGCGGCCAGCTAATACGGACACGACGATCATAACTCCTCGAACACCCCTGGCCACGACCCTTATCGCCCTGCTGCAGATTTCGAACGGTTACAACGATCGTGAATTACTGCAGCTACCAACAACATCTGAACAGCCCTTACGCGCTAATAACTCTTTTATAGTGCACGTTATGGTTGATTGAAAATTAATTTACATTTTTTTCCTGATAATTTAACCCTGGAACTGCACTGTTGGGTCTCGGAAACCCGGAGCGTCATTGATCATAGTGTGACAGATTAAGTGCGATGTTCCAGGGTTAAAATTGAATAATATTAAAATTGTAACATAAAATTTGAATTAACCCCTCGCCGTATTTGAACGAGTCAGACTCGTGATGAAGATTTTAAACGAAGTCTAACAAATACGAATGTTACGTCTTTGTTTCTGGATGAAATAAAATTTAATTTGTTTGTAATTAATATTTCAGCATTAAAATATATATTTTCTTTTCTCTTCTACGACACTTTTGGGGGTGAACACGTTTTAAACACTGTGACCGCGAAGAAAATGGTACGGCAAGGGGTTAAATTGTCGAACGGCGACTCGAATTTAGTTTTTCGAACAGCCCGTATTGCGAATATGTGTTGTTCGATCGAGACGAAGCGAACTCGAAATCGCGATGCGAGTTCTACCGCAGTCTGTGCTCGCGGGCTTGCTGCGGCAGTTCGCGAACCTATAGGAATCAGCCCTTGAAAATTTCGTACTATCCTCCGTGGAGGGTCTAACGCCGGGTCGTATCCCGGGTAACAGAATGAAACAAATCAGCTTCGAGAGAGTTAGCAGTACGGTAATCGTTACGCGGACGAGACGTTCGCTGTAAAAATTGTCCGCGTGTGCACCGGCGAATCCGGGTGCTTTCGGTGCGGCAGACATCCTCGATCTTTAAATAAAATATTACTGACAACGTCGTATCAGGTGTTCGCAAATCTCCTTCGGTGATCACGAACAGGTATGACGGAGCACTGTCTTCGATTGCACATTTCAAATATCTTTTCGCATTTAACCTGTTCATTTTTTAATGTTCTCCATCGTGGATTTGCAATTTTTTTCACGAGCATTCCGATTGCGCGTTTTCAAAGGAAAAAAATTTCGTTTGTTTTATCAACAAAGAGGTTCTTCGGGGTAATATCGGAGAGCTCCGAGGCTATCCAAACGGTCACTGCTGAACGTACACAACAACGGAACGGCAACGTTGTTTGTCTCTGCAAATACCATAATGCACCGCCAGCTACGTTGTTACGGGACCACCGCCATTTTCCTCACAACAATGAGACATTCCGTGGTAGTCGAAACAGCAGTTCCATGTTGTTGTTCTCGTAACATCGGGAACGCACTGTGCAATATCCACGAAGTTAAACCGGTTTATGGTGAAAATTAACTGGCCTGTTTGCTGCAGTTTTTTTATCAAGATCTTTAGCTGACTTAATTTCGCTCCGCCCGCTTTTCACAATCACGAAGGATATTCGCGAACGTCCGCGTTTATTCCACCATAAGATCCAATCAAAGCGGTTGATCGTTCGCATAAAAAGGGAAAAGGAAGATGTCGAATAATTTAGGGACGTTGAAAAATTGCAATTTCATTTACTTGTCGATCGGTCGCTGGATCGAGCGTCGTCGTCGACGGATTTTCGGAGAGTTCCTCTGGCGTGCGAGAGCGTGCTCGGTTTTTACGTGTCCCGACCGGAGTCGATATATCGATCGATCGATCGATGCTGCTGCGCGACTCTTAAATTTCGACGAAGGACGAACGAGCGAACGGAAATAGATTCGGCTCGCGCGACTTATGAGCATCTGCAACCGGTGCATGCTTATCGATGCCTGACGTATGCTGGGCTCATTAAATAATCGATGGGAAACATATAAATAACCGCGTCAGTGTCCATTTACCGTGACCCGGGCTCGCATGTGCTCTCCATACTTCTTTCCACAACTTCGCCGGGTAAGGCTGGAAACTGCCCCGTCGCGTCGGTTTCCTCATTATCGATTGATCGGCCTCGGTCCTGTCTAATAGAATTTTTATAAGCACCGATTTCCGTGTGTTTTAGAACCGGTAACCGAGACCCAGTTCGGTCTCGTCTGCTTCTAAACTGAAACGCAATCGATACCCATCAATAGTTGATGTACCTCGCGGTAGGCCGCGGGTCGTGCGAATTTGCATTTTTGCAGGGAAGCTTATAAATCGGTCAGAATTCAAAGAAATTTTCTTCCCCTTTCGACAATGAAAATCAATTTCTACGTAAATCCAGATCTACTTATGGATTGGTTAATCCAATAAATCGCATTATTTCAGACTAACACTGTATACAATTTTTTTTATAGAGGCGTTACACACTTTTAAAAAACAATTACGTAGAATTGTCGGATTCTTTGTTATTGTATAAAATAATATTAGGTTGTCCTAAAAGTTCTTCCACTGTGTGTGTATTCCATATTGTTTGATAACATCAGCATACACGAACAACATAATCTTGTGTGCGTTAATGTTTTATTATTCCATAAGCTTCCCCTTTCTTAACTATGCCATTGGTTTTCTTAAAAACTACTCTGAATTTGCATCGAGCACATTAATCGAAAACGGAACGAACTTTTGGGACAACCTAATAACAATATTTTTGATAAATTAAAAACGAACGAGAGCATACACAGTCGAACACGATCAGACACGGCGCAATTCTCAAACAACTCTCTCAAAATTCTAATAAAAAAAAAGCGAAAACTATTCTGCAAATAGACAGCAAGAAAACATCGCACCGAATAATTCAATTGCAAATTTCGAACGAATCGCGCAACGTTGCGAAAATAGTGTTCCGAGCACGATCGAAGAGACCAGACGCGGCGGTGCAGCCTCCGATCCTAAAAACGACGCGCTGAAACATTCAACGGGGGAGTTTGTCCCTTCTTCGCGTTTCCCTCCCCGGGTCTCACATTCGAGAAGCCATTCTATTTCGGCGAGAGCCGGCAGGATCGATCTCTGCCGGCTAAAATATTCAGGTAACGCGAGCAATTAGCCGGCGGCGCACAAGTCGGGAGCACACACACACACACACAGAGGTGGTCGAATCCTCGGGTCGATTCGACTCGATTCCTGATTCTAGAGATTCGGCGGATCCCAGTGCGCCGGAAACGCTCGCTAAACGATCTCGGACGGTTCGTCGGAGGTGTCAATTGCTAGGTAAATTCGGCTCGCATCCCGGTTCGAAAAATTACGGAGCTGAAGCGTGCCCGGGCTCGAGAGATCCCAGCGCGCAGATTCGCGAAACGATTTCTACCGGCGATCTACCGTGTTCCGAGTTATCGGAGAAGGAAGGATCGACTGGATTCGAGGCTCCAAAGATTCTCGAGAAAAATTGTTCGGCCGATCCGGGAAGCAATAATCTTAGCCGGTAATCTGCCGGTTTGTCGGAGAGCGCAAGGGGGGATCGTGCGGGGGAGGGTCCGTCGCGCTAAGCGAAAAGAATGAGAGAGTGAAACGAGGGGGTGGTGGGTGGTCTCAAATCGCAATTTTGGCAATTCCAGAGCGGGCTGCAGGAGGGCGCAGCAGCACCAAGTGACGACCTCCGACCTCGCCCTCTCCAACGACGACGAGTGCGACAACCAGGTACAGAGAAATCTCGTTCGAGCCCGCTCGAAAGTGCCGATCGGCGACCGACGTGTTTCGCCGCTTTTCAGGCGACAGACCCGTGTGCTCGCCCCTCGGGATTCCTCTCTCTCTCCTCGGGAGAGAGACAGACAGACAGACAGAGAGAGAGAGAGAGAGAGAGAGAAAAAAAAGGAAAAGACAGAGGGACAGAATGAGAGAACAGAGACGGTTGTCCTCGGGAAACAACGGTGGAACACCCGTCAAAGCGGTCTTTATCAATTTCTTTTGCAGGACTACGAAGACGACCTGGAGAACGGCCGCGGCCGCAGGCACAGCTCGCCGAGCGGGTCCCGCGGCAACCCCCGGGATTACGGACATCATCGGCTACACCCGGACAATCTGGTGAGTCCGATCATCGTCTTTTTATACCTTTCGCCTCACCCCCCGGGGACACTGCGTCACGATAATTGCCTGTTTCTTTTGCGACCGGATTGCTTTATCTGTAACTCGTAGGGTGGAGAGATTAGGGACGGGAATTGGTGTGGGGGCTTCGAACATGGATTACACGCTGTCGGACAAATAGCAGTTGTTTGTAAAATTTTTTCATAGAGGAAACTGCATCGGTATCGTCTTTTTAGCGCTTCCGAATCGAATATGCGAGGCCTCTTGGACCTATCAACAGAACTATTGAAATTCCGGAGATAACGTAGCTCAAATATTCATTGATCTCTTGAATTTATAATTGAAGACGTTAAATTCCGCAAAGTATGTGTAAGGAGCTTCGCTAAATATGTAAATTCGCGACTTTTCGAAAAGATTAAAATTTTACGGGGAGGAAATGGTCCAATTTCGAATGTCTCCAGTTAATGCATCGCAATACGATAAACAAGCGCGCGACGCGAGATGCGCATCCGGAAAGCTGTTTAATTACGTAGCGTCGCGCGGAAAGCGCCAATTAATGCATTTCGAGCTGCGACGGCGCGCAACGACGAGACAAAGGGAACACGGGGAAAACGAAAGAAAAAAAAAAGTTGCATGATTACGTGATCGTACGAGAACGCTTGCAAGTATTTCAGGATGCTCTGATATATATTGTGTACGACATATATAATTAAAAAAGAAAAAAAAACAATTAAAAATTAACTTCCTTATCCTACGGCGCAGGAACTGTGTCTATCACTTTCTCTTTTGTTGCAACTCTGGCGCCTTGTATCGCTGCAACACACACGTAGTAAAGAAACAAGTGCAATTTCAATTAATTTTAGACCGTTGCTAAATCACACGAAGGAAACTTTTTCTAAAGTGCTGACATCCAGTCTCGATACTTGAGAAACATTCAACTGTTATTTCACAATTCTTTATCATCACTTTCATACGTTTTACCGCAATATATATTAACAATATATTTTATTATACTCTTCATAATCGTAACGCCATTTTCCATGTACGAGGGGGCAGTTTGTTCAGCAGTAGCGCCTCAATTGTTAATCGATGGAACAGTCGCAGAAACGTGGTTTCTCTTAGTTGTAAATTGTTATAGATAACCCACATAGAAATATTAGATCACACGTTCGGTTAATACGAAGCATCTTTTTCTTCCGAAATGTGCAGTAGCAACTGGTGTGAATGGATCTTTAGAATAATTTTGTAAATGTTTAAAGTTCCTAATAGCTAGCAATTAGAATTGACCGCTAAAAAGTGAGAATAGTCGAATGACGAGGATTTTGCTAACCAGGATTGAACACAGGAAATTGATCGGAGAATTGGAAAAAAGCAGGTACACGATCCTCGGATCTACGTTTCCAAAGAAAACTGTAGGAAAGCTGCTTGTTCGACTGGACCCCGGCTTAACGAGGTCTCGTCGGAACTCGTTCCCATTCGGCCGATGATCCAGACCGATCGGGCTCGGATCTTCTCACGGGTCCATCTCGAACGGCCTCGATTTATGGAGGCTGATCACGCCAGGTCGATCTCTGGGCCGACGCGTATATCACTCGTACACGCGCGGCTGTATCCTGGAACCAGCTGAAGAAGGTGTTCCAGGGGGCCTGAATTAATTATCGCGACGCGATCGATCATGGTGGACGGGTGGATCGAGCCGCGAAATGTCTCTATCCGGCACCGGCACCGGCACCGGTGGTTAGTTGGTTAGGCGTTCGACGGTGGACTTCTCTCCACTTGTGCCTTCTCTCTGTCCTTGGGGATGCGTGGAGATCGTCGACCGTGCGCGAACTCCTGCTCTTGATATCCTTGAGGAGGAACCCGAGATTGAGGGAAGCTGACCCTTTATTCTCCTTTTTTCCCGCGGATAACAGTCGCACGAACGCTTAAGGATCTCGCGATGATTCGCCCGGAGGTAACGATCATGCGAGAGAAGCTTTTTCAAATGGTATATCTCTCGCACAGAACCGCGTAGTTCGACGATTTTTCCTCCGCGCGGAAAACCAGATTTTTCTGGCCTCGATTGCCATTCTCTGCTGAGTAATCTTCATTACAGTGAGAAAAACAGGCAATTTACTCTTTTCAGCTAGGGGAACCGCGGTCTGAATTATTCGTTAGTGGTCATTGTCTGGGACGTATGTTTTGTGTTTGTTGAATTCAACATATTAATTGTATATTCGTCGAAGGTTTGTATTACCGTAGAAAATGAAATCGTTAGTAAACGCACAATGGGAGATATTCTTTGGAATATTCGTTTTTTGTTATATTTCCCAAAAAGGAAAGCGTAAACATCGTTCGTAATAATTGTAGTGTATTCATGAACGAATATAATCTATAATTACAATTACGATCTTTAATTACAAAACTCTTAATGCGTAGATAGACATAGTCGTAATGATCTGTACAAATGCGTGTGACGAGCAAGTTTCCCAGATAGAATCTGCAACTGCTAATACTGACTAAATAAAACGAGAACAGAGTGCAGATAGTTTCGAGTACAGTAGAACTCTCATTGCGTTGCACGGTGACAAGATATAATCAAATTCATAATTTTTTACCAAAGTCCTCTAAAAAATGATGGAAAATTTTTTTAAAAGTTCTCCGATTCTCAATTGCCAATATCCTTTTTTAGAATTCTTTCCAGCGTTTAACAATCAAAGTTCTACTGTACATCGCAAAAAAATTCGCTCAACGCTGCCAATCGAGGTTCAACCAATCCCATCCGCCATCTTCTCGTCGCGCGAAAACCCCCGTTGTTGTCCATTCTCAAAAAAAACGAAGTCTATCCAACAACCATAGGCTTCTCAAAGTCCACGTAGCTCGTACAAGCGCCCAACTTTTGACGGGGTTAATGAGGATGTTGGGCGGCGAGAACGATGACGCGGATCTCAGGACTCGGATCCTCGAGGAGAGTGATTGCTCGGTTCGATGAATTACGGGGCCCCCCTGGCTCTGATCAGCCGGTCAGAGCTTGTCCTGAAGCGCTTGGCGGAGCTCCTCCGTCGCTTTTACCACGTCCTGGCTCTGTCGCAGGTGGATCTCTGATTTGGTGTGCTGCACCGTCGAGTTCGATCGTCTGATGGAGTTCCCGCTGCCGAATTTCGGCCGTGGAATTCTCACGCGTTGCACGTCGCTCAGCCAGGACTCCATGGTGCTCGTTTTTCGACGTGCTGAAACAGAAACCGGACCGGCGATCCCTCTTAATCAACCTCCGTTAGAACGTGACCGCGAATCGGGCATGGGGCGGGACGACAACGTTTGTTGCTCGGTTTTATGGGGGATTATCGATAATTTTGAGACTCGACATTTTTTTTTCTTATCAACATTTAACACACGTCCGTAAATAAATTTCGATCTCTGACGAACGTCGACTCGACGGTGAAAATTTTCAGGTCACAGAATAATCTCTGCTTCTGTAAACGTGACGGGTCTGTCCGCGGACTATTAAGGACACGTTCGATTTCAGAATAAAATATATTGGAGATTGTTAAAGGAGCTTCGAACGATCGTGTAAATCGTCCCCGGTTGATTGAAATTGATTACCGCGATTTAATTGGTGCTTTCATAAAGTGGAGGCTGGAGGTTCGGAGGAATAAAAATGATAGGTACATTTTGATTGATTGGTTAACCTAGTTCCTCGACTCGATTATTCCATTAAAACATAGAAAATGGGAAAAACTCTGATTGCGTTCACCACAGTTTCATTGTTTAAAACATTTATGGCCAGAGGTATTCGAATAAACGAAATACATTAATGTAATATTTTAAATAACGTGCGAAGGACTTTAATTTTCGAAATTCGCAATTCTATATTTTCTCATTTGCGCCTCGCAATATTTCAACGTTACGAGACTCGTACGTCAAATTTCGTTGAAAATAAATAGATGTGCGAACAGAGAGTGGCGCGTCGACTGCTTGATATTATACGCCCGTAACTCACTACCGAGCAAAGAGAAAGTTTTAAAATCCATTTTCTGGCCGATCTATACGCCAGGCTTATCGATAAAGAAACCTGGCCCAATGAATCGATGTGACTCGAAGAAGTATTAACATTTATCTTAGGACTTCTTCGGGTGAAAGTGTCGCTTAAATAACAGTTTCTTTTTTCTCCGAGTATACAGTTGCTCGAGAATCCTGATTAATTTTCGCACTCCAGAAAATCAACTTTCTGTTCGACGAATAGCCTTTCGGCAACATTGCTCCGCGGTGAAATTTTCTAAACGCGCGCTAAGTGGAACGATCTAATCACTTTCGTATTACCATTCTTCACACTTTGTTGCTCGTGGGTTCTAAATGATAATCTTTACTTATTAATATTGAGCGACGGGCTAATACGTTCGTAGACTGCTGTTTGTTAGCATAACTTCTCGCTTTATTTCTAAAGGTTTCGCACAGTTAATTGCCGCACAGTATCGCCGTTAGCGCAACTTAAGTGGAATTACATTTAATTCTCGAGCTCGTATTAATTCTTATGGCGTCGGGTGAAGCGCGTTGAGTAACTGTTAAATATTTATTTTTAGGTACCGTAAAAAGAACCGAAATTCCAATTTTAACAATTCTTTTGAACTCAACCAGTGGAAGGATCATTATTTCAAATATATAGCGACTCTTCTCGAGTGAGAAAAAATATTTTCTCGAAAGAGCAAAATAAAAAAAACCAATTTATTCGAGCCGGGACTTTCGATGTGTGAATTTTTCGCGATCGTGAAAAGTGACGCGTCACGTCTCCGCCATACGGGTTTCGTACGGCGCGAAGAAGAACAAACGGGAACGAGCGGTGGTCATTGCCAGTCGAGGGCAATGGGTCATGCAAGATACGTGACAGAAAAAAAAAACCCGGAGAATGTCACTGGGCCAAGCCGGCTGGACATTCCGGCTCGCATGATCCGAATCTTAATCAGCCTCGGAAAATCAGACGCTGTGCGTTACACCTGAACCTTCACTGGGTCAACTTCGTTACCTTTCCCCCTGGTATATACGCTTCAGAATTCCGCAAAGGCGTTCGACGTCGAACGGGAACACGATCCTGGAAACGGAACGAAATTGTCTTCGCGGAAATTCGGAGTCGCGCGCGGTTCGATTGTTACCAATTCCGACGTCTCGGATATCGTTAGCTGGGGTTAGACCGCGGGAAGAGAACACTCTCTCTGTGGCTGGCGAATCTTTCCGAATTTTTCGCCAGTCAGCGAAATCTACAACGTCGGGGAACTACGTGAGCTTAAGCGAGATTAAAGTGCCCGAGTTTCTGTCTCGTTTTATCCTCGCGGATCGTCCCGCGCGAGTCGCGCAAGATTAAACGCGAGGAATGTGAAAACGCAATTTTTAGAACGGCTCTTTATGCCCCGGTGGGTTTTTCAAAGATTTAGAACTCCGCGCCAGAATGGTTTTTGCCCGGGGCGACATGTTTGCACGTTTGTATTCAATGCGAAACGACTATTAGGGGATCAAATGAATTTTTATTGTTTTTTTCCTGCTCCCGAAAATCGATGCGGAACATTTCTATTTTATCGCCAAGAAATTTTTGCTCGTTGCATCGCGGACTGCGGATTTTATGCAAAATATTCCCACTTGAATACAATTAATTGATTAATATAAATAATAATATAAATTATGATAATATAATATAAATGATAACATAGATATATCATATAAAAATGATAAGGGATAATATAAATGATGATAAAATAATGCTAATGTTTTTTCACCACGAATGCATAAAGATCCGCAATCTCTGCGTCGCGATTGTATTAAAATCGCGAAAGCGGAAACGACAGAGCGACACCCGGCCGCAATTAAACGGTCTCCGGAGGATCTAGAGGATCGAGAGAAGTCGTATTCGGGTTCCAGGAACGACTCGATCTGCCCGGAGGGTTTTACGATCTTGTTTACGTCCGGCGTTCCCAGGGATCGCAGCCGCGACGCGACGCGAAGGTAAGAAAACGCGAAATGACACGGCAATGATGGTATCTCTCGCGGTGCCCGGGCTTAGGGAAGCTCTGGATTTCTGGATCCTGCTCCAGGGGAAATGACGTCATTCTCTCGCAACCTTATACGCATTATTTCCCTGGAATCACGATCCTATCGCGCGGGCATTGGAAAATCGGGGTAAACGGACGACCCGATGCGGACTTAACGATAGTCAAACACGAAACGGTATTTACACGGTATCCGAAGGCGAGAAGGGCCGAATTAATTTCCCCCTCTCGAGGAATCACCGACAGCGAAGTCGCTGGACAATTCACTGAGATTCCTCTCGCAAGTTGATCTCCGTAAAACAATGTTTGTGTTTTACTTTATTTTTTTTAATTTTATTGAAATTATGAAGTTTTGCTTACGTGGAAATTCGATAAATCTCTTTATTCAATAGATTGTGTTAAAAATAGTATGAAATCGCTATAAATGCATAGAGATCCGCGGTCTAATGATGAAACACCATAAGTGTTTCCCATAGCATCGACAGGCGATTTGCCTAAGATCGAACGGTAGCTGTCAAGAATGATTCAGGCAGCAAACGATGAATAGTCTATGCTAGGCGAGCATTAGCATAACGAATAAAGGCGATTACCACGGACGGTTCGCGACGCGTGAAAACCTCTCGCGGTCTTGGCCGTTGCGTTCGCAATTAAAATAGTTTCGCGTTGTCCGCGGCTGGAATCGCGGATCGAAACGCGGATCGTGATGGTTTCGCGATGCCAAGTGCCGCGACACGCAGTGCTCGCAGTTCCAATGCGCTAACGATACGACCGCCTCGAATTTCACGGTGGCAGTTTGGTTAAACGGTGAAAGGAGCAGTTCGCGGGACGATAAGAAACGATCGAACCGGTTAAAAATATGGATTCCCACACTCGCCGCTCGGATACCGTACAGAATAAACAGTTAGACGTCAGTCGCGACGGGGCCCGGCCCGGTCCGGCCCGGCCACACGGTGAGACCGTGCGGAACACGTTGCGAACGAGCACGCAACTTTTGCGCTAATTGCCCGATTATTCTGTGGCTTGTCCAATTTGTCGATTACTACTCATTGCAATTTTGCGAGCCGAGATAACGAAACAATTTTTTTTTATATCATCGTGGTTGATTTTTGCATTTATCATTGTATCTTCTTTTAAAAATACTAGAACCAATTGGTTCTCAATTTCTTCTTTAACAATGACGAAAATGTCGATTATAAAATCGAAACAAATCACTGTCAGACAGCGAAACGAGAATGATTTAACGCCGAGCGGGTTCCAGAGTCGCAGGACTGTGAAATTAGGAAAACTGTATCCCCACCCCCGCCCCGCCGCGATTTACGCGAACAATTAACAGAATTACTCGGCATGAAAGCAACATATAAACACAGCAGCTGAGATAATATAACGTTAAAATCAAAAGCCGGAAATGCCTTTCGGCTACGAGTCAGCCGAGAATCTACAGTTAGCTTGGTCGATGATAGGCTAATTGATTATTCACGAAGGATAATCGATCCGCGCGCGGTCGATCGTTGGCACGATTTGACAGAGGTTTATTTGATATCGCGTTTGGCCAAGGTGACGCGGGGAGAGCCGCGCGGGAGAAACGCGACAAGAAAAACGAGCCGTTGCGAAATCGGCGAGGCCGCCGCGCCGCGTCGCGCGATTGCTATAGCAGCTGCTCGCTGAAACAATAACGAAACGCGCAGAAACCGCGACGAGGTGCCGCGATAACGTTGATTATCTGCGCGCCTTTGTCGATGGCTGAGATTAAACGGCTCGAGCGACGTCTCTCGATATCCGGTTCCCGTTCCCCTCGCTCCTGGGAATACGCCGCGACGTTGCATTCGTACCGGCCGTTGCTGTTCTCAGACTCCCGAAGAAATTGGCACGTGTCATAATTAAAAACTCGAGACGGGGATAATAATCGCGGCGGATGAATTCTTTTGTCGACTTTTCGGATCGAGGCGGAGTTGTCAAAGTCACGCGGTGTCTTTCTTAGTCGTCTTTTATCTCGACGGATGCTCGAGTATTAATGACGGAGCAAAAAAATTTTTATTTCCCTGGTCAAACGATTCATGGCGGACACGCGATAACAAAGATTCCGATTCGCGACGGATATTGTTACGAGATGTCAATATTCTTCATTTTTTTTTTGTTACTCCACGCGCGTCGAAAGTTTATGAAACGCGCAGTTTGTTTATGCGTACATTCACCGACACTGAGTCAAGAGTGTATGCATTCATTCACGAGCGAGCTAATCCATACGGGTCGGTAACCAGCATTTGTTTACGAGTGGATTACGGATCAATTGGATGATCTCTTTTTTTTATAAGGAGTGTCGAGAGAAAATTTGTTTAACGGAACTTAGGTCTGGGGAATCGACGACGAGTTTCGTTTGGAATGCATAAATTGAACACGGCGAATCCCTAAGACAGCCGATGTAGCTGCCGAACTTTACGGCAGCATAAATCAAGAGAGAGACGATAAAACGCAACGACTCGGCTGATTAAACGAAATATCGATTCTCTCGGGCAATTTTTTTCCAACGGTAATGGATTACCTGACCCCGTCCAGACCGGGAACACGCGCCAACAATTATCGAAACGCAGCCATCAGGGCTTCGATGCTCGCCCGCGAACACTTTTGATGCTTCTCACGCGAACCCCTAACAGCTTCAACTTCGTCTGACAGTTTTTCTTCGACGACAAATCGGGTGGAAGACTGGAGGCGTGCCCATCAATTACCGGATAGACAATCCGATGACTTCGCAAAAAAATTGATCGCGTCAGAAGAATATGATCGTATAATTTTTAAATAATGCAATTATTGAGAAGAGACGTACATTTTTACATGGATCGTCTGTTAAAAATTCTACGATTTCCGATCAACTGTAAAAAATTCTACGATTTCCAATGGCCTTAAAAAACACTGTTATCGTATACAGGGTGTCCCAAAATTCCGCGCTCTGATTGGTCCTTGTGTAATAACTCTGAACCAAAGCCGCGGCGGCCATTTTTGCAAAGGAAAATGTTGCTTGATAATGCGTAGAAACTGACTTTTAAATATCTATGCAGCTAAAAATCCAATTTCACAAAAAAACCATGACTACCATTCAAAACGTTTTCTAATGGAGTTTAAACAAATTCTACGATCTCCAAAAAAATTTTTTTAAATTCTTTGATAGCCTATTGTAAACAAATCGTAGCCTCGTGAAAAACAGCGTCGAAGCGGGAGAGAGCGTCGCGCGGGCACTTTCATCTCTATCTCCATGTTCCGGCGGAAGGCTAGTCGCGTCCGGTCCGAAAGTTATACTTCATCGAATTATCGCGGGTCTGGTCGACTGCAGCGTGCTTTTTCCACGGGAATGGAGAGAGAGAGGGAGAGAGAACGAAAAAAAAGGGGGCGATAGCAGCTCGTACAGAGCGGCGCTTCGATTAGGAAACGCCGTTGCCCGCCTGATGAAATCTCCGCGCAGCCGTGGAGAAATCATTAAGCCGCTTGCAACCGTTCCAGGTGCGTGCGCGTGGATGCACGTGCACCTGGGACCGTTCTCTCTATCTTTCCCTTTTTGCGTTTCTCGTTGCGTTTCTCGGACCGATTCTCCGCTGCGGAGGCGTGACAGTGTGTCCGAACTTTATCGGCGCTACCATGGAAAAGCTACCTCCGAGTTTGCCAGTGACGTTCGAGAGACGAGGTGAAATTAATAATAACATAGTTGTGAAAAAATGATTTCGAGAAATATTCTTACATGTATATTTTATATTTCGTATAAATGGTCGCGCAGTTTTAATCAAAATTGAATTTGTAGCAAATAACATTGGTCTTTAGTCATAGCTTGGAACGATAAGATTATTTCCCGTTGATCCTTAATTAAAAATTGGATCGCTTTCAGAACGATAAGATATAGAGTTACAGGAAACAGTCGACATTAAATAAATCTATCAGTTCCATCTTTAAACAATTGCATTGGGATTATGACATGTATATACTCGGTTACGTTGAATGTGATTTTAAATAACTCTTCCAATCATCATGGAGAATAATAAATAAATTCGTAAGATTAAGACAAACCAATCGTCATCTTAGAACTAAACAATTAACCTAATTTCATTGAACATTCTCTAGACAGCTGATACCACTTTAGATTACAGAAGAGATCTTTGCCGATAGTATTCTTCGTTATCGATATTAGATTTTTAATTAAACGATTCTTTTCGCCCGATAAACTGTAATTACAAATTGAATCGAGCGTCCGCAAAACCACTTTCTCAGTAATTAAATCGGTCCATTGAATTCTCGTTTTATTCTCAAATTTTCACGAAGATGCACAAATTTCTACGTTTAAAACGCTCGTGGAATCGCAGATCCGCCGTGGGAAAATATTTTTCGAAAGCATCGTACGGAGGTATCCCGACCGGCCGAATTTTATTCCCCTCCACATTAAGAACTCTATTAAGTCAAACGTAAAATACAGGGCGCATTAAACTTTAAAATATAAATGCGTAAACCCCCCTCCCCCCTCACCCCGAGGTCTATTCGCGACGCCGATATTTCTGCGAATTTGCTCGTAAAATTTCGCTCAGGCATTTTTAAGACGGCAGTAAAACCTGAACAGATTCGGCTCTTGTCAGAATAGAACGAGTTTAATATATTCCGAGAGTAATATAGCACTCTGTTCGAGCGCGCCGAAGCTATCGTCGTCTCGTCGGATTTTTGCGGAACGAATATCATACCGCGATAAATACGATCGAATACGAAATTGGATTTTCGAGTGTATCGGGAGAGCTACCTTGGAACTCCGTGTCGCCGAAGCGATAAGAATAAACAGCGAAGACCCGCGTCCATCAAAATTTCTTAGCGGATCACTATTTCTTTACAATGCGAGCTACTACGAACCAGTACTGGAATAATTACGCAAGAATGCTTCCCGGATCTTACGAGACGATATAAAATTCGAGTATCCACATTCAGTATCGATAGATCGCTATTTCCTGCAACGCGAGTCGCCCAAGAGTAAAAATGGCGATGGCGTTTTTCTCCAATTAACGAGAACAAGCTGCCTTATTCAACGACACGATATTACAATTACACAACTTCGCAGATCTTCAACAATTCGAAGAACGACGGACTTTCGAATGATTTTCCACCGGGCGAGTTCCGTATTGCATAAGTATTGTATATTATGTACTATAGGCGACAGTTCCATAAAATTCCAATTACACATTTCCGAAGCAGGCTGCTGGGTTCCCTCGAGCAGGTTCAAGACAAACAAATTCGTTCGGGTCTTTTTCTTCTCGCGACGTTCGCGAGCACGAATTGAAACGTACGGAATAGTTTTCACGGTAATGAGAGTGCGCAATTAACGCGGGCAGCTCGCGGGAAAAAAGCGCGTCCGCGCAAGAACGATCGGGCGAAACCGTGCCGCGCGAACGGCGAAAGAAACGCGGAGTCGCGTTCGCGCGCGGCCAGCGAAAAAATGGCGAACCCGCCGTCGAATATCGCCGGGAATTCCAGTCCGAGTCGATAATAATCGACCGGCGTTATGAAATCGATCGGGCCGAGCGACAAGCCACGGGGAAAACGAACGATAATCGCGAGACGACGCGTTATCTTGTTCGACCGGCGGGAAACGGCGCAAACAAAACTGGTCCCGAGACTGACACAACGATCTAATCGATGCACTCGCTGGTTTACTTTCCGCGCGCGTTTCATTCACGAGTATTTTATTCCGCGACGCCCCTAACGCCGTATCTTCGCGATCTATCTATTTCCTTCAGCCTGTCTGTTCATAATAGATTATTAGCGAAAGAAGCGAAACTGGTCTCGGGACTGTGCTATCGTATATTTTATTCAGGATTATTTTATTCCGCGACGTTTAATTCTTATCCGGACTCGATGTCTCAATCTATTTACAGCAACATGATGATTAATAACAGCGCGCCAATGTTACGAGTAAAACAGGACTCGCGACGACAACAATTTAATTTATCGCGAGTTTTACTTTCATATGTTTCAAGTATTTTATTCTGACGTTCAATTTTTATCGCTACGATGGACCAATCTATTTCTTGTATCTTGATCATTAACGTTCGATAGTTTAATCTATTTTATTCGGAAATACTTTGCTCTGTGATATTTCAGCTTGTCAGTTTCGCGAGATATTTCTACGGACTTGTTCATGAACAACAGACCGGGGCTCGTCATGCACTCATAACATGTAAAACTGTTCAGACACTATACACTGTTATTAAAACTGTACCGAACTCGTTCATGTGATTAGTCGATTCCCGAATGAACATGAATGACTCTATATTATCATGCTTTCATAATAGAATGTTACAAGAATTTGCTTTGAAATATAAAATAATATTCATTGTGTAATTTACTGGGACTGATAGCAAGGAAAATGATAATCTACTTGATTTAAAAAACAAATATGTTTTTAAAGGTGTCTATTCGCACGAAGCTCTAATAGATCTATTTATGAACCTGTTGCCTGAGTGACTTTATACATTCTGAACACTATCAAAGGCATTATACCGGACAAACAGGATTGACGTAATAGTTGTTATATCGCAATTTACGCAAATATAATATAGCTGGGTATCAACGTGCATACTATGAAAGGACCGAGTAAAAAATGGTTAAATAAAGAAGAAAAGGAGGAGCTGTTGAGAGGCCGATAACAAACACGTACGACGAGTCGAGTCGTCTTTTCCTGTTGACAATTTCCAGCGATAGTAAATCTCCGAGAGTATCCTTGAAACATCAGTTCTTTTTTAAAGAGTTTATGGATCAAGGATCAATAAGATTCGAAAGTTACAGGTTCGAGGAATGTTTAACAACGTTGCACCGATGCGATAAAACAGTGAAAAATGAAAGAGGTGAACAAATTGTTATTTAATCTCCGTGTCGTTCTAAAAATCTCGTATCTTAGAGATATTCTCAAGTAGAACAGTCTGCTATCACCTTGCTCCAGTTTCACTCGCGAAAAGACGTCAAAATCACGGAAAAATATAATACGTTGCGAACAACATTTCGTCTGATTCAATTCCCAGAATGTGTACATTCGTCGAGGAGTTCTCAAGCAAAAAGATTCTCGGAGCTGTCAGTTTATTTTTCTCTCCTGTTTTTCCACGTCGATCTCCCATTCGGTTCAATGATTTTGGACCTGTCCCATCAAAGACTCCTCTAAGACTCCAACCGAATTCACAATCTCGAACCCATCGGTCCGAAATCACTGACAACCGGCCTATCATAACAACTGCACTCTGTCTCCGTACACCCGCACAGCAAAGCCTAATCAATCTCAGACTGTAAACGCTAGCCGTCAAAAACCAACTGCAAGGAAACTGGCCCTACAGAGTCCTCGAACGCCTCGATAAAAAAATCCTGAACTTCCAAATCGCGGACACTCACCTGTTAGGTTGCCGAAGGCGTCGAGATCAGCGGGGTGTCCCCGATCAGTCTCGTTGATGCAGACGATGGGAATCCGTCGATCTGCGGGATCGGTAACCGTGGTGTCGCGCGATCGAGCGTCAAAGTAGGAAGCGGGGCACGCAGCTCGACGGCGTCGCCTCGACTGATTCAAGAACCGAGCGTGAAGTGACGGTGCGGCCGGGTCTCTCTCCGGTTTACGTTTACCTGATCGTCTGCGTGCAACCGCGGCCGAGAGGACGAGTCGAACAGAGACAGAAACGAACACGCCGAAGCGAGAAAGAGCAAACTCTGGCGCGGCGAGAGCGAGAGAGAGAGAGAGAGAGAGAGAGTTAGCGAGTACGAAGTTGGTGGGGCGGACAGGTAACAGGTGAGAGGGGCAGAAGGTGGAAGAATGGGTCTTACAACGTTGCCAGGTTGTCCGGCCGGTCCTCGGGATGTGTGTATACGGGGTTACGTGTACACGGGCAAGTAAGCGAAACGAGACGAGTGGAAGCGTCGATCTCCGCGGGAGAACACCGAGAGAACGATGATAACAGGAGCGCGGCGCCGGACAAAGGGGATGATGAGGTGGCTGGCTGCCACCCGGGACGTCTGACGCGCTGTGTACACATTACGCTTCTCTTCCCAGCCACACTCTCTGTCGATCCTATCGCACGGTTTCCACGGGGACACCACTGTTACCTGCTACGGAGACCGATGGCCCTTAGACCGGCATGAGGAATCAACGGTGATCAACGCTCGATGGATTTCGAAGACACTGATCGAGCTGAAGGAACCCCTGCGCCGCGATCCGACCGCTGGATCCGCGCTTGGCTAGCGGGTTTTTGACTTTCGGTGTTAGGGATCGAGGCTCTTCGATTGACCCGGTTTCGGCGACTTTGATCCGCCGGGTTGTTTGCGATGTCTCGAAGTATCTTCTCGCCGTTGTTACATCTCCGTTTGTGACTCTTGACCGTTTCGGAACAAAGGGCCTATTTAAGAACAAAGGGCTTACTCAAAAATTGAGAAGACCTCTAGGACTCTGTTGACGATGCAACGAGTTGGATCGCTTCCATGAATCGTGGCCCCCCCATGATAGGACATGGATCCTCTTCAGAGTCGGGTGTTCCAAGTGAATTTAAGGCAGTATTACAAGATCGTCGGTCTCCAAGATCTCATTGGAGCAGTTGCTAGTATTCAGTTCATTACAGCATAGTTGATCACCCCCCGAATATCTCGGTGCGAGAAAACCGAGAGCTAATTCCACACGATCTTTCTAAATGAACCAGGTTCCGCGAAAAGTGGTGGTTCAGACATTAATCTAACGGAGACGGAAGCTAAGCTATCCTTACCTGTTTCATCATTGCACGTTATCGATCGAGATGGCGAAGCGTCCGAGTATCTACGAGTTAAAATGTAACTTCGGTTTAGAGTTTTGAGGTTGTTGGGCTGGAACCGTTGTAAATCGACCTAATTCTGTAAAGAGTTGTTTCTCGACTGGAACTCTCGGAGATTGATGAAACTAATGAGACCCTAGGGTATCCGGAACCCTGTCCTCTATCTTTTCCGAATAATTTTATGGAGAGTAAGACCTAAAATTTGTCGAGTAAAACGAGTAACGCGCAGCGGTGTTTTCACAAGCAACTGGGAGCTGTGGACAGGATTCAGCCGGGAAGAACGGAATTGAATTGTCCCGGCGGAACGCGCGTCGAGCTGCTCGTTACTCCGCGGATCGATCTGTTTGCGGAAAGCACGGGATCTTCAATCTGCGACTGTCGGCGTGCTGATTGATGGCGTCGTTAATACAGCCCGGTTATGAATGTTTAGCAGAATAAATATCCGCCGGGGGACGCGGCGCAGCGTCGGGTCGCGTCGTGTCGGGTCGCGTCGGGGAGTCGTTATTCAAATCGGTGTTTACTGTTAAGACGACCGGCTGGCTTTTTTCCCTGTTGCAGCGCGCGGCAAGGTACGTTAGGTAACCGGGGACATAAGTTACCTAACAGTAGGGGAGACTCGACTCCGATGGTCGCTGGTCGGTTTCTCGGTCCGGCAACTTCGTAGCCGCGGCGGCTGTTTCGTTCCACGGGGTCTCTTTCGAGTTTGCTTTTAGCCCGGCCGAATTTCTTAAGTAGGTTAATCAGGGCTGGTAACTGTTCGCGAACACGTCGCCGAGAATTATTGAGGCTGAATTACTAGGTCCTCGTGATTTTATTATCATTGCTTGATGCTGATGGACTGCGACCCCCGCTGTGCTAGTAACTCGAGGGTGTCGTCGAGCTCCGGGCCGACGGTAGACTGTAGTAGACGTCGACGAACTCGAGCCCGTGAATTATGAAACGGAGAAAGTCTGGATCGTTATGTATTCCTCGAGTATCGGGTAAATTATCCTAAAAGTTTCGGGGAGAATCGTCTTATAGTTTCTCGAGGAAAAAATCAGAAAAACCATCGATTCGAATTTAAACGGCGGTCCACTTTGCATAGCTAGATTCAAATTTGATTTTCGCGTGTGAGTCGTCTCGGATTCGCCGCATAGCGCGTCGCGTCGTCGCGAATGTTAATGAGGAAAACACGGAGACGTCGACCCACCGCGATTCTCGTACCGGGAGAAACTACGATTCTTTTTGCTTTCTGGTCGCTCTCCCCCAAGCGTGCTCGATGAGTCACCGAACGATTCCGCGGAATCGACGACCTGCTGCTCGTTTTTCGGGGAACCGAGTCATTTTCCTACGTTCGCTGATCGACAGGATATTCCCGTTAATTGGCCGGT
This sequence comes from Lasioglossum leucozonium, assembly GCA_028454225.1. Lineage (NCBI taxonomy): Eukaryota > Metazoa > Arthropoda > Insecta > Hymenoptera > Halictidae > Lasioglossum > Lasioglossum leucozonium. The sequence continues at coordinate 10,090,463 of CM052207.1, read as the reverse complement.
CGGTTCTCGTTCTAGCCTCTCTCTTTTTCCCTCTCTCTCTCTCTCTATCTTGCCGGCTCTGCTTCGAAATTTATTTTAATTCCCATCGAGAAGCAATTCGGATGGAAATTATCCGGACGGTTTGGCAGAAAAAGAAATCGTTCCAGCGATTCCGGAGCGAGTTTATTCTGCTTGGGCGGAGACGTGTTTAGCGTTTGTAAATTATGGAATGGTGTTCAGTGAATCAGCGGTAACGAGGATGATGATAATAACAGTAATGAGTCGTAAAGAAGGATTCCCGCGGTTGTTATCGGCGGGCTGCGATCTTCTTGTAAATACTAATTTTTATACCGCAATTTGCAGAACGCTGCGATCGAATTGGAGCTTGATGCTTCTATTAGCAGCTTTACAGAGCTGAAATAAATTGGAAATATTCTCAAACTGACGTTTATCACCGTCATTATCGAACTCCGAATTTATACTCTTACAGAAACCGAGTCTATTTCTTTCTTTTTTTTCTATATGTGTGTGTGTTTGTGATAGTTGAATGCCAAGTGTAGGAATTCGCGTGGAAACGTACCGAGACTCGTTTATACCAAAGGAGTCTAAGGAATTTTGCGATCGCAAGACAGCGAGAGTACGCAACCCGGCCGATGTTGAAAGAACGATAACGATATATTAGGAATCGATATCAACCTCGCCTAGATCAAGGTATCAATTCCATGAACGCGAGTCCACCCGAGGATTACGAGACATTTTGCACGTAGGTGTGCTGCTTGCGAACCTTGACGCAACAACGCACCGGTTCAACGAACCACGACGATTTTACGATCGCTTTATAAGGACCACCCTGTATGCGAAGATTCTAGCAACTGGGCTGATCTGTAGCTCCATTCCGCAATGATCTCGGAAAAAAGTGGCGCTGCGGAACGAGCTCTACCGCTCCGTAACACGATTGTTTTATCGGCCGGAGACTTCTAGCAATATGGATGCAAGAATTCGATCTAAATCTTTGCAAGAACTAAAGAATCTAAAGTTCTCACCTAATCTGGAGTTCAGCGTGCATAATCTAAATTTCCTCGGAATAACGAGAAGAATTCCTACGAGTATAGTGCAACGAGATTTCGCTCATCGGATCCGATAGAATTCGCATTACGTGCCGAGCCGGGCCGGGCCTGGCCGAATTCGGCCGGAAGCGAAGCAGACTGGTGACCCTCGCGGCGATCATTTCCAGTCGTTGCAAAAAGAGCGAGCAGATTGCCCGCGTTAATTCCCTCGGGACGTGGGAACTTAGATCGACCCAGATCCGCGAAACATCGTGAGAAGATGGGCGTCGGCCAAAGGCGTCATCGGCGTGTCGCGTCGGTGCCGCTTTTCGGCCCGCTTCCTTCGTCTTCCTGGTATACATATAACGGAACAGACGGACAAGCCGAAAACTTTCTCCGCCGCCTGACCTATTATCGGCTCTCGCCATTATTATCGCTGTTTCGCGCAGTCGGTTAAGGTTAGTGGGTAACCACTGTGTATCGCCGCTTGCGCTGATGCCTCTACCGTCTACCTCGGCTCTGCCGCTGAATTACGAGCCGGGCGAAGCGATCGCTCGAACGAGGGTCACGTTTTTCAGAGTGGAACGACACTCTTTTGACGCAACCACGATGGAAACCGGTAATTTCCTCTGTAAACATCCTGAACTCGAATAATACTTTGATCTTCCCGCTAGAAAGTCTCGAGACGCGATTCTTGGTCGACGACGATGGCCAGACGTCCGATTTCGTCGAGAGAAAATACGTTCGAAGTTAGATTCGAAAGATCGTTGTACAATTTTATCGCGTACGTAATCAGAAATACATATTTTCGGAGCCGATGCTCGCCGCTGCGCGCGATAAGCAGCAGAACGATAATCGAACGCCTTTTTTTCCACCCATTTCGCGGTGGATCAATTAAATACGACCGGCCGGAATAAATTCCGCGGCGGTTCTCTCGCGGTCGGGAGCGGCAACATCAAACCATAATCGGCTGACAAAGGTAACTGATTCTGCAATTAAATCGATTCACGTGGCGAGCTTTTAGCCGATGAGAGATTAACCGGTGAATTTTTCCTTTTCCGTCTCGCGGTGCGGCGCGGCGCGGCGCGGCGGTGCTTGGACGCTGACCCCCGTAGTCCTTCGATATTAATTGCGGCTGTGCATACACAGTGAGTCATCTCGAAAGGGTCGGTGCGGCGCGGCTCGAACGAAAGAACGAGATGGTAGCCGAGTCGAGAGGAAGGTACATAGAGAGGTATAGCTAAAGGCAGCCGCTAGATAGAAGGATGATCCGCGGATCGAACCGGTTCGGAGATAAGAGATAACCTGGCCGACGTTCAAGAAATCGATCAACAGACTGAGAGGCTCGTTCCAATTTTCTTGCCGGCCGGGGTTCTGCGAGAAGCGTTCTTTCTTTTGCCATACTCGCGCGCGGTCTTGATCGCCGACAATCACGCGGGCCGACGTAATAAATTCTCCGCCACTTAAGTCATAAACACGAGGCGAGGATCTTCTTCTTCGTCGTCGTCGTCGTCGTCGTACTCTTCTACAGGCTCCCGTTGATTCCCTCCATTTTGCTTCTGGTTCTCTCGTTTTCGTGACGCTAACGCTCGTTCGGGGTGTTTCAGATTGTTCCCGAGCGATCCCAGCTGCGTTTCCTATCCGCGCGGATTCCCTCGAGAACAACGACAGATTGGTTTCTGTATGATCCACGGTGCGCGCGATGTTACAGACGTGATCATAGTCTGCTCGTAATCTGAAATTCACAATTTTCTTCGAGCAAACTCTCTCTCTCCAATTCTTCGTAGTGTTTCGCCTTTCACGATCGCGTCAGTACTCGATGATATTACGTATTCATGCATATTTTTATCAGTATTTTTCAGTTCGCGTACACGTCACGCAAGTTCCTTTTCACCTCTGTGCGTAAACAAACCGGTGACTCACGTTCGTACTGCAAAGACCTGACTCACGGGGCGAGCGTTGATTAACGCGCCTGCGCGCCATTACGCGGTACCCGGGACCCCGATATTTATTATCCGCGTTAATTAAGCCTATTGCGACGCGGCTTCTCTAACAGTATAGGCCACGAATTACGCTTCACGCGATCTCGCAGGACGGATTACGCTTCGCGCGTCCCGTTAGCTCGGTGATCGGTCGAACGGTCCCAGTCCGTTCCGCGTAACGATCCAGAGAAACGGTCACCGATCCACACCGGTTTCATCCCCTCCCCCCCCAACAGGTCTTCCTGTTTCTCTTTCTACGTCTGCCTTTGTTAATTGCGATTAATCGCCGGCCGCTAATTGCCCTCTGTCCGCGCGAAGATTTTCCGCGAAACCCCCGTCGCGGTTCACGCGCGCTTCTCGCGAACGCTAATTACGGACACCTGTTACGATTCCGCGGGAACACAGGCCCCGCTAATTGGTCCCTCGATATCCGTGCTGCTCGAAAACTCCCGCGGAAATTTTCAGCATTCTTGCTTACGGCAACCGTGGGACACGCGTAATTTTCCTTTATCGTTGGCGGAAGAGATAACCCGCGTGACGCGATTGTCATGGGGATTTTATTTTATTCGGGAAGTAGGCCAGCGTTGCTAATAAACTGCTGGATTAAATAAAAGTATTCTGCATCGATTACGACAGGGAGTCGAGTAAAAAGTGTATTTTCTATGTGAATCATTTAAATATCCTGGAATCTAGAATATAATACACTTTCTTGCAGTGTATAAGAATTGGCAGACACCACAAACGGCAGAAATATTCGCAGTCCAATGGCTGGCAGATCAGGTTTCGAATCGTTCAAGGCTAGACAGCCTCGGCATATTAATAGCCAGGTTTAAATGTTCCGAGGATCCTTTTGAAATGAGTTTTTTGTTCCCGATATTGTGTTTTTCGTTGGAACAAGTTCTCGGAAACGTTCGCGCGGCCAAGATAGAACGAAAGACGATACGCGGAGCGTGTTTCAGCGCTGGTGATTTCGAGAGGCAAATTCGAAATGCGATAGAAATCGAGCGCGAAGGGAGAAAACAAAGTATCGCAACGCGAACGGGCCGGGACGGGGACCCCGCAAAGTGAAACGCGCGTTTTGTTTTCCATTGACCGCGTGCAAAACGTCCGTAGAGCGGTGTGGCTAGATCTCACAAGAGATCGTTCGTTACCGGCACGTGCCCCAATTACTCCAGACAATCGTGACCGAATAAAATCGCGACCCGTTAGACGTTGGATCGGCAAGAGCTGGCTCGACGCCCGACGACGACGACGACGACGTTCAAACGACAATACGAGTTTGGATCGGTTAATTGACGATTGAAACGTAGTCGAGGCGAAAGGAATTCGAATCAATCGAACTGAAGTGATTTTAGTCTGACAGTGTCGCGATTAAATTTGTCTCGACGCTGCGGTAGTGTTTAATTAGTAGCTTTCAGAAAATTGTTTAACTGAAAAATTTGGAATTTTTGTAGCTACAGTGACAGGGGGCCGCTCGGTGATTTCAACGCGTGGTCACGAAGCTACGTCTTAATGTATTCAGAAAATGATTTCTCCTGGAAAATTGACAGAACTAAAAAATCCGAAAATTTTATATCCTTCAGCTAACAGAACGTACATAATATCCTAGTAATTTTTAAAATAAATATTAATTGGACCCGGTGAAAAGGGACTTCTCGGTGATTTGAATGCGTGGTCGAGCAGCATCGTCGGCCTGGAAACTGTAAAATCGTCACGAAATCGAAGAGGGGATGAAACATTTGATTTCTGTCATTTTGTACAACCTGTGTGGCCCGCATTAGCCACGCAAATAATTGCCAGATTTGCTCGCAAACGCTCACGGAGCACTGGCAATTGAAGTAACTTAAAACCGTTCAGCCTTGATACGATTCCGCAAGAAACGAGGAAAATCGACTACGCGGAACGAGAACTCGCAAAGTACACAACCCAGGGGAAGAAGTAACCAGGTACCTGGATGATGAATATCAATCAGGAATCATTTTCTCTGTCGACTGTGATCATCTCTCCCTTCAATTATCCCGCAAACCGTTTCGAGGAAACCTCGAGGCGGCCGCGGGCACTTTTTACTCGGGGCTTCGATTTACGCTGACAATCCGTCCGTCCGGCGCGGCGAGAAGAAATGGAAAGAAAGCACGGGAAAGAATCGACAATGCGTCGATTGTATGCAATCATCGGCGGTCGATTGAAAAATCACGCGGAATCATTTATGATTACGATCGCGCACGGATTTCCCTGTAATCTCGTTGATTCTACGTGTAACCGGATTTTTGCCTCGGTTTGTTTCGCGGACGTGCTGGCGGTTGTCCGGCGAAGGTGTACATCCGATGGGAAAGGCTTGTTCGAGTTACGCGATGGTGACGCGATAATGATGATTACCACGTCACGGTTGTCCCGGGACCGCGGACACTTTTCCCGCCACCCCGTGAAACTCTACACCGGCGCAATTACGATATAAATCAATCGACCACGCTCGGGGAATTAATAGCGGCTAGTATACTCGGATAACGGAGATGCGGGAAGATTGTACTTTCGCCAAAAATCGCGATTCCTGCGGATTTTTATCGCAAGCGGAATTGCCCGCCGCAATCTGTTCCCCCTATCTCGGCTGTCTTGGGCCTGGGGAATTATCGTGGAGAGCTGCGCACGCTGTTTTGCGATTGTTTCAGCGGCTCGTGTTTGTATGTTATTATTCGGCGATGTTTTCTTGTAATCGTACGCATCGTAACGATGTCCGTGCGAATTAGCGTTTCTCTATTCTAACCCTTCGGTTTCGCGAGATCCTTGAATTTTTACTGTTTTGATTGCCCTGAAATTATCTTAGAACTCTTGGATAAATTCTTGTTTCGCTTTACAAATGGTTCCACAAATGGCGATATGATTATGAGGAGAATCTGCTGCACGGTACAATTGAAATTGCAGAGACGAGTGCGCAATTAAATCAGAATAATTATACAACGCACACAGTAACGGTAACCATGTTGTAGGAAAATCAATATGAAAGAAACAAAACTAAAACAAAATTTGATTCAAGAGTACCAAATTCATCCATCACGTTTTTTAACAATTTTTCTAACACCTACGACAAATCTAATATCGAGATAACGATCCTTATCGAAATTGCACCCTTATCGCTTCTATCGCCATCACAGCCTGTCCTTGAAACCATAAGATTCCCCAATTTCTAAGAAACATCCCCACAAAACATCCATTGAAAGGAACAGAGAATTTTTTCCATCGCAAAAAAAAAAGAAAAAAAATTTTAAATGGTGGGTGAAAAGCGTAGCATTGCACGAGAGCTTCAGTCGGCTAACACACGAGGCTTACAAATTTTTTCTCCCGGCGTCGCGACGCAGGAGAGCGACGGTGGTTGCGATGGTAGCGACGCCGAGATGATCGGTAACGGGAGACGCGGAGGCGGAACGGAAAGGGATCGCGATATGGAGGAGGATGAGGACGAAGGAAGGGAGGAAAGGAGCTCGGAAGGTGGAGGTGGTGGAGGTTTCGGTGGTTGGAGGTCCCATTTGCTCGGTGGGCTGACGCAACGTGTCAAATCCTGGTACTGGGGCGCCAGGCCCCTCGTAAGTTTTCTAATCAAACGAACCACAACACACAGATCTACCACGCACAGATACTTCTTCTTCTACTTCTTCTTTTTCATTTTGGTTCTTTTTTTCTTTCGTACTTCCGTCACGACTTTCTCTCATCTTTTCTTTTGTCAAGCTGTTCCACGTCGCTCCGGTACTCCCTTGACGCGGCGTCGCGGCGCTCTCAACCGATTTCACCGTGAACATCTGCTCGAGGATTCTTGGAAATGTATTTCGACGAATTCGAAGGGTTTTCGATTTTTTTTCGAGTTGGGGGCTGATGGAAATTATTACGGAGCTTGAGAATGTAATCAATTGTAATTTTTTGGGGGGACTGTTCTTGGTGCTAGGATATGCAATTTTATTTTAGAGATTTTTTTAGTTTCTCTTATGAACAATGAGAAATTGAATAAATTGGTTTGGTATTTTGTTTATGAGAATTTTTTCCTTGATCCTCGAGTCTATTTCACGATTCGAACAATCGAAGCGTCGAAACCCTCGCGAGAGAGACAATTGACTGCCCATCACTGTTTTTTGGCTTGAGGATAGGGAGGGAAGAAGACAGCGAGTGGGAAATTTTTTAAATAATTTCTTTTCCTTATACTTTCTATTTATTTTTTTACTATAAAGATTAAGGTGCTGTTTATCTACTGTATTCCCTTGGTATAATACAAAGAATTGCATTAATTCTAATGTTATTTTAAATATCCTCGCGAGTATTCTCGATCATTTTAAATCGTGACTAAATAATTTTATTAACGCAGAGCGGAGTAAGGGGGTGTTCAGGGGATTTAGAAAACATTCAATAATCTATAGTTACCCTTACTCATCGTTAGTCTCATCCCCTAGATCCAACGGTAGCCTGAACAATAGTAAATAGCAAACTTAGATAGAACAACATCTAGAATCTAGACATTCCCTATCAGAAGGTTCGTTAACTAGAGTGTAGTACAGATAGTTAGATGATAAATGTCTCTAACGATGATTTTCGTTTCTGGCAGATGAAAGGGACGCTTCCGGCAGAGTTGCGCGACTCGACAATCTCAATCTACCTTGAATTCACGTTCACCCTGGCAAACAGAAAATTCTCTCTTAAATGTCACAAATCTGCGCGATGCGAAAAGATTGCAATTAGCATATCGTTTTTGTAAATACCTTCGATTGGCAATTTTCCCTTAATGTCTAATTGGAGTTTTACACAGAACTCGTTAAAAAATAAGCAAACTCCCTGCCAGAGTGCGTGATGGGTAACCAATAAACAGATCTTCAGGCCTGATCGAAGGTCACCAATTATTATCAAACTATTATCCAGTCACGATTCAAGCCATCGGATAAGATCATTCCCTTCGGCATGAAGTTCTCCCAATTAGATCTCTGTCTTTCTTTTCCTGTCTTTCTCTCTCTCTCTCTCTCTCTCTCTCTCTCTGTCATATCTATCTATCTATCTCTCTCTTTCTATCTCACATTGTTCACTCACGTTTTCTCTGTCTATTTTATCTGTCTTCACCAAGATCAATTTCCTTTTTGCTCTTAGAGCTAGCGAACTTAGTCGAAATAGCGATAGGTGTGTACGTGTTTTTTCTTAGATGTCTTGCACATGCTACTTTCGATTTGTCCTTATTATATTCAAGCACGACTACTGTACACGATATGTATAATTATAGCGGGACGCTTCACCAGCCGCCGTATAATTATATGTACACACGTGTCCATATATCAAAGTATATTTACATAGATGTCTTGGCATGCACGATCACTTTACTCACATCGATATGAACGGGAAAAAATAGAATTGGGGGAAAAGAAATTGAGTGTATAGCGAGAAAGGATACAGGATACGCGTAGATGCTGTCGAAAGTAAAACTTCGCTCGCCTAAACGATTAGAGAGACATTAGGCCGGCATCACAGTTGACATAGTCGGTAGACGTAGCTTGTCAACGACGCCATTGGTCGCACGAACTTCCAAAGAAAAAACACTTGACAAACTCGACAATCGCTGACCATATTTTTTAATATATTCTGTACCTTTAAAACATTTTTATCTTATTTTAGAATGGTACTTTCTGTACACTCGATTCAACTACCATTTTCGTAGAACTTTTCCATACACTGTATGAAAGTACAGTTTATAATTTTATCTAAGAAATTTTGATATCTTCGTTGAAGTCAGGGGGTTGATACTGAACAGGCGGAAGTTCGTGTGTACCAGGCCTTAGATCCACATTAGAGAAGCAAGAATCCGATCTTCCGAGTCCGTAGATCTTCCCGCATAGTGACCAATGAGTAGTAGTATGCCCCGAAGAAGGAACAAGCGAAGAAAGTCGCTAGACTAATGGAATCGCGGTATCGATGACGGTAAATCAGCAGAGAAAGTCCGAGACAGAGTGGTTTTCACCGAACAAGGAAACCCTGGGCGGGAGGGGACACCCGGAAAATCTGTGAAGCAACGATTTCCTGATGGGCTTCGGGTAATTGAGCGGACCCCCGCGTTTTTCATCGAGTTGCGAATTAATCGCCGCGATTCCGATCGATCATCGCGTCGCTCGCGCTCGAATTAATTTCTTTTTACCTTTACCGGCACGCCGCGCCCGGGTTCCCCCTTTTGTTTCTCATCGCGTTCGGCCAGAGCTGGGAATTCGAACAGTTCTCGTTCTTCTCTCTCTCTCTTTCTCGTTTTCTTTTAGCGGAGATGGGAAAGCTTGTTCGAACGAATCGCAATGAATGCAGCCGCCGCGCCGATAATAATTTATTCGCTAACCGAGGAACCTGTTTTTTCGCGATACACAACACACTCCTTTTTGTCGGCGAGCACGCTGCGGGAAATGTTTCCGATCCTGGAGACGAGAATCATTTTACTTCGCAATAATTAAGACTTGGGTTAACGTTATAAATGTTGTAAAATCCGTTCAAGATAGTCTCTAATTTGCAACTCCCTTTATTTACGATTTTCTTATCGAACAGCACCGTTATAAATTTCTTTTTACGGTAAATAAATTTCACCGAAACCGTAATGTTTAATTTAAAGACCGACTCGAGGATCGAGCGAAGAAACATTTCGTCTTCCATTTTCGCGGATCGAGGCGATTCGGAAATGATTTCGGCGACTACAGGAAGGCGGAACTGTAGGAAGAGAAATTCTGCGTGGATTCGCGTGTCTCGCGTACGCGAAACACTTTCTCCATTCGCGGTTCACGTTTCTCCGCGAGGAGCGACTCGATTTTCATGTTCGCCGACCGTGAACTATGATTCCGAATGATCGAAACCAATCTGACCAGCGTTCATTCGACGCAGGCTAGAACCCAGGCCGAATTTATTCAGAATTTTTCGCGAGGACTAGCTCGAGGTCGTTTAATATTCGGCGGAGATGTTCAACGAAGACCCGACTCAACTTTCAGAAATTTTGGTTTTATCGGAATTATTAAAATGAATTCTCGCGCGGTGTGGCAAGGGGAAGAGGAAAAGAAGAGACCGCTGGAAATTTGATATGCACAGAGGCGTTCGTTTTAACGAACTGCTTCAAGTTGCGATAAAAATTCGGCTGTTTTACTTGCCGAAGAAAATTAACGCTTGTTCTGTGCGTGGAGGAATTCGATTAAGAATTTTCTTAACGAGCACTGCGGGCTTTCAGACGAATTCCCCATTTTTTTCAAATATATTTTTTAAAGTCTCAATTTCTGGATTAATCGGCAATATGAACGTGTGCTGTCTCACTTTGCAATTTATATTAGTTATATTATCGAGTTTAAAGCGCATAAAAGTCCAAAGAGCTTCGAAGTGAAGCTAGAGCAATTTTGTGGAAAAAGAAAGAATTCGGAACTCTTCCATTTTTGTAGAAGAACGTTTTAAATAATTTTTGGAGATCGTCTTCGTTCAACACTTTCTTCCCATCATCTCATGACTTTTTGTTCCACACACGAATGACATTTGCCACGTCGGTCGTCTATACGTATTGTTAAAATCAATCGTGCAGTTACAGGTCAGTTAACAAGTTAGGTTAATCGAATAATCGCGCGACAAAAACACCACTACCACTGCCACTACCACCACTACCACCACCACCACCACCACTCTGTCCGAGCACCACCAACACCCAACTGCTACCAGCCTATCAGCAAGCATGACTTAATTTTTTAATATTACTCTTGTGACCTATATCGATATGTATTGTCATGACTTACGTTTCAACACGATGTTGTGTAAGATTGCATATAGGTACCGGGTGATGTGCACCGTTGTGGAGAAGTGAAGCCGGTAGACGAACCAAGTTGGACATTATTAATTTCTCCTGTTAACCTTGTATAATTACTGGAACGATGAAAAAATTTTATTGTCATTGGTAATTCAATTTTCTGGTCAGAATTGCTCAGGATGATTCTACGTTAATGTCGCGTCAAAATGAAACGTTTCAAGCTGCACTTCGGAAACAATTAATTTAGAATCATCCTACATTTTGTAAAATGAACTAATACGCTTTTTTTTAATTGATTTTTTTTTGTGGTTAAATTGAAGTGGTCGATATGTTCGGATGTTTTGGTAATTTTAGGCAGTATTTTCTCGTATAATCTTTGACACAAGCTTGATACTCATCTCGCAAGCAACTTTGAAGACTACCAGGACTCTCTTCGACTACAGCGTGCACACGAACTCGTCAGCATCAGCCTTTTTAGCTCTTGTGTGCTGCCATCGTTCGCGAGCGTGCCGGATGCGACTTTGACAGGCTGCGTGACAGCCATCGAGACTCCGAAATTACTTAAAATCTTTTCGAATACTTTAGAGATCTCAATTCCCTGCCAGAGAGGAATGTCGCTTATGAAATCTTTCAGTCAGCGAGTGTTTTCATTCAACTGGAAGAACTACTGAAATGTAGTTTGGAAAAAGGATTTTTAAAAAATTTTTTAAATAAATTTCGACGACTTTAACTTCCCAATGCTTTTCTTTACATTGAAGCATGTATCTTGCGTTGTATCCAATTTTATTCTTTTCGTGTCGCTACCGCACATTTTTAAAAGCCTGAGACGACTTGAAGAAGAAGATGCACTTTGAACTCTATGATGGCTATGCATGAAGTTAACGATCGATTCTTATTTTCATCGGCAAAATAACTTTCTAAAAAATTTGTTTAAATCGAGAAAGGTTAGAAAGAAGTCGGTAAATTCCGATCACGTGAGGACCTAAAATTAACGAACTCGATGAACTATGCATGAACTGAATGAATTTCTAATACTTTTTTCAAGCACATCATATATACACTATTAAAATTGATTGCGTTAACCTAATCTTTCCGAATTGACGAAAGCTAGAAGAGACGAGTAAGTTCCCTACAAGATCAAAAATTGATACAACTATTCGTAAGAATTATGCATGAAGTTAACAATGTTTTGCAATCTTTTACCAGAAGAATAATGCGCATTATTCTGAAGCTGATAGCACTGCTGCATACCATTTTACCGCACATTTTTCAAAGTTTAAAGAAACGCTAGAGAATATGACTCCATTGTCTGAGGACCAAAGATTGATCCAAAAGCTATGCACGAGCTTGATAATCTGCATTGTTCGAAAATGATCAGCACTAGTGTACGCTCTACCGAAGTTGAAGAGGGACAGAAAAATCGGGTACCAAGTAACAGAAATTTCGATGTTCGTCGATGAGAAAGATGTTTACGGACGTTGAGAGAATGAAGTTGGCTGTCACGAGGCTGCAGGGTCGACCGGAAGCAGGACCAGGCGATCAATTCCCGCCGGTGAATCGTAGCTTTGCCCGTTTCAGGAACTCGCGCACAAGCTCTCGCGGAGCTTCGACATGCAGGAGGCTCAGCTCCTCGAAGAAGGTGGCTCCGGTGGCGGGTCCGCCGGGGCCGGTGGTGCTGGTGGTCCACCAAGGAGACACCATAGCGCTCAAAGGTTGACCAGGAGCGAGATGTCCGAGAGAAGAGAGGAAGACGGCGCGCTGGTGGTGCCCGATCATCAAGGGAACCTGAGGATCACCGTCAAGAAGACCAAGTCCACTCTGGGCATTGCCATCGAGGGCGGTGCTAACACCAAGCATCCGCTGCCCAGGATCATCAACATACATGTGAGTCAATTGGCCACTTGACCACGTAAATCACGATGACGAGTTATCTCGTCCGTAGCATCGTTTCATCTGAACTTTAGAAGTACGACGCGTCCTCCTCGTGTTTACTAATATTAATAGCCAATAGAAACCATGCGAACGTGGCTGTGTTGATGGTCGCAGAGTGCTGATAAGTCGTTGTGTTCACAGGATAATGGAGCGGCTTACGAGGCTGGCGGGCTGGAAGTCGGTCAATTGATTCTGGAAGTTGACGGCCACAAAGTCGAAGGTAATTTCAGAACTAATATTGGAATTTTTATGTTGTTACCTCGTAACTGTGTCGTTAGAAGTTCAAGCTTGAAAAAGGAGGAAATGAATTTCGCCGTATTATCGCGGCAAAAATGACGAACCGTCATAAACTCTGGCTTGTTTCTCCTCGCCGGTCCCCGATAAACAACAACAAATAATTCAACGTTTCTTAAAAAAGAAAAAAATTAATATTTTTAAGAAACGTTGAATTATTTGTTGTTGTTTATCGGGGACGGATCTTGAAATCCATCCATGTTACTAAGAACTCGAAGTCTAACTAGAATCCATAACGAAGAATTAGAATCCGCACATAACTTCATAGAGATCCCCATTCGAACCGCAAGTCACACCGGAGACAATGGACCATCGCAGGCCCACGCAGCCTCGATGGAAAGTCCCCGAGCCCTAACCCAGTTATCATAGGCGTGCCAGCAGCTCGAGAGAGCCGCTGACAATGAAGCGTAAAACTCCCAGAAGCCTTGACGAAGTATTTGTTCTAGGTCTGCATCATCAGGAGGTGGCGAGGCTGATCGCGGAGTCGTTCGCGCGTCGGGATCGCAACGAGATCGAGTTCCTGGTGGTGGAGGCGAAGAAGAGCAACCTCGAGCCGAAGCCGACGGCTCTGATCTTTTTGGAAGCGTAGCAGGAATCTCCCACCTCCGAGCCGGAGCCACCGTAGCCCAACGCCTCCAGAGTTCGAACGTTAACGCGTGCCGATCGTCCCAGACGCTGAAGCATTGCGATCAAGCTGGCGAAGCTGAAGAGACTAAGAAGAGAGAGAAACCAACGCGATGAGAGGACACCATCTTGGAAAAACCGTGAAGACAGCGCATTTGATCAGGTAACGGGCACGTCCGGGAACTTCGAGCAGCAAGAAAAGGACAGGAGGTTCGGCGTGCCTGCTCTTCATCTTCTCCCCTTGTGCTGAAATTGACGTTCGAGCTCTCGGTTAGGTGCTAATCGAACCTGGCCCTGGATGGTGGGAACCATCGAACAAGAAGACGAGAAGTGGAGGACATTAGCGGTGATGGAAGCTGGTAGAGGACGATCACTGTTGGATCGTTGCTGTCCTCGTTTGCTGGAGAGTAAGCTAACGGTTCCAAAACAAGACTACCGTGCTGGTGCCGATATTCGAGGACGCGGCGAGGATGGGTTTCAGAGACGAATGCAGAAGCGAGGATGTTAGAGAGGACAGGTCTCCATGAGGGACTTAAGTTGATAGACACTTTAACGTGTGAGGATCTTGACTCGCGGGCGGATGGAAGTTGACTGTGCCAAAATATTAGGGATTGTTTTCTGTATAGTAATTATGATATACTATTAATCGTAAGGGAGATCCCTCGATCCAGGAAGGATTCTAGCAGGTCCAGATTACCGATGTGGGACTCGCGGGGATTTTATTCGGAGGATTAGATAAGAGGCGTTCAAGACGCGACGAGTCCCACTGGACACTCTCAGCTCGAAGCTAACACGGACACGAACAGAAACGAACACCAAAGTTCAACTGGCGCGCGGCCGTCGGCGTGATCGAGCGTCGATCATGCGCGATGCTGCACCCAGACACGGATAATTCACTGTTGACTAATGCGTTATCGAAGACACTGGCTGATGATGGTGGCCCGGACTTTCGTCGATTGGCCGCTGGGGGGATGTCGATGGTGCGATTGAGCGGCTCTTTGGTTTGGGATAGGATTTTTGAGAAGGGGTTGGTTGAATTCGAGGAGAAGAAGTTAAAAATATTATGCTCAATTTGTTAGAATCGTCGAAGAAATTTATTGGAAAAGAAGATGAATCGATAAAGGATATACTGTGTTCAATTTATCAAAAGTATTAAAGAAATCGAATAAATATATCAATATCAATTTATAGAGATCGCTAAAGCGATTGTCATAAAATGCTCGACTTGTGAAAATTTATGAGAAAAATCCAAATTTTGTCTACTCGTTGTAAAAATATAATAACAATATACACAATTATCTATTCCATTTAATTCAATGTGATGGGGGTTTGAACATTTGTCTACGTCATCTCTGATGATTTTTTGAAACGTTCCGACAATGAGTTTCACTATGAATAGTCCAAGAATGTCAGCACAATATCAAGATGATCGACAGCGCGATCGACGAAAGACCCGAGCCCGATCCGAGCCCGCGACTAATACAGACTTATTATGGGAATTGTTGAGGCTTAACAAAGTATATTATACATACATATATATTATATGATTATATTATTGACTATCGTAGTGGAATTGCAACTTGTACCTACCGGGTGGCGGTCGGGCACGCACTATTCCGGCGCTTCCGGTTCGCTGCGGAGGAGTTAGGCGAGTTCAACCGGTGCGTGGCCGACGGCCGGGCGAAAAGAAAAACGGAAAAAAAATTCTATAAATGTGCGAATATTTTCAAAATGTTACCTAAACATAGAGATCGCGTTCTTAGTGTCGGGCCTGATCATTCGGTGTTCAAGCCTTCGAGGGATCGCGGACGATCGCGAGAGCGTGGGCGGGTGAAAAACGAGAGGATTCCGTGGGAACCGCTCGAGAAAGTGTGAAACCTTGTTCACGGTCTTGGATAATCGTTTGTTTGCAGAAAAGTGGATCAACCGTGGGTCGTGGCGATTCAGTTTTTGAGGAGAGTCGGCGCGCGATCGTGATCCACGGAAGCGGATCTCGAGTTCGCCCGAAAATCTGCAATTTCTTACAACAAAATTCTTGAAAATCGAGCAAGATTTTGTAGAAGAAATATCTGTTAGAGATCTCGGTTTTCGATGTGTGCTTCACGTACACGTATCAATTTTTTAGAGATTGATATTCATTTATACGGATCGAAAGTTTCATTCGAGGTTGTCGCTACGAGAATAAATTAAAACATACGTTATTGATAAAATTTATTCGATGAATTGTCTGCGCAAAAGGACTAACATGCTTACATTTTCTGACAAATTGTAATTTTTCTTCCGAAAGAAAGTCGATTTTTATCAGTTCTTTTGCGTCAAAACAGACAATTTCTCGAATCAACGTTTATTATTGAAAATGATGTTTGAATTTATTCTTGTGCCTGCATGTACGTGATGTACACGTGAAATATAGATCTCTGATTGGCATGATTTCGGGCCCCGAATTTCGCGACCGTAGCACGATCGAGCGACTCGGTTTAGAAGTTTGGAACACGCGCGATTTTGATTTCACGCGAGCCACGTTTCACTTAGGATAAGTTCTCATTGTGATCGTGAAGTTCAATGTGGTAGTGATCGAGTAAATCGCGTGATTTCATTTCAACTTAGAGTTTCGAAGTCGCAGATTCGTTGTTATATTTGTTTTAGAACGTAGATGATCGTTTCTCCGAAGTGCCGGCTTGTTAGAAGACGTTCGTAAACGTAATCGTTCTCGCGAATAATTGTAATTTACACGAGTAGTAGTGGTTTATTGGTGAGTAAACGTAGAATCGTTGTTGTGATAGTCACGATTGACACACTTGTCTTGTTTAATGTATCTCTCTCTCTATCTATCTAACTGTTATCTACCAGTTTCTATGGTAATTTTGTCACGCGACTGAGTCCAAACAAAACAAAAAAAAAAAGAAAAAAACGCGATCCCCGCGCCATTTTTTCGGACACCGATCGTCCGCGATCGCCTCGCTTTTAAAAATATACGAAAAAAAATTTTAAAAACATAAACAAACCGTGCAAAGCTTCAGTAGAATTGTCGCGTATGTGTAAAACGAAAAATTGAAAAAACCAGCCGAATCGGATGATGGCGAGTCGATTGGAGTTAGGAAACAAGGAACGATCGGATGAGAGGCACCAGCGATTCAAAAATTCTAGCCATTGTCACCTTCGATCGATTTTATCTGCGATTTACTTGACCTACGTCGGATGAATAATGTTACCGATCATATTGTGCTTGCACAGTGGAAACCGAGTTGACAACTGCAAACCGATCGCGAAGTTAGAGCGCTTGAGAATTGATTTGGAAGAGACGAGATCGAATGAAAGCTCGTTTCTTCCGATAATCATTTTGTCGAGGATGTATCGCTTCAAACAGATCACTTAATTAGGTTCTTCGATCAAAGATGCAATCGAACATTAAAATTCCAAATTGTATTTTAGAATCGTAGACTCCAAGGTCAATTGAAGGTCATGCTATTATACTTGAATGAATGCACTATGATAATACAGTATGGAGCAGACAAAATAATGTGCATACGTGTAAATAAAAAATCATAGAATCTTCATGAAGACCTGTAAAAAACGATTTTCATAAAAAAATTCCTTCCTCAGTAAAGTTTTAGGCGACACATCCTAAATAAGTAATTAAAATTTCGTTTATTCGGGGATTGACCCACATATTTATTGTAAATAAATAGCTTGGCGCTGGTGTAATGGGGAATCAATTCCTTTTTCGCAGTATTAAATCGTCGGAGACGATAGTGTTTCCGGCGCACCTCCCAAATAATTAAGTTTGAGAGCTCTATTAGCCATTAAATCATCGAACGAAAGACACGATTGTGATTGAGTAGAATCTGTCGACTCGGTTTGCAATGCGGCACACGAATCGATAGAGTAGCGAACGGTACTTAATCGAGCAAGGCAAAATCACGTCACTCGAGAAGAACGTGTTATTTTGTTAAGATTCCACTCACGTTAAATTTGTGATATATTCTCTACCGATATTAACATTTTACACTTCACAATCTAGACACATGATTCTCAATAAACGATCATCAATCGAGACTCGGCGAGAATAATTTTCCGTTCCATCAGCTTGCGGCAAGAACGACGCCCGCGCACAAAATCCTTGTCGAATAGCGAAAAATAAAAATTCGCAGATTCTATTAAAATGCCTCTCTCGAAAATTGAAGTATGTTGTTGTTGGTCGTCGTGCTTGTCGCAACTAAATCGAATTTTCTGGTCGTTGGTGTGTGCCATCGCGAGAACACGTTCTGGTAAATGTGCCAAAAAAAAAAAAACCGAGAACCAGCAGTGCAAACTAGAAGAGACGCAGTAGCCTGGCATTTCGACAAAATCGAGGAGCGAGCCGCGAAAGCGGCGTGCAAACACGAAGAGCAAACAGATTTCAACGCTCGAGGGGAAGAGAACGCGAAGAATTGACCCGACGAAGACGCGGTAACGAGAACCACAAGCTATCCGGATAGACACGTAGAAGCGTTTCGATGCCGCGGGTTGTCTTCAACGAAACAACAACGGCGCGCAACTCGAACAGAAACGAAACGGATCGAAAAGCGAGGGCGAAGTCGAGTGAACCGAAGAATCAACGTTTAGCTGCTTTCCGGCTGAAAAAAAAAATATACCTCGTGCTATAGTATTTCTTCCTGTTTTCGAAGCGAATTTTTCTAACAAAAAGAAAAACGAGAAATAATAAAACGAAGCATCCAGGACCGAGCCCCGGGTAACCAGTCGAAAGAGGAACGCGAAAGAGCTATATGCCGGGGCGCCGGGAAAAGAAAAGCGAGATGATATTTTTGTAAAGCATTCGATGTACCGCAATCAATGGAGCGATTCGAAGATCTCAGCTGACATATCCGACAATGCCTTACCGCTTTCAACGAGAAATTAACCCTTGGAAAAGCGCCGCGATTGATCGAGGGTTCTTGTAGGGGGATGGTTCATCCGAATTTCCGATCGGTCAGCGAACGTGGAACGCGAGACACGCTCTTAGGACGAACATTCGTTTGTTCTGCGAATCGAGTCGGTCGAACAATCCCGGACAATCCCCCCCAAGACGAATTCTTCAAATTTACCCAGCCGAATTAAGACACTTTCGCGCAGTGGCGGCTCGTCGGTAAAACTAGTGGGGGTGCTGCTCCAAAAAATTTTTAGCCCTTGTTTTAAAATTGTTTAAAAGGGGAATGACTACTGACGTGAAGCTTGAGGATTATACAAGTATAAAGAAAGAATTAAAGAAAGAATGACTCATTGTATTAAATGTTATCGATAATATCAAGTGTAAATAGGGGCTGCTGCAGTTCCACAGTGCCTATACGCGAGCCGCCGCTGCGTATCTTTCATATTTTAAAGATCTTTAAATCGCAGTATCGAAGATTTCATCGTTACTAAAATTCAGTGTCCGAGTCGCAAAGTTGCCAATGAATCAGCGTCGAAAAAGCGTTCTATGAAATGGGTATATTAACGCGCGCTGGTCATGTTAATTCATTTTCTCTTCCTATAGGCGGCGAGCCATTTGAAATTATAATTTCGGATGTTGAAGATATAAAATTATGAATAACACGCCGTTCGTCGATTTAAAGTGAAAACGAGTGAAACTTCGACAGAAAGTCTGTTGTATAATCGTCTTAAAAGAGCGCACGAAGAATGAGAGATGAATACAGATCTGTACGGTTGTATAACGTGAAAGACGTGATATTCGTGGAACGGTGAATATTTTCTGGGAGCTATTGTTGCGACGACTCGGTTCGCAAAGAAGAGAGCAGAGGAACTCGAACAAAAAAACTGCCAAACATAAACCATTACCCGGATATCAGGAAAGTTTCGTGGATAGTTCTCACGGTCGCTGGCACGAGCAATCCTATCGAAGATAAGGCGAATAGCGAAGAAAAGTAGATAATATTCGCCGGTAGATATTTTTCCACACGAAGTTAATCCCTGCCAAGCGGACGTTATCGACCAGAAGCGTAAAAGCGTTCGCTCTCGATCGGTCGCTTTCCAATTCTCTCTCTCTCTATCTATCTATCTGTCTATCTCTATCTCTCTCTCTCGAAAAATAAGAAAAAAAAAGATACAAACGATTGATACAGTGAGCACCAATTAGCAAAAACCTCCTTCAATTCCCCCGGCGCGAAAAGCGAAAATGATCCGCGGATAATGGGATTCGCCTCGGAAAGATGAAAGCGTCTCGCGTCCGTGCGCACATCGCGCGAACCGTTCCGAATAAAACCGATGTTGAGGAAAAAAAAAAAGAAACATGGTTAACCAGGTGGAGAACGACGCCGATTTCTATGCGCGAGTCGTGTGTAAGATCGGTCGCCACCTTTCTCCGACGAATGCGACGCGTTTGCCTTTTCCCGAGCACCCGGGGAAAATTGGCTTGCAGATTTTCCTCGAGCGCGCGCGTGACCGAGCGTTCATGTCTCCGCGGCGCCTGGTGGATCGTTTAGGGACGAAATTGCGGAACCGTCGAGCAGGATTGAGACGGAGCAGCGAATATTGTTTCGAAACTGAGAAAATTGTGTATAAATACGGGGGAAAATAGGGAGGAACCATTTTTCGTGGCTCGCGATCGTCAATTTCATCGCACGCTCCGCAATTTTGCCGGACAAACGACTGAACGCTTCCGCTGCGCGCCGCTTCAGCGGCTTTTGCTGCTTCACCGATCCTGTAATCGTAGACCGCGAGATAGCGAAGCCTCTTTTACCACGAATTCGATCGTCGACTATTCGATCCTAATCTGATTTTCTTCAACCCGAGACAAAACGTTACGCCGCCGTTCGATTCAATTACCGATGCGACAATCACGTGTAAAAATTCTTTTATCCGAAACTTTAGTAACATTCTCTGGTAACGTCTCTAACATCAAGCGAAAATTTGTTGTCCTGCGATGATGTTTCATCGCCATACTTTTCTGTCCAATTCGTTTTTCGCCAAGAAAATTGCGTGAGGACGACGAGTCGAGGTCAGATTAGGCTGGACAAGCAGCATTTCATCGAGTTCGTAGGTGCAAAGTCGAACAAGAAGAATTCTCGACTAGAATCAGCGACACTTCGACGAGGAGCCAGAAAACCAGCCGATAAACAGTCGCGTTAGATCCGTAGGTGTTTCCGGTAGAGATTATTAGACGAGGCCGGCGAGTGTAAACGCGAGAACCCGAGCATCGTAGTGTGGTGTCCATAGTTTAGCTACCGCAGATGACGACGAGAGAAAAGAACACTGTCTGAAGCCTACTGTACACGTTGGAACACGTTCCAATGCATACATCAGGGTCGACGCAGGGATCAGTATCCTTCATTTGATTCAACATATACGAACACATGAGCCCTGAGATCGAATTTTTGTTATGAACGTAAAAAGGCTTACGTGCCTTGAACGCAGGAAGTTGAATTCGCGAGTCTCAGAAAGAAATTGAATTTACTCGTGACGTATGAAATACGAATCGACAATATTTTTGTCATATTGTGGATTCAGAATGAAATTAAACTCAAAAATGAGTAGACTGCTATGTATTTATAAAAAAAAGTTTAAAAGAATTAGATATAATTTCCTTTAAAATTCTTCGACAAAGAAGAAAATTTCTAATTGGGTCCCTTAATATTTTGCAAATTGATAGAGATAATTTTTAGTTATAAAGATCCACAGTTTGTGTATCAGTGTGTGACTTGCAGATAACCCTGATGCGTGCACAGAGTGACGTGTTCGAAACGTGTCGAAGTGGCTGAAAGGAGCAGCGCGCGCGCGAGAAAGAAAGTAAACGTAGCAAAGTGATTTATTTTTTCAAACGAGAGAAAGAGACAAAACCGAGACACAGACTCGTACCATAAACCAGTTCAGCTTTCGCACGTTCCACCATTCCGCAAACTTGCTTTTTCACCGGATCGGCCCGTGGGTGCTCGCCGACCGCTGCCATTAGACTGTGACAGCGATCGAAAGCGATTCGGAGCAACGCTGATGAAAGGACACCGGCGGATTTTCTGCTGGCAGTGTACCAGCTGTTCGCCAGGAATCCTGGTCACTCGCTGTCTTTTCTTCTGCTCGCCGTGCTCACCGCACTGTAATTAAAAGTGAAATCCTGGGATTTATAGGCGCCCGTGTAGGCGTCGCGTCGCGTCGTCTTGTTAACCGGATTATTTTTCGATACCGTGAACGCTTGTCGCAAACCGCTCATATCGAATCGTTTTATTGCGAAAACACGCGAACGATGTTTGTATAATGCCGAGGGAGATATTAATATGCGGTTAAATGCATGAATTATTGAACGCACAGACGATAGAATTGTACGATTTTGACGGTGGCTCTGCGATTCACGGCGTGATTAATGGTCGTGGAGAACGATCGTAGGCCTTGTGTTTAGTAGAACGATTCGATTCGACGCCTTTTTGCATTTTAAGCAGCTGCTTTTCCAGAAAAATGCAAAAGCAACGATCAACAGACGATAAACACACAGTCTCTCATTTTCTTTTTCGAAGTGCATGCGAACGAATTGTTGAATGTTTCTCGTGAAATTAAAATTGTGAGAGAGATTGACTTGATGTAAAAAAAAAATACACGCGACTCGCGAACTTATTTTTCCTCCATTATGGTAACTATTTCTCTCGAAATGTCAATTTATACGAACTTCTACAGGCTTTCTATTAATATCCGAGTGATCCCTAGCTCTTCGCACTCGACCAAAAATCGTTCGTAACAATTTCGCGAAATAGCTTCGAGTGCAGAGACGTAATTTTGTAAAAATATACAAACACAAAAATATTCTCACCGTCGACATAACCGTACAGCACAATTTGCGCCGATATCGGTGCTACGAAAGAATTGTCGCTCGAAAAAGAAAATGGAGGACTGCGAAGCGCTGCCAAATATCACAGCGATCGCGGACGACGAGTTAACTCGTCAGCGCCGGTTAACAGGCGACGAATCGAACGAAACGAAAAAGAAAAAATCGTCGCAGAACGGAGCCGATCGGTGGGGAAAGCTCGCGAATCTCCGGCTTTAAGCTTCGTTCACAACCCCAGCAGCCGAACTGAGGAAAAGCCGCGCGAATGAGAGAATGGTCGCATAATGACGGAACGCGATGAGGGCAGGGGACGATCATCGCGAGACCGCGATCATCGGAGCATAAACGCGGAACCGATCCCGACTACCATGTTCAGTGAACCGCTGTGACCGAATTCTGAAGCAGATGTGACTGTACTCGCGTAACGTTTCAAAAAGGACACTGTACATAAGCAAAATGAAAAAAAAATCTACGCTCGTTCATACGCATTTCATAGATCCTTTTGCAGCCGATTTCGTACACCTTAGTGAACATATATACACGACACACACACACACACATGATGAGCACACATGACAAGCATACATACACACACTCTCTCTCTCTCTTTCTCTTATACACGCGTACACAGACACGTAATTTAAAGCGAGCATGTGCGAATATTGCGAGCGGACACGATTATGATTCCGCGCGATGGAAACGACGAGTCGTCTCGCGTTAATTAACGGCTCGTACGCTCATCATTTTATGGGACGAACACGATTATGATTGCGAGGATGAAATGGTTACATGAACGGCACACTTTGTACACGGTACTCGGACGCAGGGTGCAAAGAAGGTTTTTCCCACGGTTTTGACTATGTGTTCGATCGAGCGACGTAATTAATTTTTCTTGGTTTCGAGTTCGTTAAGCAGAGATGATTCTATAAAGTGATTAACGAGAGACGTTGAAAGAATTTTTCACGGATTTTACGACGTTTTCTGTGAGAATAGCGTTTTGAGAAAGAATCAACAGCTAGAATGAGGCGACAGTAGACGATTTAATTGTAATTAGAAAATCGCTTGCTGCGGAGTGAATTATTTTTTAATTCGACAATTAGTTTCTATCTTATCATAGTCTATTTTTCCCCAAGTTCCAGTACCCATGAGCGCAGAATTGCCACGGAAGTTATGGAACAATAAACTCTTCTTTACGCAGAGTGCGCAGAGCAGTATTTAATTATGTATGACAATTGAATTGTTTACGTCGGACAGTATTGGTGATATTTTTCAATGGTCAGTTTCTTTACACCCTGTGCACACATACACGACATTCAAAACTTCGCATGTATTATACGTAAGACAAGAAGATTCATCGAATTCAACGTGCAAATCGTACGATCGTGTTGTTTAAATTACTGTTAATCGCGTATGCTTTAATTGTCCGTTCGATTGTTGTTGTTCATTCTTGTTATCCATTATTAATATCATTGGAGGTGATGAGTGTAATTATTGTCACTGCAGTTGCGTTTCTGTTTATTGCGGATCGTTATTATGATTATTACCATCACTACGACGATGGCGATTATTATTGTAATTGAATAAAACGTTCATTACGAAATTACTGAATTTCTTAAAGCGACACGAACACCCGAACAGCCCTTGAACATCAAACAATTTCAATCGATACCACTTATCAATTTGTTTCTTTAGATATACTACTGCGTCTTTTAAAATTCATTAACATTTGTTTGAACTGCTACCAAAATTTCTGGCAATATTTCATGATATTTACGTGAGCAAAAATATTATCTTTTTATAAACATTCGCTGACTTGGAATTGACAGATCCCTAATTTATCAGTATACAGCAAACACATAATCGATAAGACAGTGAACGTACTTCTGGCACCAACGACCATTGAATAAAGTCTGTAACAACGTGAGACAAAAAAATATATTGGATGATTGGTCTACTCTTATACCTAGTCTGTGCTATCAGCACTGACAAGGTATTATTAATATAAAAATTTCATGATAGTCGATATGGTTCCGCGATGATTCGCCTTCTCACTGAAAAGAATCTCCTCAGTGGTCTTCTGCACCGACGAGATAGCGTTGCTGGCCGTCTGTCTGTTAGTCCGGCCACAATATATCCCAGAGGGCGTAAGAAAACAGCAAAATTTTTGTGCACGATGTTCCGTGAGTAAGGCGTCGGTGGTGGAACTTTTAGCGATGTGGTATTTCAGAGCACTGTTAGTTCCACGTTATCCCCGCGCCCACCTATGCCCACTTTTATCGCCGTTGAATAGCACAGGGGCTGGCAGTCTTCAATAGTCACCGACGAGTGATACGGTGAACGGTCTACTCCTATATCTCGTGTGTGCTTACACATCGTCTGCCCAGACACGTGCTGCTAGTTGCAGTTAACTCAGAAACCTGTTTCGAGTCTCTACCTCAGCTTACAAAATGAAGAATTACGTATTCAAATGGAAAACATCCACATCGCAGTGCGATGAATATGAATCGATCGCTAGGCTCGAATGGCAACCGAACAATTTATAGGATGACGTAATTTTCGCTGTACTTGTAATAATTACGTAACTCAGATTATTATTAATAGTTGTCGTAATGTTTCTCGTAGGGAATATTATTTCAAACACTGACAATCCGCAGAATTGACTGGAATCGCGACGTATACTTCGTCGCTGTACACCGAAATTTATCACGTCCGAGTTTTTAACGCTGCGAACTTAAAATAGACGCTGAGGGTAAAAATAATCTTCGGTTTCACGCGAACGTCGATTCCCATTAATACTCGGACTTTGTACACAGAAGAATAACATTTTTTCGAATCGAACCAGTCGACCAGAGATTTTTTTAGAAGCTGGACGAATCGGTTTAATAAAAGATATGCGCGGGTAATTTTCGAAAAATTTCAATCGGCGAATTCGAGCAATTCCACGTCCGTTCTGAAAATTCTGAAATCGATTGATGCTGAGAAGATGAGCGTAAATCTCGTTTCCATGAAATCTTTCCATGTTTATATTACGACATATATTGTCCCGGCTTTATGCGGCGTTTATGAGCACTGTTATAAAAGTCAACATGTTAACATATCGTAGATGCAGGAGATGAAAAGGTGAAATACGCGAGTTGCCTCGTTTTCGCAGACTAGCAACCCGAAAACGAGCAGCTCGTTGCATAAGACGTAGAAATTCGCAGCAGAGGTATGTAGCAAAATCATAGTTCACGTTCGCTCAAGCATTCTCTCCGCACAACGATAAATGATATGTTGTTTGTGCGAAATATCCAAAGGCAAACTGGCGGAATGCGTAAAACAGCGTAAAGGGAAATTCGGAGAAGTGGCGCGCGTCATTTCGGGCCGCGCGCAGCGTGCAAACAGCGAACCTCGTTAAATATCGTTTGTTTGTGTTAAAACAAAGGCCGCCGTTTCGAGCCACAAACAATGAGCTTAAAACCGCAAACAATCCTCTCTCCTGGAATCAACGGAGCCACAATAGAAACCGGTCGGAACCTATCCGCGAAACTAAACAAAACGTTTTGTTTCGAGTCGCGAGCAGCTCGTCGAATACGCAATTAAATTGTATCGAATGAGCATTACTTTCTCGCTGGTGATGAATGAGCGTTGCTAAAAATATTGCCGGAAAAACAGATGCTCCGATCGACCGGTAAAAATTCTCCGAACCGGAAATTCCTTCGGACCGGGCTGATTTACAGCGAAAGGTGGCGCCCAACCCATTATTCCTGTTCGTGCACGCGTACTATGCCAGGAATAAGATAGACCGCCATTGCAAAACAGAGTCGAGAAGACACGCAGCAGCTGGCCACGTTTCGAAATATCGTAACGCGTCTACTCGAATTTTTCTTTTCGATTTATTCGGTCACGAGCTGCTTCGCGCTGCACGAAATTTAGATGGGAACTGTACAAATCATTTCACTTATAAACGACCGAGTCTCTCGCGCGGCGAAGTAAATATTCAAGAGAGCGAACTCACACTTTTCGCGAAAACTATAGATTGTTCGCGGACGGTCGATTGCAGGGGTGGCTTACGTAACGCTGTCGCGCAAGCTGGAGGGTAGGCGTAACACGTAATCTCGTTAAGAATTTTCTTGGATGTAGCACCAGTCGTAAACCTCGGTTAAATCGCCGGAGCACATACTAAAACATAATACGTTCTAAAGGAAGTATTTTTACCGTTAACCAGCGCGACTGGTAACGTCCAAGAAAATATTCGAGGACTGCAGTCAGTCTCTACGGTCTTTCCTGTTCGATTCAAGTTTTCATAATTTTGTACGAAGAAAATTTATCGGCAGGTTTGGAGGAGCACAATCAAAACGAACTCAGCCAAATCGATTTAAATTTCGGCAACACTTAAGCCGAACGAAATCAGACCGCATTTGCATAAGTTGATTAACCATGCAAATCCTTGTTACGTACATTTTCCGTAGCAACTTCGCGACAGGGCTTAATCCGACCTACGACCCCGATTTCCCGGAATTTTCATCCCCTCTCGCGACCTTTTAAATATTTCCACTGCTAAAAGGCACCGCGATCAGTCACCCTGCTGTTTTCTTCAGTTTAACCCATTTAAATGTTATTACGATTGTACACCATTTTTGAGACTTGTTCTTTTTTTTAACCGACTTCTTTAATTTAGCAAAATGTGAGAATATTGGTGCTAATAATATCTCAACTTGTTAATCCTTAACACGATATGCCAAAGTATTATTTTAGAATATTTCTTCCCGGATGTAGAATTATTGCAAAATTCGAATAGCGAAGACCACGCAGAAGATGAAGATGAATGGACAGTCCTCCGCGTTAATTTCCAGCAGGAACCGATTAACAACGCAGCTGGTTTTCCACGGAACGATTGATCACCTGAAACAACAACTATAGCAACGCGACGATAGGCAACGCATTTCCCGGCGAGCATCGTCCCTCTTTAACGGCGTGACGGCGCAGGAAACGGGTCGATCGTGCCAACAGAAAGAAAACGAATTAAAGATCCAATTTCACGAAACTTCTGCAGAATTTGCGTATCAAACGAGCCGTGACCGCTCGCACATGTCGCTATAATTTTAACGACGCGTGCCCCGAGGGCTCCGTGTGTCCTCCTATATTTCTAAGGGTGGTTTAGAAGAGGTGGATAGGGGTGAAAAAAAAGGCCGCAGGGTCACTCGTGACTGAACACCGGACCGGATGCGATTTTTTTCGTTTCGCTAGGGAATTGCCTACGAGACCGTGCGTAGAGCTCGCCTCGCCACTACTGTTCCTCGTTGAGCATTGTTCAACGGGAAATATTCAGCAGAAGTCGGGTCACGGTCTCCGTCGAAATGCCTTTGGACCCGGGTCGGATCATAAAGGAAGAGTCAAATTTGGATGCCGTGGCAAAAAAAGTGCTGCGCAACCGGCGATCGAAAATCGATAGAGTAGACACAGATGCGCCAGTGCTTTTGTTAACTCGGTAATGGTGGGATCGAGAACAATGGAACTCGGGGAGGATCGATGCTTGACGAACGATCATTCGTATTGGAGATTACGAACGGAGCACAAATCGATGCGACATTAAAAAAGAAGAAGAAAACACAGCTGGGAAAATTGAACTGCGAATAAAAGACAAATTTGTTTTACGGAATATTTTATGCGCGTATTTGCGAAGAACGCGCGAGGGTTGATTTGCATTCCAACCCCCCACAGTTAGAAGTCCGAACGTCTGTCGAACATCCGTTATTAGGATATCGTCGGACAACTCCTACCAGCGTCTTGCCCCTCTTCCAGACCCTAAGAAGAACCTCTTCTACTTCATTGTTCGGGGAGAGGTTCCAGAAGTGGCGAGGACGGTCTCTTCTGCACGCCATTGGCCCATTGTACCGGGCACGTGCATCTGCGCCAGGAAGGCTCCTTTTTCCACGGATGTACACCGGTTGTCATCGATCTCCCGTTGTTCGCGAATCAAGGAGGAGACTCTGGACACTCGCTGAAATAGGGCCACGTCCGTCCAGGCCAGGAAGAGACCGTTGCATCTGCCTCTCTGCTGCACACGTGTCCTCCGGAGGATGCATCTTCAGGAAGAAGCGCGCGAAGTCGAGATGCTCTCGTTTCCTGTCTCTCTCTCTCTCTTGCTCTCACAAATCACTCGGAATCCTTCTAATGCTTGCTCGGCCCCTAATGCACGCCATTTGTCACTTTTGTCGGTTCGAGGATCAACTCGACTTATCTTTGCTCGGCTCAAGTTTGACGGTTTTATGGTGCTTTTTATGGGACGACGACACTTACGACCATGGGGAACGATTTGTGATTAATTTTGTACATTTTCAAGCGCATTACCGTAGGTCCATAACAATGTAAGAGGGCTGACAGATGACAATGCGTTTGACAGTTCTCAATTATTTTTCAGTGCTCGAATGTGAAATTCGGATAAATTAATTATTCGGTACAAAACAGCATGGGGGCTTCTTTAACAAGATCCCCCATCGTCGGCACTTTAATCTTCTCAAATTCGTATTACGTTCCCGTACTTGTGTACCTACCCTTATGTATGTGCGTGAATTGTACACAGTCAGGGAAGACGAAGGACCCGAAGCAGTCTATTATTGAGAAGTTCGTACTCGAGATTGCTTGATTAGGGTAGCAAATTAATTTCGAAGTTCCTCGCGCGGATCGAATGGCTGCAGACCCGTGGACCACCCTAAAACAGCACGTGCGCGGCATTTCTTTTTCTCGTGTTGCAGAAGGGTGTTGCAGGGAGGCAGGGCGGTTTTCCCTTCTGTGCGTCCTCCCCCCTTTAATCTTCAGTATGGTTTCTTCTATAGTGATTCCGACAGCTGCTCCTGTCGAACTGCGACACGGGATTTTCTTTGATTTCCATGGTTGATTTCTTGAATTCGGTTGGAGGGTGCTTTTTATCGGATAAACTTGTTTGTTTCGCGAGACTGTCGCAATCGAACCAGAAAATATTGAATGAAATGCAGAGGAGCTACGAAAATAATATTTATTACGAGAATTCACCAACATGATAAACTTTGAATGCAAGAATTATTTCCACAAACGCATTCTCGTTAAAATTAAAGACATTCAAAGAATTTAAAGCTAATGTGCTATTATTTTCAGCTCACTGTAATTAGTTAAAAAAAGAGTTAGTCCGCACTCACTAATTATTGTTCCCAACGAGCCTGATGCACGTAATATTTCTTTCTTGTTTTGGCGATGGAGTTTTATCTGGTCGATTTATCCGAACGTGTACAGAATATTTCTCCTCTTCTCGAGCTATTATGTTCATGGCGACAGTTTCGGTCGACCATAGTCGATGCTGGGGGGTGGCAACAATGTGCCAGGCTTATCCGAAAATCACAATTTCCACGGTTTCTCTGTTCCGTTTCCCACATTTAATCCCCGTTCTCTGATTCTTAAACCATCGAACAGATCGGCTGGCGATCCCGACAGCTGTTCCCATTGTCCTTCGATGGCTGTCGAATTTCCATCGAATCTTCCCGAAGACATTTGTCCCCGGTGTCCCCATATGCATCCGAATGTGGTAATTGGATCTGTACTGTGCTTTCGACCTGCTTTTCAGGATCCACCGTTGAATATCGATTATAAAAGAACACAATTTTATTTCATCCAAAAAAAATAATACAACATTTATATTCGCTAGGCTTTAAAATGTTCATTACGAGTCTGGCCCGTTGAAATACGTCGAAGGCGTTAATGAATTCTAGTACAAACAACGACAGCCAGCCGATACCGAGAATTAAAAAAATCGTCCCTCCCTAAAGGAGAAAGTTTCCTCCCCGACAAAGCAATTTCCCTCGATCGCAGTGCGAAAAGCAAAAAAACAAAGGTGCCTCGTTACAACAGCTCCGCCATTCACGGCCACAATCGAGTAGCTCGGCCCCAAGGCCATTCTTAATCGCCTAACGCGTGCCGCTCGAGGTCCACCCCCTACGCTCGCTTAGGGGATGCCGATTTCCGGGGTGGGGGGGTAACGGTGACGCGTACGGCTAGGCTCTCACCCGTTTAGACTGTCAATGTTAGGGACCGGGACTGACAGAGCAGCAGGCTGGTTGTCGGCACACGTCGACGAATGGCCGACAGGAGCGGTGGTAACGGTGCGTGTTGTCTTCAGTATCGGGCACGCAGCCAACCAGAGCACTCTCCGGTTCGTCATCGTGTGGCCCCGTCGCGTCGCGTCGAAAGGGCGGGAATATCATTTTTCGCATTATAGACCACCGCGTCCGGCCGACAATTCGCTGAACAACAAAACCCTCGGTGCGAGATACCGGCGCCGCGCCGCGTCGCTTCAGTTTGCCCGCGAAATTGTGCAGCCGAAAACGAATACGTATCGAGAATTTCTGCCGGCTTTCTATCTGCCGTGAGAATCGGGACGAGAGACCGGCGGTGTGTATATTTCATCCCCGATATTGAAGTACCGGTGAAGCCACTCTGTGAAATGAATATCTGGAGTTTGTCCTCCGCGAATTCGACCCGTTGTTGTGTGCCATTTTCGCGAGCCGCGGAAGCGAGGCTGCAGCTTTTACCTTTTCGGAGCACGTGTCCTTGCGGAAGTGCCTCCACGAGCGTTGAAAGTAGACGTTCTCAGGTAGCCGGAAAACGCAGCGATACTCGCCGGAAGTGTCGCAGCTTCTCGAGAAGCGGGACTGTCTGAAAGTTTCGCGACTTCTTCGAACAGGAGGAACCCAGTGTCTTTGCGGAATCGTTAAACCGGTGTGGCAGTTTTTGATTTTCTTCTCGCAGTGACGGACCGTTCGTCAGATCCTTGCGACCCGTGGAATTGTTTTCGAAGAAACGTGGAAACTCTGCGCGAAGCGGAACCGTTCGAGAGATCCGCGAAGAGCGTAAATAAAAGGCGTTCTCGACGCCGAAGAAGAGAAACTTCGAGAGGAAGCGGGCGCAGCGATGAACGGCTTCTTTCCGGCGATTTATCGCGGAGAAACGTATCCAGGTTCTCGGGGACTTCGGTTTTGCACGATTCTGGCGGGTTCGTTCTGAGATTCACAGGGATTTTTGCGAACGAACGGAGAACTCGAGGAGGATCCGCCCGCGATGTCCGTGGATTGGGTCACCGGGAGACGGTGAAGGCGGAATGCTCGCGGTTAGAATGACATTGTTCGGGATCGTGGAGGAACATCGGCGAATGTTGGTCGACAGCGGTTGATAGCGGGGAATTGGATTACAGAAAAGTGATTGCGGCCGGTTAATCGATCTGTGCCTATCGGAGCAAACAAGAGGAAAAAGGTACCGCCGAGCTTCCCGTTGCTATTTCGAAGCTGTTCGCGATCCTCTCAATACCCGGGGTTCGGTCTGTACAATGTAGCTCTTGTATATTTGTCGGAGAGAAGTTTGTCAGAATTTAATTTTATAGATTTTCGGAGAAATAATTGTATATTTATCCCGTGTCCGCGGGGCAGAGAATATTTTTGTAAACGATTATAGAAGAGGAACGAATTTCTCTGTGAATTTTCGGGGAGAAGGCTCGCGGGAGTATAAAAAGAAGACTGGTGTTTAGCCGGAGTACGATTGTCTGCATCATTTCTTTCGACCGTGTCGGTACTCCGATGATCTATTTTAGAGAAGCGCGTCTCGCTCCGAAAATAAATGAAAAATCGGAGTACTTCTAACTGGGTCATCGACGGAGAAAAATCGCCGCGAGCCAGTCTGGAACTGCTCCGACCCGCCGGGATTTCGAAAATCCTGATTAATTCGAGAACCGAAAGCGGCGAACACGAAATGACACGTACTCGATAAAACTGGGCCAGATATACCGAAAATATTCTATCCCAGAATCTGCAGAATTCTACTTTGCAAGAGACGATCAAGATCTGAACTTGTAAAAATATTCTAACAAAAGTTCTCCGTTCTTCGTCTACGCGTTCTGAAAATTTTCAGGTGGATCGAAGAAGGATCGTTTCAAAGTCCAACTCGTCGAAATCTGTTCGACGACAGATTTATCGGTGAGGATCGATTCAGGAATCGGACTAACGACAGAGATAAAACAAGAGAGCCGAGCAGAAGAACAATAATCGGTGAAGACAAATTTACGCGGGTGGCAGAGTCGCGTCCCGGATACTATTCTAATCCGCGACCTTGAGGAACGGGTCAGCGTTGTCTGCGAAGCCTGGAACTTGGCCGTGGTCGATTGATCGCGTGGCAGGGTCTCTTTCGCTGTACCAACAAACCATCGAGGGAACCTGAGGATGCCGGGATCCGACAGCTACAGGCCGAAAATAAAGAGAGCAGCGATTTTCATCGACAAATAACCGTCTCTCTTCAGTCTTCCGAGGATTAGCCGACCTGCCGGCCACTGGCGCAGCTACCCCTTCGATCATGACCGAATGAATCTTCCGGAGTCGCAGTAAAAACAAGGTGGGTCGGCTCTGACACGGATCATCTAGGGTTTCGTTTATTTTGTGCCATCAATTAGGGTCGGGACGACAAAGTGCTTGCACGAATTGTACGAGATCGGACGTCTGTGATTTATGTTCGTTTCGTTTCGTCGTGACCGCTTCGAGAACGACGGAATTGTTGAAATAAGCTCGACGGATTTCTTTGTAAATGTGTGCAATTCATGACGTATTTAGCATTCGATGGTAGCAACGTTTATATTTCGTGATTTTCTGCATTGCGATTACACGTGTTCCGAGTGCAGTTGGTATTTTAATTGTTTGAAAAAAAATATCAACGCGATTGTCGAACAATTTCAGCCGGATTTTCGTTCCCGCGGTCGGAGAAGAAGCCGAAGAGCCGAGCAACGCGGACCAGGCCCCTCAAAGTGGTGCTCTCTCGAGAGTCCAAGAAGCCAGAGCGCGGAGTACCAACAGAGCCACCATACACAGTCCTTGGCTCCCCATAGCGAGCTTGGCGCACCGTATCGAGAATGCACTTGAGAAGCCTCGAGGAGTTCCTCCGCGCGGCTCATCGAGAAAGCTAATTTTAAGACGATCTCGAGAGGACTCCTTCGAACTCTGTGATGATCAACGACCATGGCGCCAGGAGCAACGACCCTGACGAGCCTCCTGTTGCTGATGACGATCGCGAGGTGCTCGAGCGACTTCGCGAGCACCCAAACGCCGTTCGCCAAGGTGCTGAAGGGCGTCAAACTACCTGGCGGTTATATGGAGGTGATACGGGAGGAGCATTGCTCGCACAACACCGTCAGACTGACCTGCAGGTCCCTGAAGGCGCTCATGTTCATCATCGAAGCGGAGTACCTGGCCAATATCACTCACGCTTGCAAACACGAGCCTCGCAGGATCACGAAGAAGCCGTGGAGCAAAGGTAGCTTGGAAGTTAGGAGCAAGAAGCTCAAAGGGAATTATGTGGATGATCTACAAGAGGAGAGATTGGGAGTTGTGGATATCAGACAATCGGTGAACAGGAGGTGAGTTCTTTGATCGAGTGGTTTTTAATTTGCCAATTTTCTGCTGGCTTCTGTGGAAGTTAAAAATAGTAATTTCTTTTTTAAACCCAGAGGAAGTTGTAAATTAGTTTCAATGGGAGTAGTTTCTTGGGAAAATGTACCCAGTTTGAACCTATATCGGATTTTTGGCACCCCTCGGGAGCCATTGTGCTCAGACCGGAAAGTATGCTAGTTTAACGCTCGACACAGCGTTTTCCGAAGTTCCGCGGGTTCCCATGGGTACGCTTCGCTCGGTTTTCGTCGCATTTCAACACAATAACAGCCTCCCGGAGGTAATACGAGTCTCCCGCTAAACATCCGCAAGGAAAGCAGCGCGTAATGCAGATACGGTTACCGGTGCGTAGACCACAGAGCTAGACAACCGCTCCAGTCGTGCCAATGCACGCACTCGAAATAAATAAATGAATTTCTTCCCTCCGATTTATTTTTAATCGTCTACCGAACCATTGGTGCGACCAACTGTGATAAAAAAAAAATTCATTTCGTCCTCTTTCGATTTAGTTGACCTGCTTTAATAATTCACTGACCGATCACTCTTGCGAAATGGCACGTAGAACTTTGTGAGAATATGCATATTTGAATTCATGAGACGTCCAATTAATATATGAGGAAATTTCAGAGTAGATTCAGAATAGGTGAACTGGAAACTGGCTGTATTAATAGTTTTAGATAAAAATCAAAATGAATTGAAATTAGTTAAAGCTTATATTTGTAATTTGAAACGTTACCTCATGCTTTATGATAAAAAATAAAAACGAACTAGACCAAATGGAACGAATTGAACAAAAATTCTCGAACGACGACGATTAAATTCTTGTAAAGAGGTATTTAGCGATCCTCCTGGATCTTGAGACGCCATATTGGCCGCGTCGGCATTGTCGGCAACAAATGTCGTCGGCAGAAAAGTGCGCCGAAGGGTTTGAAAGGGGATGAACGTCGAACAATCGCGTGAATGGAGCCCTGCAGTCGAATGCAATTCGGTGGAATTAGCCCCCGAGCCTTTTCTCGGCTCTCGCGAGAAATCGGCTCTTCTCTCCCTCTCTGCTCTTTTACTTCTTTCTTTTTTTTTCTCTCTCTCTCTCTCTCTCTCTGAAGCGACAGAGCCGATCACCACCCACGCTCCTCGCCGCGAGGCCTTTGTGTGCGCCGATATACGTGTACGACCGTGACGTATCTTCGCAGGGCGGAGCGAAATCTCGGAACACGCAAAATCGTCGTTTGATGTGCGCCAGCAAAGCGTGCGCGCGAAGTTTTAATTGCCTTTTGAGCGACGTTCGATGCCCGCCGAAGGAGAAATCGTTTCCGGGAGAGTGCATCGCGCGCTAGGAGCACAGCTCGATGAACTTTGCAAATAAGGGGTTGCACCCGCGATCCCGAAGGGAGCGACCTTCCCTCTCTACCTATCCGCCCTTTTAGGGCTCCACGAGTGTCTTCGAATCGACGAATTCATATATTCCACTTTCAATCTCTCCTCAATCGCAGACGCTCGCCTGCTTCGAGGCGCTTTCGAATCGCGAATGCGCCCGACTGCTGAGAAAACGTTTCTCACAAGTCGCCGCTTTGATCTTTCGGTATACTTTCCCCGTATAAAATTGCCATAATAATCGTACGCGAGAATCGAACGAAATCTTTTAATAATCGATGCGAATAATTTTTCATCTCGCCGTGAAAATTAATAAACCGCGTTCCCGAGGTAAGCCCACCTGGCTATATTAGCTCCAGATAGCGCGTTCCCATCAGCGTGTTCGAGGCGTCGTGGAATAATGGTTTCGACGAAAGAATGGCGCGGAGGTAGCCAGCTGCGTCGAAAAATTCAAAGGGATTCCTCTCCGCGTGGGTGGTGCGCGAAACGTTATTTCCCCTTTATTTCCGGCATGGGGTGCGCGGGAGCCGATAATATCGCCAAGAGAAAGAGAGAGGGTTGACACTGGCTGCGTCGTCCCGGGTCACGTGAAAGGGGTGAAAAAGACCGTCCCTCCGGCTATTATGCCCCTAAGGGCCGCCCAGAGTCCACTTTCGATCCCCCGCGCAACAATCATCTCGATCTGAAAACAATCACGATTTCTCTTTTGCCGTTCGCGAACCGGGGGGTAGTTCGCGCATTCGACACCCGGTATACGCGCTAATGGCCGGCGTCGCGTATTTAATTGACGGCCCCGGACCTGCTAGTCGATACAATCTGCGATTCAGCTTCGACCGTCTGCGATATGCGAATTTATACCGGCGAACGTTTGCGCGCCGTCCCTTTGATGTGCCGTCGATTGTTCCGACTTTTTTATTTCTGTTGCTCCTGTGTCGTTTAATGAAATATGCGAGTAATGAGGCAACTATTTTTTCAAGCAGAAAAAATTAATTCCACTGTTTCGTTATGCTCGCAGCGAGAATAGGAGTAGTTTTTTTAAAATAATTGATACCTACAACAATGGCTGTCTGCTTTTTCAGATGTTCCGGGAAAAAACATTGTCCGTACAGCTTCGTTACCGATCATCCAACCGCAGCTTACTGGAGCCCGGCTGCCTTGCGAATAAAATACGCCTGCGTTCCAGGTAAACTTGTGATTTTCTTGGATCTTATTTGCACGGAGCTTGCACCATGCGACTGTATTTACATAAAGGCTTATTTATCTTTCGTTGTCGCACACGTAAAGGGAACTGGTTCATTGGAGATTACGTTAAGAATAATTTTATTCATGTTATTCATTTTTGTATGTTTTAAATATGCTCGGATAAGAAGGGAGAAGCGTTAACGGACAGGAAATGGTGTGAGAAACCGGAAGTACACGCGATTTGATTACTCTACACACCGGCACGCGCAACACTTCCTCCGCTCGATAGAGGGAGTCGATTTCTGCGCCGTGCGCAATCGATAATCTGCGATCTAGATAAACGGAAATAAATGTCAGCTCTCCTCAATCGAACGTGCAGAACGCACGAGGCGACACGAGGCGACACGCGCTTGTGATTTCTATCTTCGAAAATATACGGTACCCGCTTGACAATGTGTTCCCAGAGTAAACTTTTTGGCTTCTCTAAACAATCACGTAGCGTTTGACTTGCCTCTGCGAACCTTTTGGGAAAATTTTTCTGAATTTTTTTGTCGCAGCAATTGCAAGCTCCGGTGCAGTTCAGAATGCACAGATAAAAATTCGTTTAATTTTTCTACTGTTAGAATTTCTAGGAAATTGTTGAAAAGTGTTTTTTTTTTTATTAAGTTCTGCACGTTCCATAGTTAATTCCAAGGGATTATGTATTCCTGCCAAAGCCCTACAATGGCGGCAAGTTCTTCCGGAAAGCGACAACGTGTTTCGTAACGACCGGTGCCGCCTGGGACAGAGGGAAAAAATCCTTAAAGGACACGCGCTAATCCCTTATTTCTATGCAATGACGTGTACCGGAGTAACAGACGGGAAAAGGTTACGACGATTTGAATATAAAGTGGGCGAAACGAGCGCACTTATACATCTTTTGTAACTTTTATATCTGTGACATACAATCTTAAAACAATTTCGATCTCTGAACTCGTGCAAATTTGTATCAAACATGTATAAATAGTATACTAGTAACCAATAGAATTCGTGGACATTTATATAAATAATACCGTGGAATCGATGAAGCTAAAGGTAGATACAATTGAAACGTTCTTAATATAATAACACAGAAATAAAATTCCCATGTGACAGGATTAAATCTTAATTTAAGATTAATTAAGATTAATCATGTTTAATGGAATCTGATTATACTATCGTGACGTTCATGTCATTAATATTCACAAACTTGGATGAACTAATTTATTTAATAAATCAAAGTTCTCTCCACAGATTCTCGTCTCATAAAGTATAACAAATTAGAAACGTTAAAATTGCAACCAGTTACTTGAAATTTCCTAGAGTCTTTATAAATTCACCAGAAACAAAGGTTCACCCCCGGGGAGATTCGATTACCAAACGAAAATCGACAGCGGGTATCTCGTCGCAAGGGGTGAGACCACCCCTCTGACGGCATACAAGCGCTGTCAGCCTCCCGCTGCCCCACCCCTCCAGGTGTGCGCGCACCCTGTTTTGGCTCGTCGAATGGAAACTGGAGCAAGGACACCCTCGCCGACTACTGATACCACATAATGGTACCCGGAGTCACACTCGGAATCGACAAATGGACCGAAACGGATGCAGATGTTTGGTCCGCGTCCTTCTGCTCACCGGCGCGGCGTCCTTGCACCCCTGGGGAGCAAAGCGAGCGCGCACGGGGGCGGCGATTCAATCGAGCCGAATCGAAGCGTAGAAAATAGGATTTTCCCGCGTACTCGGTGATAATTTACACTCTTTTCCCCTTCCCGCGCCGATAATTCATCCCTCGGACGGGCTGGAAATTTAATTTGCTCCTCTCGAGCGCCGTAACGGGATCGTAACGTAAAACCTGGAAGATGAAACCCCCAATGAAATTAAAGGAACACAGAATTATTACCGAAGGTCATTATATTCTGTCGGATATTATTCGTTTAGAATAAATAAAAAATGTACGGTGGAGGTTGAATTTTATGGGACAGTGTGTACCGACGATCCCCCGTCAATTTATTTCTCTTATTGCCAGGGGACGACGACGCTCGGTCCCTTATCTTTTTCCATTCCGACTTATGATTCACTGTATCATTTTTCTGCCGCAGAGAACTCCGTCCGGAAATATTGCAACGAGGATCTGAGGGTGGCGCAGGGCGAGGGCGGTTTCGTGAACTCGCCCGGTTATCCGCTTTATTATCTCGGCGAGAATACGTGCGGATGGACGTTCAGGTCCGCTCCTGGCCAAAGGATCGTCCTCACTTTCCACGACCTAGATATACGGGGTGAGTATCGATCCGCGGCACCACGCCACTGCCCTTCGTAACCTCTCGGTAATTAAGCCGAGTGGATCCCGGGGCAGGGGATCGATTTAAAAATCATGAGACCGGAGAGGCCCCTCCAGAGAAGATGAATTGCTCCGGTCGACCGGCGATCCTCTTACGGCCGCGGGGGAACGTGAAATTTTCAGGTGCATTGAACAATTCATACGATCACGGGAATATTCCTGCTTCCCGCCGGATCCCACGAAATCGCTGCCACGTCATACGTGGACGGCCAAATTATTTATCCGTATTTAAAAGTGAATTCTCACGAGATTATTCATTGCACAATAAATAATCTCGTGGACGATGCATCTTGCCAAATTGATCGACGAAATAAAATTGTACAAGAATAACATGTCCATTTTGAACATCGACTTTGACCAGACGACTGAAGTTAGCTGTTTTTCAGGACCGGAAGTGGACGGTAGCTGCGTGGACGTCGTCAGGGTGCGCGACAGAGGACGAACGCTTCTGGAACACTGCGGCACCGCAGCTGGTGTCAGGGTCATCTCGAATTCGAACACAATCACGCTCGACCTTGTCGCCTCGAAGTGGTTGTACAAGGCCCGGGGATTCTTCTTGCATTATCAAGGTCAGTCCTGCGTGCAGGGCGGCGATCTACGGCATTTCTCTTTTTTCTTGTCCGGGAGCCGGGGAAACACGATCGAGACAGTGGAACTCGAGACGGACGAACCGGACGCGTCGATGCTTGCGCAATGATCTCCCTTTCATCCAGAAATAACGTCGCGCGGATCATTTTCGGTGCAGCAGCGTGACATGCGCGTGTCCGATCATCGCGGTGCATGATTCAGGACGTATATCAACGGAATCGATATCGTGTTTCAACGAAGAATGGATACCCGGCTGTGCCGTAACGCCATTGTCAGATGAAATTGATTCGTCGAGCTGTTTCGTCTATTTTTATATTTTCATATTCTCCGATGAATTCTCACGGTGATATTTGTACGATTCTTTTTAATTGTTCGAGTGTTAACATAATGATTTTGGTATCGCGGAACAGAAAAATTATGCCCGTCAGAAACATAAAATCGAAAACCGTTGAAATAATAATTTAAGTAACAATATAGTTTGTAAAATAATTAAGGCAATCTGTTGATTCCCTGATAGTATAAACATTCCATAAGAAAGTGGATAAAAAATGGCAGAATAATTGTTAAAAATGTACTGTCCTGTTAATATTTAAAGAGTCGAATGAGTTTACCTGCTAGCATAAATGTTCCATAAGAAAATATTTGTATTTTGCAAGAATTGTATAAAATGTTACGATGATTTACGTAGCGGCGCACTGTGTGAAATACTGCCTGACAGATATTCTAATTTTAAGGGTCAGGAGGGTGGCAGCTCCGCCGGTATAAATTTTGTAGGACACGGGGTAATATTTTTGCAAATTATGTGTGTTCGTGCTCCCGGTAGAAAAATAGAGACTTGATGCAGTGAACGTGGATGAAGCTCACGTGACAAATGGTTTAATATTTCAGTGCTGGGATGCCCGGATGTATCAACGCCGAATGGGAGCTACATATTGAATGGCACAGTGACGTCGAGGACGTTTCTCTGCAAATTCGGTACCGTGTTTCCGGACAGTAAGGAAAGTATACGGACGCTCGAGTGCAAGAACGGCAAGTGGAATGAGAGTGTCATCGCCATACCGAGCTGCGAAGGTAAGAAAATCTTTAATGTAAGTCGCGCACTCGACAAACTTACCGGAAACTTTAAACAAAGTGGAACTTGGAAGACTCTGTGAACACGTAACAAATAATACTCTGAAATATGGTTAGGTCGCGTACATTTTAAAAGCAATTGTGCTCGAAAGCATTTACGTTACATCATTTTAAACCTCGACGCAGAGCATGCTTAATCCCCGATTAAAATCATCTCTAAAATATACTCGAATCTCTTCTTATCATTAGCTAAGCGAAGAACAATTAATCGACAAGTGAACCTATTAAGATACCAATATCGGAATCAAATCTTACCACTGGAAACGAGTGAAATTAAAACAATATTTCGTCTCAGATGTACAAGAAAATATTTAGTATTTCATGCTCGTGAACTCGCTGCACGATGCATAAAAATAAACCTCGAGCCATAGCCACAACTACTTTACAGCTATTAGTACCCTAAACTGCTTTAGGGGTAGTAACTCCTCCAAAGAGGATTTTACTCGCCTACAAAAATCTGCCTATCCAAACAACGATATAAATATTTACCTCAGCTAACAATTTAAACTAAAAGATCCGTATCACCTACTTTTACAAAATAAATCCACCAAATGAACCAATGTAGCAAAGCAAATCCGGAAAATATTTCTGATTTGCATTGGTAATAGGCGCTCGAGCGAATAGCTACGTCCCTTACGGGCCACCCAGGAACCCATGGCTGACCATCGCTTTAGTAAAGGGGAAGCCACTGGTGGGGGAACGATGGACGAGTGGAGGGAGTTGTCGAGTCGAGGGGAGGGGGAAGGATGAAAGAAAAAGACGGAGGGAAAGAATCTTGGGGCGGAGAGAAGTATTCGTGGAGGCACACACCATAGAACGGGAGCGTCGCGCACGCAACGACGCCAGCCGTCTCGACGCCACGTGTCTGCGCGAAAAAATCGTTGGAATATTAATTTTTCGCGCACCTGGTCCGACGGTATCGAACGATCGCGCTTCAAGCCGCTCTTCTATCTAACAATATTCGGCCGATTGATAAGATAGTCGCGTCGTTATCACCTAGCAACATTAATATTCGCGTGCTCTCGTCAAAGAAGATCCACGGCCCCGCTCCGCCACGCTCGTCGCACAATTATCAGGTAATTTTTGTAAGAAACCATACTAGCAAATATTACCGAAAGAGTAAAAAACCATTGGCATTTTCCTATCAACTTTTTTAATCCTTTGTTTTCGACACTTTAACGAGGACGTTGATAAGAATTTGCTAAATCATTTCAATGTTTGTTGCATCGACGGCGGAACATTCGATGGAATAATTCGGTGGACTCGCTCGAAGCTTATCGGAATTTATTTTCTCACGCATTGATAAGGAGTGCATATTTTTCTTGCATAACACGAGCGGTCGTCGTCCGGGGTCAGTAGAGTGATTCCTTAACCGAGCAAAACTCTAACAAATTCGGAATTGATTAATGTCACGTGGTGACCAACTTCCGGCAAGCATAACGTGATACGTAGTTTAATCTGAATTATTAATTGCCTCTTTCAGCACGGCTGACTAGGCTCGCCGAGCCTCCGTCAGAAGCTTCTTCACTCTTTTATAGTGCTGCCGTCGTCGCCTCGTTCGCTATTTTCGGAACGATTCTTGACAATGCGATCGAATAGGTAGCCTCTGCAACTGGGAAATTTTAAGGTTTTAGAATTTTAAGGTTCCGGGATGCGCGCTCTCATTTCGCTGTCAATCCTGGAAAAACGAGTCTACTCGTTTAATGAATTTATTTCAGCGAATGTTTCAGTAGCAATTCGACTCGTGAATTAGTTAATCATTACTTGGATAAACATGAATATTGAACTTTATCTCATCCACTTTTTATAAATAAATCAATTGATATATTGCATGTACAATGTTCGCGAATAATACAGTGCCCAATCGTCCATGCAATTGATACTGATTGATGTTTACAAATTAATATAGTTGTTCCTGTATTCATAACATTTCGTATAGTTCACTTATCAAAATGTAATTATACATTTCACAATAATACAAACACGAGATTAAGCACCAATCATACGTTACGCGGTGCGTTATTAAAATCGGAACGGTAATAAATATTTGCACGGCTCCTGAAACTAACGCAATAAAATTTCAATTTCGCGTTAACGTCCACGGTCTAAAAATTGCTAGTGGTACGAAGCCGTAATATTTCACCGAAAATATACCGTCGGCCAACAAAGTTTACCGCGCTCGCTTCATATTTTTTAATAGAAAAAGTTCGGTACACAGTTTCAATTAGTTTCCCGATCGAAAACATCGACGGCGCGTCGCGGCCGAGCCAATCCGGAAAGTTCTCGGCGAACTTTTTCCGCGGCGGCAACGCGATCGATCTCGGATCACCGATTCGCAAGTTTCGCAAATCGCGATCTCCTCGAATTTCTGTTCGTTCGTTTGCGAGGGAGAGGCACGCCGAGGCCGAAATGAGACGTTCGCGGTCAGGAAAAATGACAAGCCTCTCTTGTCCCCTCGACGAACAGTTCTCCGCGGCTTTTCACGCCCCGAACAAAGGAGATCGGGGCGAATGTGTCTCCTCCGGCCTTTGTGGGATCCTCTATTCAACCCGCTAATAATTTGCCGGGATCCGGCAGGAATTTCTGCCGCGGGAATATCGGGAACGTTTTTCTCGGGCCGCTTTCACCGACCGGCAAGAAAAGCCGGGCCGTCGCGTCGCGCCGCTCGCTCGTGATTAGAGACGGGATCGAGCATGTTTGCGATCAGGCTCGGATCGAATTACTAGTTGCAGTTCGCGGT
The DNA here is from genome assembly GCA_028454225.1 of Lasioglossum leucozonium. Lineage (NCBI taxonomy): Eukaryota > Metazoa > Arthropoda > Insecta > Hymenoptera > Halictidae > Lasioglossum > Lasioglossum leucozonium. The sequence continues at coordinate 10,047,247 of CM052207.1, read as the reverse complement.
TTTTTGCTCGCGCTAAACATTCGCAAGATAATTAAATCTATTTCTTCTTCCATCGATTAAGTTCGCGAAAGTGTAACAGCGTTCGTAAAATTTTTCTGAAATTTTTTCCGTTTCCTCTTCCACCAAGTCACTCGTCTCATAAATCATAAAATCTGCAGGTCAGCGATCGATAGATTTAATATTGACGGTGTTCCTGCTAGTGATTACCGCATTTTCTCGGAGAATCTTGTTCATTAATCATATTAAAATGCACGGCTTGCGTTCAGGTCGAGTCAAATCATAATTTCGGCGTGTTTCTCCAGTTTTTTTCGTTCGATGCGTTCATTTTTCGACGTTCGTAACGGAACCATGATAAATTATCGGGATAATGGCAAGAAATGGTAGATACGCCTGCGGGAAATGGCTTCTGTAGAAACCGGATGAGCGTGCTGTCGAGGGCGGCGATATCTCTGTGTATACTTTCATTCGAACCTTTTGATGCTGCTGCTATATTATGCTGGGAATATTCTTTTCAAATGCAAAGGAGGCGCCAGAAGTCTGTACTAGAATTTATAAAACTAGAAGTATTCTACCCTTCGTACGAAAATATTTAAAATTCATTATGTATTCAAGACAGTAAAAATGTCGTGGATGGTTTTAGTATATTTCCAGCGATTTTATAGTATATATTAAATTAACTAACAGATTCTTTAGTAAAAATCTGTCGGTACGGTACAGCTACAATATTAAATGGGATCGCGAGCACTACACCTGTAAAATATTTAAACAATTAGTCTTTTCAGCATCGTATAAGGTTACTAACGACGGCCATATTGCATGTGTGCTGCCCGACGCGACGGTACTTCGACTAAGCAGTATAACTGTATCTCGAAAGCATGCAGGCTTCGGGCCAGCATTTATTAGAATACCTCCTCTGCGATACCGGAAAAAATATTCTAAGAGGACATCTCGCTTCAAATCGCGCTATTTTTATCTAGAAAGAACATAGAGGCGTGACTAAAAAATTCTGAACACACGTTCAACATAAATTTATTTAGATTTCTTCCTATCTTTATAACAATGTGTGCTTAAACGAAGAAAATAATTTCTAATCTTCGCAATATCAATAGTTATAAAACAAATTTTTCTCCCGGCAACTAAAAATACGTGGAAAAGATTATTCTGGTAGCCGCGCAGTAGAAACGGATTCAGAGGCCAGACCGTTCAAATGTCCCGTGAACTTCAAAAGCTCGGAAGCTCGAAAAACTGCGCGAATTGTGCGTCGCTTCAATTTTCCGGGCGGTTTCTCGACGCAAACTTTCTAAGTATCCTGCAAAACAGGCGAACAAGCTTGGGGACGACGGCTCTGACACACATTACATCTGCATATATTCCGGACGAATGCATAATTCAGAGGAGGTGCTGTTTCGGGGTAGAGCGCGCGGTTTTGCGTTTGCGGGCAAGAAACGTGGGAGAACGAAACGAGTTGAACCCATCCACACCGTGGAGGGGGTACCGTTCGTGAAAGAAGGGCGAGGAATCCACGGTAGTGGTGGAACACGTTCCCCTATCGTGCTCCCACTAGCTTTCGCGAGGAGGTAATTTTAGAGCGGAGAAAATAAAACAACGTTACGGTTGCACATGTTCGAACAGCTGCTGGCAGCCAGTCTGAACTCTGAAAACGCACTGGCGAACGACGGAAACACGGCTCCCGTGTGTTTTTTAAATCTTTCGCGTAGAACTTCTGGCTTGCCAGCGAAATTTCGCTCGAAACTTCACGTTTCCGACCTCCGGGGAAAAATTGAAAATGTTTTTGAAATGTTGCATTTTTCAGGGAAATATGAAATTCATTTTTAGCAACATGAAAATATTAAACGTAGAATATTCAGTAACATTAGCCTGCTAACATAGGCCTGCGGTAGTTCCCATGCGTTTTTTCCAATGACACTGAACTACGTTCGAGGCGCATGTCGTCGTTTTGCATACCAGGCGCTGTTGACACTGACCTCGAACATATTTTTCCACAAGACAATGCGATCTATCAGCAAGTAAAATAGCGTACGATTATTTTAAAGTGAAAATATACCGCGGAAAATAGTAAAACAAGTATCCTACTATCGCGTATCGTTATTTAAAAACTACTTTTCACGCTAACGCGTGTAGAATGTTAAACATTTCGAGAAAGAAGACGCGTCGGTGTCATTGGTCGCCGTTAAACTCACGCTCGGAAAGTTAAATGAGAATTATCGCCATCAATATTAATCAGGCATGAAACCGCTGATTCGACGACACACCGGCGGCATAAATTATTCCTTCGAACTTCCGTGGCTCTGCTGTCGCCATTTCTGTGTATGCATCGCCGTTTAAAAACTCTCGAGAGGAAAAATCAATATTTACCTGTCGCCGCGTACGACATTCCCGAAGAAGCTTATTAGTAATTCTCTTGCTAGAAATAAAATATTAGTCTGGTAAGACGCGATCAGATATAAATTAGTGCAGCGAAACGTTCGAAGCTGAATTAGCCCGATAAAATTCCCCAAAATAAATTAGTAGGATGTACCGCGATAAATTCTTCCAGCAAGGTGCTCCAAGATAAATTAGTCCACCGAGACGTTCCCGAATAAATTGGTCCGAGGATTCTCCGCAATAAATGATTCCAGCAAGTCGCTGCAAAATAAATCAGCCTCCCGAAACGCTCCGAGAATTCCATGAAATTCTTCAAAATTAAATCTTAAAGTTAATTCACTCCGTAATACGACGTGCGAAAAATGCGCTCGGACTCTCAAAAAGTAAATTAATCCAGAGTACTCGATAACAAATCCGTCGTTCAGCATTTCCCCGGACAAAGCTCGGCAAGACCTTTCCCCAATTCCGAATCAGCCAAACCACACCGTGGCCAAAAAAAAAACATCGGTAAAATCTCCTCCTCCAAAAAAATGATTCCCATCCAAAGCGTGGATTGGTCGGGTGGAAGGAGGACGGAGCGTGGTTCGGATCGTGTGCGCGCCCGCGTGGGTAGTAGGGGGTGAGCCGACTCGTTCTGTTCGGGGTGGGGTTGCCCCTGTTTATTCCCCCACCTGTCCGCGTTCAATCTCTCCGTCTCTGTCGTTCTGCCCTCACCACCGGACGCGGAGAGGTTCCCCGATCCGTTGGTCTCGGTCGCCGTGCTGGCGAGAGGTAGGGAACGCCGTTCCTCCAGTCGTCGTCGGCGTTTCTGATAGTGGGACCACGCGACTCTTGCCGTCTTATCTATCACCAGCGTTTTTATCAATGGAGAGCTCGCGTCGCCGTCTTTCACGTTCACGCACGCACGCCTCGCGATTACGCTCCACGACGCACGCGCGGTATCGTGAGGAGAAGAGGAACAAAGAGCACCAGCAGCTACTCGGGGAACCGTCGAGCATCAGCGACAGCAGCTTCGGCGTCGTCAACTTCAACGTCAACAGCGGCGTGATCCTTGCCACCAGGCCGTACCGCTCCTGGACAGCGGAAAGTGTCCGAGCGGACTCTATGGAGTAGACTAGCACTGGCTAGACACGGTAGTCCAAGCTAGCTGGATAGAGAGACACGGTGTATCCGGCGCTTCAGCATCAGCGATCAGCAACTTGATCCAGGACGATTCTCTCCCGGCCAGCCGAAAGTGTCCGAGCAGGCTCTATGGAATAGATTAGCTATCTAGCTTCTGTTCAAGTTAACTGGGCACAGACCAGTCTCTCGGTTGGCAGCCTGCGAGGTATCGAACTGCCTCCAGACGAGGCTCGAGGACAACTGGTTCGCGTGCGAGGATAATGCGTCGGGACCAGCTCTGATCCTTTGTTCCCTGTCACGAAGATAGAGATAGACAGAAAGAGAGTGCGAGCGAGTTGAATGGCTACTGTGGTCGTCATAGCCGAGAGCTCTTGAGGCTCGATGGAGTTGGCCACACTGCTAAAAGTTAGCTCGAGGGCAGGAATCTGAGACCCGATCCGACCTGTGCTCTCGCTCCCGAAAAAGTTCCCCCACCCCCCCAGCTGTGCGAGGACGTTGACACTACTCTGTCAGCTGTCTCTGCATTGGCTCGATTCGATGAATAATTGAGAGAGGACGTATACGAGACGTGTATAGCCGACAGGCGATACACACTGGCTGTTACAACTAATCTTAGTTGATACCGCTTTAAAGAATCGAAAATCGTAGAAACCGGACCGTGGGAGGGGAGGTGTTTTATTTTCGAGGATGACGATCGCGGAACGGAGCCAAAGAGTCTGTCGGGAGTAAAATAAACTTCGATCGGGTATCGGTCCTTGAATCCGTCGGACCAGAATAGAAACACACGGTCTTCGAAAAGCACGAAACGTACACACGCGCGAGAGAGAGAGTGGAGAGAGCGTGTGTGTGGGAGAGAGAAATAGCTGTGGCCGAGACCCATGATCTAATTTTTCAAAGGAAAACATTAGAGACCTTTGTTCCGTGAAAAGGAGGATCAGATGTGAGAGATCCACGGGACTGCGACGGACAGAGGGAACACCTCGCAGGCAAAGTAGAATAGGACTGCCCCGGGCGGACCAAGGGGAACAACATCAGGTATCGGAAAATTTGTTATGGCGATCGACGGTCGGGAACAACCATCGGTTGCATCGGAAAAAAGAAAAGACCGAGCTGCACAGTGGGCGCACGAGAGCGTGCTCTCTTTCGCTGCCTCTTTCTCCTCCTTTCTTTGTCGCACGCTTTGTTTGGTCCGCTATTCCTCTTTAAATACTCCGCGAACAGACGAACCTTGTTGATCGACGCAACAAGGCCGAGCCTCGAGCATAAGGTCGCAGGAAATATTTTCGTTTAACACGTTCCGTGCCGACCCTTTTTTTAAATACGTTCCGTTCCGTGCCGCGTGGGTCGTATCCGTGGGGCGTATGCGTTAATGCTCGTCGTGTATACATTCGCCTCCAGAATTGGCTTCTTACAAAATAAACGTTTTCTGCATCGTTTGCGAGAAACAGGAGCTAGACATTTTTTCCTTCTCTACGATGATTTACTCTTAAATTCATTTATTGCTTTTATCGTTGGTAAAATAGAGGGGAAACAATTCTGTTTCGTCGTAAAATTGATAAAATTGATAATGAGATTGCTTGAGAAATGTCAATAGAAGATTTACGTTCGGTAGACGGTGTGTCAGGAAGACGGTTCACGGTTGGACCCAATGCCATTTTTCAGCAATCACCGCGATTAAATGGCGATTTAGAAATGAAGATCGGGGCGAGGAAGTGATAAAAATTCAGTTGAGTGATAGCGTCGGCGAAATGCAATCCGTTTGCACTGGGAAGTGATAGGAAAGTGTCGATAGCGGGTTGGTGTATGACGGTGGGTTGCATATACGGGGTTGGCTCCCGGTGTTACTTCGATAGATTTGATGGAACGAGGCGGGGAGATTCATAACCGGATCGATCGGAGTACATTTTTCAGGAGTGAGAGGTGTTCGTGGAAGCACTGCCAGCATAAAGAGCGTCGAATGTGTAAACCCATGAAAGGGGGGATAAGGATAGGCCATGTGGCGTCGTTAGCTCAGGGTCGTCTTCGTCATTCGAGATGCCCCGCGCAATTAATCATCGCGATGCTGCCGCTGTCGCATTTTTATCAATCTAAATCTCATTTAAGGGTGAACCTCTAGACTCTTCGCAGGTTACAGGAACTAGAACTTCATCGGGAATCCTATTTCGTAGCATTTCTAATGAAATCTTTCGAAAGATTGGGAGCTACTATAATTTGTCATTTGATTTATATCCTCTAAGTCTCCAGCTCGTCAGAAGTAGCTCGGACAACTGGATTTCATTGACAGTAGGATTTTGGAGCAATAGAAAACCGGTTGCATTCTGGCGTGCGCTCTGTATGGTACTGTTAATTATACAGGATGGCGTCTGTGCTCGTTGCCAGCTGTTTTCTCGGAAACCTAGCGATTACTCTTCTTCCAATGCTTCGCTAACCATAAATAAGTCATTGTTTCCTCTCGCATGCTAATGATAACAGTACAGCTAATGCTGCAGGTTCCACGAAAGAGATCATATCTCGAAAGACTCGAAGACAGTTAGGTCGTATTAGACGTTGCCGTTTCAATAAAAACATCGTTTCCTTTCGAGCAGAGTAACAGAACATCGAGAACACGACAGTCCGCCGAGCTCGAGACCGTCCAATGCAATTTTGCGAAATTATACACGATGCCCACAAAGTGGCACAAACTGTTTCCTCAGAAACCATTAAAGATGGAGAGTAAATTCTTCTTTAATGTTCCGAGATTCTTGACCGTTACCATATAAAGACGAGAGCGTGTATCATGCCGTCGAGCAATAGAGGAAACCCTCTACAGAATCATGCTAGATGTTTTGCATTAGGATTTACGACGGCGAAAAAGAAACTGCGGATTCCTCGAGAAAATTCATTAACCTTGACACTGCAATCTTTGTTCTTTCATTATTTTGCTCGACAAATGAGTCTTATTCATTATGCATACAGTTCGATGTTGGTTCACCGATGTGACGGAAACGAGATTTCAATGTTTAATCAGGTGTTCAATAAATATTCCATATTTCATTCGGATCGAACCGAGGACTTTGAAATATTAATCGACTCTATCCGGTTTTTCTCGTGAAATCTCAACTTCTGCGATCTGGAAAATCCAAAATTTCAACTGAAAAAGTAGACGATCCTCTCGAAGGGAACCACAAAAATCGAGGAAGAAAGTTAGATCTGAACTTTCGCGGACGATCGCAATTATTTAGCAACTGCGATCCCCCGCTCCGGCTCGCGACTCGAACTTTTCCTCGTCAGATAAGAATTTCTGGGGTAGCAAAGGTCCTCGAAGATCCGATCGACAACCGCGCAACAAAGGCTCGAGAAGTAGGGGGCTCGGCGGGTCGCACGATGTACCGCTGCGATGCACCGTTCGATGCATCGCGCGAATACAACCGATAACAGATAACGGAGTCGTTTCTCTCTCTCTCTCTCGTTTCTTTTCGCCAGCGGTGTTCGCAGAGGTCAAAGGGCGGTCGTGGCCGGCACGCCGCAAACGAACGGCCGCGTAGACTCGTGACACGCGTTTCTCGTCGATAATAAAGCCGATGAAATCGCGGCGATCCCGCTCAGTTTATCCGCGCTAGTCTTCCAGGACCCAGACGCCGCTTGAAACCGTTCGAAATAGTTCGCGAACTGTTCGAAGACGGTAGCTTCCGCTTCGTACGCTCGCGTCGCCTGCCCCGCTGCACTTCCGCTGGATCGTCTTTCAAACCCGATCCCGATCTTCGCTTCAGTCGTCCGCCGACGTTAGTCGATCGGTTTCCATCTGATCCAGATTAAGAGATCCGATACTTGTTGACTGATTGAGACAACTTCTTCGCGATCGATAGCTTGTAGAAGTGGGTGTTGTAGCGTGAAGTACGAAGGAGTCGTGCTTTTAGGAAGACGTTTTCACATATTTTTATTTATCGAACGTTTGAAGAAGTGCTTGATGGGTTGCCAAAGTGCAACAGGAAGTCTGCCAGTGACGTTTTATGGGAGTTACTTCGCCGCGGGTGAACGTTAAAAGGACGCTTTTATGGGACCTTGTAAACTTCGTTTCCTAGTACATTCTATTTGACGTCTATCCTTTATCTCGAATATTTCTGTGTGCGGCTGAAGTCGAAGTTTTGAAGTTCCCTCCGCTGGATTCATGATTAATGACGTTCTTCGGCTTCAATTTTGTCAAGCGCGCTCCCGAGAACGTGATCCGTAGTTTAAACAGTCGTTCAGCGAGTTAACGAAGTTAAAAAAGCTGATTCGACGCTCACCGTACAAATTTTTCCGTCTCCTATCAGAAGCTTGTTTATTAAAAACCTCCTTGACTGTGAATCGTCAAGAGCTAGAGACCATAGATCAAGTGTTTGGACAAGAGTTTATCACTGAGTCAACTCGGTAGCAAAAATATTCCAAGCCCCCAGCGCAACTCCGATCTCCAGTCAGCTTTCTCGTTAAAAAGATCCTTAATTTCGAATCGTCCCAAGAAAATCCTTCGGACACCTACATCAGCAGTCAGACTTTATCACCGGACGAACGAACCTAAGACTATCCACAATTTCTTCCGTCCAACTTCTTCATTAAACAGAGATCCCAGTTTCCAATTTCCTCGGTCCCGTCGTCTCGTCATCCAAGAGCATTCTCATTAAAAGAAAAGGGAAGCATCGTTGATCAGCCTAACTCGTCAAGCTCTGGAAACCCCCGAGTGATCGATCGCGGAGGATCTACGTCTTCGTCGGATTAGTCTGATAGCTGTCAAATCCCGACAGCCGCGATCACTCGCGGGAGACGAAAGATCCAGTTGGAGGGGATCAGCGTGCTCGAGGATTAGGGAAATCCGACGGAAAATTGTTTCCGATCGTCGGGCGCGAGTAAGGGCAGCGCGACTCTTGCGAATCGAGGAAAGAGAGATATATAGATCGCGCGAAACGAGGGAACCGGAGGAAGGAGAGGCGGAAAGAGGGAGCGAGAGAGGAGAGGCTTTCGGGGAGAGACTACGCGAGTCGTTCGAACGCGGGCCCACTGATGCTATAGTAGTATAGTTCGAGGAGCAGTGGGAGCTGTGCGATTTTAACGAAAGTGTCGTGCAGGAACGCGTTATGGTGGCGTGCGGCAGCTGACACAGCGCGGAAACACACACGACGAATTCGTTTGTAAAGGCAGGAGGACCGTCAGGGAGCTTCTCGCCGATTATCCACCATGATACGAATATTCACCGACACCTTCAAGAACCTGATCTGTGAGTGTCACGGTTGATTCTCAAGCCTCAGTTCAATTAGACGCCGCGACCATGCGGCAAACTTAGTTACCGTTTTTTTTTCTTTTTTTTTTTTGTTGCTGAAATCGCTGCCATTTTTGCCGATCAAAATCTGGCTGTCCCAAAAGCTCGTTTCATGTTTTAATCGTGGCGCACTGCGTACCGTTAGTCTTTCATGCTGATGGAGATGACGCTGAGATAAATTGTTTACAAATGATGGTGCAGTGACAGAAAAATGAACGTGCAGATTTGGGACAGCCTGATGCAATTGTTGCTTCGTATTCGCTGATAGTAATGAGACGATTTCGCTATTGTTTGTTGCTCCGGCAATTTATTCATGCAATTGCAGTAATTCCCTCGTCAATCATTCGGATCAAGGACAATGCGTCCTTTTCTATACCTGCTGAAATCGTTGTCACTGTTGCATTGTCGAATTAGCCGATCCCAAAAGCTCTCGTTTCGTTCTCAATTATAGCGCACAGTGCGAAGTATGTTTTTAGACCAATGACACAGTTAAATGAATTGATGCTTACGAACAAACAGAACAAATAGCAGAAAAATTATCGTACTGCTTGCGTGTAGGCTACGCATCGTACCAGCGAAGAGAACTTTTGGGACAATCGGAAGCTTTCGTTGTCATGCTCGATGTATGCCAAACACCGGCAATTTGCAGCTTTCCTCGTCAACTATAGACGTAGAGGGAATTGTTCATTAATCGAAAATTTATTTCCGAATTATCGAACGACGTGGCTGTACTATCGTCGTGCTTCCTTATTTATAAATAAAGTGAAAAATCGCGTGAATGTTTGCCGAATATTATAAAATTATTTTTCAATCCGACAATAACAATTTTTCCGACCTGTTACACCAGAATATCCGCTTAACGACGCGTTTGTCTATCCGTTGCGATCCGCAGCGGTCGAATTAATCAAATTATTTATACTTGGCACGGCGCGTGCAGTCGGCATCAGAAGAGTCACGTGGTATCTAAACCTGAACCGGTCGAAAACGTTCGTTCGCGAGATGACGAGCCGATTGCGTCATTATCCACGTGCTCCGTGCACTCGAGATCCGATCGCTCGTACCCGAATTTCGCGAGCCGCTTCGTCGAACAACGCAGAAGGCGATCGTCGAAAAGCTCTTCTCCATCGATCGGACTCGTGTTCAGCTGACGTAGAACGTGCACAGGAATTCCATTCGAACGTCTCCATTAATTGCACAGTCGCTGATAGAAATATTGTTTACTCGGCCATTATACGATTTCCACGCGAAACCCGAGGAGCCCGACTGCTCTGGACAATGGAATTCATCGTTTACCGTTGCACACTACGCGCCGCGCGAAATTTCATTTCCTCGGCCGGCAGTTTACTTTGATAAATGAATCGGAAAATCGTGCCTCTGGATCGACTTTTCCGCGGCGCGGCGGCCACTGATTCCGCAGCTTCGAAATGCGGAACTTTGTTGCTCGAGAATGGACAATTATACGAAATTAGTTTCCGGAACAGTGGCCAATTTGTTTCGCTGAGAATCGGCTCTGAGACGCCATTAGAAAAATGATAGTTCGGACAATTAGCTCCTAAAGTTAGAAAATTTATTTATTTAGCTAAGTGATTCTGCATCAATTTTCAAATCAAAGCCAACCAACGGTATTCAGTGTGCTCTAAAGATTTTCTAAAAAATCTCGGCTCGAGAAATAAATTTCTAAGCTTTCTAGTGTCTTTTTAATTACAAAATAAACGTATTCAACGAGTATAGTAATCCGTAAAGCTTCGGAAATCTTCTTTGGAAAGTATTTATGGAGCACACCGACTCGACCGTCAACTTCCATAAGCGATAAAGCTGTCACGAATTTGACGCAGAGCAAATACCGGGAAGTTTATCTTGATGATACCCGAAAAATCAATTGTTCATCTTGAAGATAGTCACACCTAGATCTCGTCCCGATTCCATTTTCCGCGTGCACAGCTTTGTTCATACGTGCTGTACCGTCGATTTTCAGCGATCTATCGAGCGCGTCGCATCGACCTTGCAATTTCCTCCGCCAAGGAGTCTTTCTCTCGGCACGCGGCATACGTGACTGATGCAACGCACACGAGTTCTGCGCGATCATGCTTCTGATTCTTTTATCCTGCTTCGCTTATCCTTTTCGCCGCAGAACAGTTTGTGTATCGGGGTCGGCCCCGATCCGCGGCCCGCTAAAATTAGGTTCTGCGCTTTGCTTCACTGACGCAATTTCGACTCCTTTTTTTGCCGGTCATAAATCTATTCTTACGAACGGAATCTCGATTCACGGCTCGTGCCGATTTACTATGTCGGACATGACGATGCCGCGTGCATCCTTTTTGCGACTCTCGAAGCGAGACATCGAGATTTGGACAATTTCACAGTAATAGTGTAGATTTATACTTGTCTCGTTGTTAATGTAAAACGCGAGTCACATTATACGACGTCGAGAGTCCTTAGCGATCCGCCATTCTGTGCACGAACGTCTGACGCCTCGCTTAGGAAACGAGTTTTGTTATCGTGAATCCTGATGGCATAATCCGGCGAGTGTCGTTATCGTATTCGACGATTTTTTGAGGGAATCGATGTTTACTGCCGCGCCCAGTGAACGACGCGGAATGGACGAATGAAATAAGAAGGCTTGTATCGTCGAACTTTTATCAGAAAAGTACCTCGTGGAGATAAGAATCCACTGTCAAAAGAGAGCATTCCAATCGAGCTTGAATAACATCATTGCTAAAACAGCAAACACACCAAATAAACCAACAAATTATCCGGACAAGGCGTTCCTTTTGAAATTGTTAATTCGAAGAAAATTATCTAGCTTCTTTCAGATACGATAGAGTCATCGAGAAATCTATTAATAGTCTTCTAGATAAAGTGTCAATTACATTTCTCGGCAGCCGTAATTACCAGATATAAACCGCTACATTGTTTAATATAATACATTGTTTAATAAATACATCGTAAATCAAGTTCTAAGTAAAATAATTCCTGTTTCATCTTTTTTTCAAATTTCTCTGTCAGAAGCTCTCAACGGGATCACACTGTGAAGCTTGCGAGCATGTTAATGGCAGACGTTCGAACGGATTGTGCGAACAGAATCATTTCCGCGAATAAAATCGTGGCTCTCACACAACAAATAGAGTCATTGAGTGGCCGCGAACAAGACATCAGTCATTACTATGGCAATCCCTGGTAATTGTAATCATCAAGGCTATTGTTGATCGTGAGCCGAACACAATGCGAGTTACGAGATCGCGATTTTCGCTTCGTGCTCGGATTCTCGGCGATAAGAGCGACCGGAAGTCGCTTGGGAATCGCCGAAACAGGCTCGCGGAGGACTCCGGTCTGCGAACCGATTGATACTCGGCAATTACTTCTCGTTTTCTAGTACTAGAAAGTGCGAAACTAGGTTGAGGAGCAGCCTGTTCACAGTTCTCAGCATTGCCGGCTAATGTTGCTCTCACTTCGGCGCGTCGAAAATCCATTGTTTTTTTTTTGAAATTCAAATGCCCGGCATCCTCGGGTTCTTCGCTCGAGGTACAACGAGGCTGTCGAAGAAAACGTATCCCGAATATTCGGCGCGGAAAAATGTGATGATGTTCTGAAAATGTTTGCTTAAAAGCTTTCGATAAAGTTTTTATACCGCGGTCAGAAAATGCAATTCTTGCACACCGTGCGAGATCGCTTGGATAGAAATTAATGAATTTTGTTAGGAAGAAGCTGTAGCGTTGCTAGACCGAGGTCTATATTAAACATTAATTATTTGTCTATTTCGACAGCGAAACACCCACACAGAAGCGTGACGAACGTGTTTTGTCGACCACTTGAATGCGTATGCTAACGAACGGTGATGAGCATCGTAAAAACGGTGGCATTTTCGAGCAAAAAATAAATGTGCGAGGAGAACCTTTCCTGTTTGCGTTTCTAATTTATACCTCAGAAACGTGACCGAACGAGAAATAATTACGCATTATAATGTGTTTTCCTTCTCGGTATTTTTCCGAAAATTGGTCACACGAGTACGGACTCTGTCGAGTCATCTAATTTTTGAAGATGTCACGAGATTTTTTTAACGATCTTATGTTGTACGCGCAGTCGAATTAGCTTCGGAAGATCGTGTCGTTGATGTCTTGAGGGCGTTTTGTGTGTTTCTTGGGCCGAATTCCAGTTGAATCGCTGGCCATTCTTCGAAACGGTTCTGCGTCGCACTCGAGAAGCCACTCGGCCCTGCAAGTGGCATCTCGACCGTGCGATCGCTCAAGGATTAAACTGAATTAGAGGGTTACCGACAATTGCGGCTGATTGAACGATGACCAAAAGGCCAAAGTGTCGCCAGTCGAGGCGCACACCTTCCACGCTGCGTCGAGTGATCCTCGAATTCGTTAAGACATCTCGGACCGGCTCGGTAATCAGCATCTTCGACGATAGGAACGTAATTATCAGTCGCAACAGCTTGGATAGCTTTTTCGAGGTAACGAAATCAATGTGTCTATGATCGTCTTCATTATTGTTCAACCGGGTTACAGAGTTAAGATCGCTGTCGTCGTGCATTATTAATAATTTCAATGAGATATCGACGTCGCTTCTTGTCGCCCGTTGTTTTCAAAATTCTCACGATTTCGCCGCGATAAAACGAGAGTTCGCTGGGTCAAGAACAATCGCAAAACAAGAACGTTCGTCGTAATCCGGTCAGAACAGTCTTAAGATAAGATTCCATTCAACCGTGCGAGGTCTCTGTTTTCATTCTGGTTCCACCAAAATAATTTACGATAACGGAGCACTGCAAGCACGTTTGGAATTACAACGGTCCTTCTGCGAAAACAACATTCTCTCGCGGAACGTCTTGGCGAAGAGACGTTCGCGAACAACGGAAGATCTGAAAATTGCCGGAAAGCGTAAAATCGAATTGTCCACGAATAAACAGTTCTCGAAAAATCTATTGCAAAAATCGTCTCTCCGAGACCAGTTTCGTCAGTGTCCGCGAGAGCAAGCGCGATCATCGAAGCGAAAACATTGTAGGAATCGTTCCATTGAACGATTTTTCGCGAGTTCGAGCAAGAAGAAGAAGCTTTCCTTTTTCCATCGGGGCCATCGCGGTGCAGGGGAATTGTAAAACGTGAACGGCGCGTGCAGCCAACGTGAATCGGAGAACGATAATTGTAGAACGGAGCAGCGATAACCGGTGACCCGTGACAGATCAGCATGCCTCGTCAAAATCTTCCCACATTCAGCGATGATAACGGATCGTTCGATTCTCGCGCAATCCGGTTTAATTCTTTTTGGCCTCGCAATTCGCTTATCGGTCGTCGAATTGCCGGATAGGATGTTATTCAGCCGATAACGACCGGTTTCGTAAGGGTATGTTTATGCTTCTGGCGGACTATCAGCGTTCGGACCGAAATACGAGAAACTGGGGAAATGCCGCAGAAATACATTACATTGTCTTCTAATCGAAGCGTTTCAAACGATTGAATGTTGCGTAAACGCGTAAAATTTAGAAAATAGAATTCTTTGGATTCGTTGTAGTTGAGAACAAGACATTCGTACGTAAGATTTAAACAATTTAAAAATTTGGAATATCTTCTAAAAACAATTCTCTCCATTTTTCAATGGCATTGTGCGACAATGAAGTATCAGGAAAATGTAGAATTGCATTTTAGAGATGATTTCGAGGAAAATAAGCGACAGGGACGAAATACACAATGGAGTATCGACAGGGTTTCCCAAGTCAGTGTATCAACAGCGAGCTGTCAAGATGTGAATCATTGATATTCACGATCCGAAATGCGTGTTTAAAGTCCATTCTACTGTGCACACACGATAAACTATTACATGTGTCGCGAGCGTCATCGATTTGCATAAATTGGGAAATTAGCAACACATAATATACAGCGTTTCAATTAACAGCAGATAAATAACGACGGAAATAGCAGGATCGATAAAGGTGCAACGGAAAAATATGTATACAATTGGGTCAACTGCTGTTCGATAGGACGGAAATTATCGACAAATTGCTCGGGATAAGGACGAATCGATATCTGCTAATTAAGGGTAATGGAATCGCAGCTACCAAACACGAAAGAATGTTTATTCATTTCCTGCGATATGAATTGCATATTATATTTATCTTCCCCGTCCGCTCTTCCGCAAGTATTAATCACTAGCATCAGAAGTTTCTGAAGCGATCTCGATTTGCTTCACTTTGAATAGTAACAGGCCTCGGTCCCCTCGTTGCATCTTTTATGAAACTGGGTTTCAACGACTGCGCGAACTCATAATTCAGCATGCAACTGCACTGCGAACAAAATAGAATGGTAAATACCGCAGTAAATTTTTTGGAACGCGTTCACGTTCGAAAACATGGGAGTAGAGACAAGGCTGCGACGTGTTCGCGGAAGACCGCGCTTCGCGAAGATTACCCTTCCTGTTTAATTGTTTCTTCTCTTCAATTGTAACCATCGAGTCATCACTGTCGACTTTGTACCCTTGCTATACATAACTTCACGGACAGTTCCATGAATTGTTCGATCGTAAAACGCCGGAAAACGAACGTGATCGCATTGATTCAACATACTTATGGTAACGCAATATTTACTCGTTCTTCCATTTCCTTTTTTAATAATCTCAACAGGTTCAGAATAATGTGACATTGTTCGTAAGATGTTCTACCGTTTTGCATTTAAATTATTCAATCTTTCGACTCATCTATCCTGAATGTGTAAACAAATCATATAACTATTTAAACAAAGAAAAGCCACTTGTTTCTTCAGAAAATTATTCCTAACGATTTGAATACTTCTCGCCTATATATCGTTAAATTATTCAACAGATGCATCTACTTAAACAACGCATTGTCTTATAGGTACTGCAGGCAGCATTCATTGACAATTTTTTGCTCGAGGATTATTATTTCCAGTTTCACACGTGCTTCGATTCTTCTACAAACAAGTCTATAATTATTGCACAGCGTGAAAGATAATCAAGACATTTCGATATTGCGCTACTCTGAGTTCTGCGGGCTCTCGAAATTGTTTAGCGAGTAAACATTGCTTGAAAATTATCTGCGTCGTGTGTACGTATCCGACGGTGCAATTATTTCGAGCGCGATGCGTCACAGCTCCGTACAAATTACCATTTCGGAATGGGGATTTGACGTGTGCAAGTTAGTGATAGCCGGGTAATAAATTTCGTGGCTTATCGACGCGTCACGGGCTCGTAAACTGCTGTGTTTCCGACCTTGCCCGAGCCCGATAAGAACGCGCCTTCTCGTGGAAACATCTGAAAGATCGTATTTATAGTTAGCGCCGAATTTGGCCTGATGGCCCACGCGACATCATTACAACGTCGTCCAGTGTTCGGAGAAGTGTGTTCCTTAACATCGTACGGTGTTGAATAAACGATCTCGAAAATGCTTCATTGTCAAATAAATTTTCCATCGCGAAGCAAACGTCGCGCCAAGTGAAGAGAACTGAACTCGAAAGGCAAACAACAACGCGACGTCGCTGAGGAGACATTAATAGAAAATATTTTTCCCACCTCTCGATCGTTTAAATACTCTCCATTACATCAGCGGTTTCAGCGCGCATACTTCGACACACGGATAAACACATCGGCGACGTGGTTTTCGTATGGTTTCGTCAGGCACTGTGTACACTGGCATTTTCCCAAGTCTCTGTGCTCGATAAAAAAGAAGAAAAAAAAACACTGTCAACGTTCAAGACCGCAGATGATTATTGCGAGCGAGCACGTGACAGGCTCACCTGGAATCAGTGATCGGTAGATCGGGGATTTTTACACGGAAAACAATTTCATCCTTTTTTCCAATTATACTGAAATACAAAGATTTTTAGCGGTCCACGGATCAGGTGAAAAGTTCTTTTCCTTTTACGTTTCTACACGCTTACTTTTAACGCACGATGAACGGACATGAAAATGTAACAGAACGCCAACAGTATGTAAACGAGCTATTTGTAAATAGCTGCGAGCAGTTTGAAATCTTTTTGGTTTTTTGCGAATATATTATAATATATCTAGTTGGATACAATAGTTAGCCGGTCGTACATAAGTAATTAGCGTTCCGGTAGCCAGACGATCAATATTAATAGATCCACCGACTCCGCCTGTTTGCATAAATCACTCGAATACATTATCAAAGTCGTTAGCATCGGTAACTGCAGACTTTTTCGCATAATTCTCGCGCCACTCGCCGAATCGTTGGACATTCGGAGGACGGGGATATTGCAATGTTCGCGTGGTCGCGTAAATCTCGGCTACGTTAATCCTCTGAGATAGAGGATATGCGTATTGGAGCCAGCGTCTAGGCGATAAATCCTGAATGTTCAACAGGAATATTTTCAAATACGGCCGATCTCGCAAATATTTTGCAATACGTGGTTGAGGATTAAGCGACATTAAAATTCAAACGCGGCTGACACGTTTCTAATGTTTGTTTCACTGTATCTTTGGTTACATTGTGACTTCGGTTTAAAGCTAGTTAGATTCGAAAGACTCCTTCTTTCGCATCGTTCTTCAGACCGAATATTTTCGGTGGTTCGTTAGATTCAATGGATATATTAAATAAGACGCAAGTGGGGTGTTAATTAAAATGAATGGAGCATTTGTCGGAGCAAGCCAGGAGTCGGGGCTAGCAATTTAAGGGCTCGGTGACTGTGGGATAGAGGGGCGAAGGTACCAGTCAGGGCAATTCAAACGTTGAATTGATTCAGGCCTCGAGCAGCTCTGGCTCCCGTCTGCTCGAACAGTCTCCGGTTTCAAGCCATTCGAACTTCCCGCAGAGTTCGAAGCTAAAACGCGAGAGAAGACCTATTGCTAGTCGCGTGTTTGCTTCGGGGGAAGGTGGAACGCCCATCGACGGGATCGTACATTATTGCTGCTCGAAGTATTTGAACAGTTTCTTGCATTTAAAGATAGACAAGATATCGACCCTGATAAGAAAGGTCACCTTCGATAAATATTTCCAATGTCAAAACACATCCGCAAATGTATCTTTGTATTTTTTCTTAGCTCCGCAACGCTTCGGCTTCGATCTAAAGAAAGTTTCACCGTCCTATTCGAACTCTATCGAAAGTTCTACCATTTCGTCACAAAAATGGCCAATCTGTTTCCGCATGGTGGTGCCGAGCTGCATAAAACGTGAAAAAAAGCAGCTCCGCGTAATTTCAGCAGGCCAGTGCAGAAATAAATCAACTGTTGTTTAGAGAAAGCGAGAGAATTTATAACCTTTTTTCGGATGTCCCGGTGCAGTTCAAAAACGTGACCTTTTTGCGCACCGTCGAAGCATCGCGTTATGCCAGAGCCCGGAACTTGCGGGAATTATTCACGCTCTGTTAATTGTCGGTTTTAACCTGTTTTTCGGTACTTCGCGCGGTTTGGAGCATTTTGAAATGCATTTCTCGAAAATGCATCTTCCGTGGAGCATTTTGTGGTAAAAGTAAAATTCTCTCTTTCTATTTCAGTTTTCGAATGGTTCGGTAATTATATGGCTTGCGAAAAAAAATTAAAATGCAATGGTCGTTCAGTTTGATTTCGGTCAGCGCGCGGTTAAAAAAAAAGGAAAATAATGCGACGTAGGGGTGGACGCTCGAAAAGCATTTTTATTGGCACGCGGTCTAACTATTTTTCTTTCTCGATTTTCCAGCGACGTCGGCGGTTATCCTGAAGACAGAACACGAGCACCACCAGCTGTCATCTCTGTCCGGAGACAATATCCTCGGCACGGGGGTTAGAATCGGGCGAGGCGAGGACGCAGCCGCAGCCGGCACCAGGGAGATTATGGATTCGTCGCAATCAGCCATGATGAAGCAATCGGACTACGTCGTAGGTCAGTGAACCTAAACTCGCTGAAAATTTTCCTGCGACAAAGTCGCCGGTCGAATTTCTGTTTTCCGGTGAAAGTTCGTCGCTTTCCGCGGCCGCTGTTCCCCGAAAATCGTGTTTCCCTCTGTGCCGGTGTGATTGCATCAACATACGCGGTTGCGTTGTCGTCGGGAAGCTCGTGTTGCACCCAGCGTATCTGTCTTTGACTGCTGTTCGCCCAAAGTGCCGTAAAACAACACCAGGAGAACAAATATCTGTCGACTGTTCCGTAAAACCAGGAATTTCTAAAAATGGAGCACTCGAAAGTAGTGAGAGATATCGTCATCGTCATTTAATCGGTTGACCACTGTGTCGGTACACGTGTGGAATTTGTCCAGAGGTAGAAGTTAATGTTCGAATGTTTAATTCCCGAGTAAACAATTGAGTAAACATATCTCCGGTATCAAGAATGAAAACAATAGTAATTACATATATCTCCGAGGATGTGATCAGTGAAAAATGTTAGAGGCAGAGGTCAGGTTTTCCGTAGGCACATTGATAAGATAAAACACACGTGCATGCATAAATTACAATCGTGTGGAACTCGCTCCACCACTCTGGAACCTCCAACAGTAAAAAATTCGTTTCCGTAATAATTGTTATGTAATTCTGAGTGACGTTCGAAATTACAATTGCAGTTCTAACGATGCCATTCGACCTTATGTAATATGCAATCGTTCGTCACAGTAACGTATCATTATGCTTATTATATATTTTTTTTCACGTAGTCTGAGCATTAATTGATAGCGCTTGTTTATTAATTATGCAAATTTCTTTCTTTCCGATCTTTGGAGGCAGAGACCTTTGAAATTAAATATCCGATCGAACAGATTGATATAATATCATCGCAATTTTCTGAAGAGTTATATAATTGTCTTTTGTTGGTTTTTAATGGAATTGTAGATCTCTTGAGAATTTGAATTGAACATCTGCTGAAACAGAGTGATGACGTGATTGCAATTTGTTGGCGTTCGCTGCATAATTATCATTAATTATCACCGCTCGAATTGTTCCTCCATCCGAGCGGAGAAAGTCCAGGAATCTTCATGATTACAAGCTTGCACTTGCATCCCCGTATTACGGAACAATCATCGATAATATTACAGTCCATTGGCCTTGCTTTGTTAGAATTAACGCAACGAGAGCAACGAGATAACGCATACTAACCAGATTGCATAAACTTCCCGGTTTCTTATCGTTTTCTCATTTTTTTCTAGTTGTTGCATTGTTGGTCCCTGGGCCCAATCACACTAAAAAATCAAAGTGTTCACGTTTCTGCAATTACGGGGAATCAAAATGTACGCACTGAACGAATCTCAGTCAATTGACTAGCAATTATCAGTTTCATCGAAGACAGGGGTCACTTTCAATTTACATTTATTAGCAGCCATAAAAGACATAAATGGGTCAAGTTCAAGCTCGCCTTTGCTACCCTTGAAATGAATTTCTCTTTTCATCTAGCTTGTCCATTCAATTGTTCTCTTAACATTTCAATTGTAATGTAACTTCTTTATGCAGACAATTTATATGTTTGTAAAATTGAAGGAAACATTAAATGAGTAGTCCACGGGACTGCACTCGAAGTTGAAGCTTCCGATGACGCTGCGACAATGACTCGGCACAACGAAAAACACGATTTCTCTATTAATTGCAATTGATATACTCGATTGAGGGGAACTCGGCACGGAAATGATCACGTTAACGGCAAACTTCGACCGATTAGTCAGTGACCGTTCAAAGTACACTGTGCCACGCTGCTGGAAGGCGTGCACCAAGATGGCCGGTGCACTAACTTGAGCGAGGCTGCATGAAAAACTGCACGTAGCGCGAGATACTCACTAATCGCATCTGTCTGCTTTAACCTTACAGATGTCGTACTGCCGACCGTCCTAATTGCGCTGCTGTTTGTTGGCAATGCCATCATCGTCTACATTATCTTCCAGTACAGAAAAAGGTGGGTGAAGCTCCTGGTACAATTATGCCAATTAAACTACTAATTTCTCGTCGACTATATGGATTTTGATGGATCTCGAAAAATTTATAAACTGTAATTTAAAGTAATAATGAAACCCCGTAATTGCTATTAAAAATAATAGAAAATTCTGTAAAATTTCCACGATATTTAAAGAGTTGCTGTATTTTTATTAATTTGTGAAAAATTGATTTTCAGAAAAGTTCCACCATTAGAGCAGGGCGAGGAGATGGCCCTGCAGAACTCGCCGGAAGTGCCGCAGGTGTGATCCGCTGAGATATTGACAATTAAGTTCACGGTGCCAGCAGAAACGTCAGCGAGGAGGCCTACGTTGCACTTTTCTACGAGGATGATCTCCAAGAATCGATCTCGAGGCCTCGACCATTCTCCAGCAGCTTAAGCAGGAAAATGGCCGTCGAGGAGTCGAGGAATTTTCGAAATTCGTGTTTTTCGTCACACTCAAACGTTCTTCGTAGAAACAATAAGCATTCTCGTGGCGCGGGAACGAGAAACAATATTTCCTGCGCGACTTTATTCGGGGACACTCACAAAAGACTATAACAAAATGCGCTCCCGTAAACGCATAAATTCGCTGTCAATGTTAGAACTCAGGCGCCTATTTAGTGCTGCCAACAATTCGACGTAAACACACTCACTCACTTACACAACACACATTTACGATAATGTATTATAATATAAGGAAATAATATATTCTATATTTCGTCCAAATTGTGACTAAGTTAAGAATAAACAGATGTTTTCTTAATGTCTCTGTCTTTCATCATTATGTTTATGGAGTCGGAGATAGAATTGACTTGTTTTTATTAAATTATTATTATTATTATATATATAAATTGCTTTGTACATGATCGATAATTGTAAATATTAAGACTACCTAGCGTAGAAATATTTTCTGTCATTCAATCATAATCTCACACAATCTTCCAATAATTATCATTTTTCACCTGGTTCAATTAGGAGATTATGGAAATGGAGTAAAAATTGACTTGTTTTATTATTATATAAAAACTTACTTGTACATTGTTTCAAGTAGATACTTGAAAATATTAAAACTGGTTTAGAAGTACTTCTGCAACGGTTCTCCTAAGATCTCCTCCAGTGTGCGAACTGCGTTTTGTGCACACTTTTCCGTAGCTTCATCCTCGTCCTCTAATAACTCCGCTAAGAACGGTATAGTCTCCGGTAACAGCGGCATAAAGTCTTCTCCTAGCTTCCTTACGATCTCCACCTGTGTTAAAACAAGTTTACGGTCCAGTTCGGTCATATTAACGTGTTACTATCCAATAAATATTCACGCCTCTAAAATGCTAGTTTCTTCACTTACCACAGCGTTCAATGCGGCACTCCTGACATGAGGTTTCGCGTGTCGAGTTTTCAGCAACGTTTGGTAGACCAGCTGCTTGTGCAAAGAGTCGTCAGCAATAGCGTTAGCGAACGCTGCTATACAAGGAACCACTAATTCGTTAGCCCTCTTCTCATACTCCTCTCTGCCTCCCATAGTGTTTTCCAGTTGATCTACTATTGGCTGTGCCAAGGTTTCCACCCTTTCTTGGTTCACGAAATTTTGTGCATCGTAGCTGAACACTCGATAAAGCGTCAACAAAATAGCTTCAACCAGCTCGATTTTATTGGTCTCGTCTGGTAAAGTCATTTCTTGAGGTTCCTCTATGATTGCTGGATTGTTGCTGCTCAGCAATACTGCTGCGTGCTTGAGGAAATGACCAGCGAATAGCACGAATAATGATTTCAGAGACTCTGCTATGTTGGCTGAGAGTCTGCAAAGATAAAAAAAGTCATTTAACTACTCAATACATAGTGACAACATTAAAATATAGCGAATATGAATATCCAGAGAATAAAATATCTAAGTTAGACGAGACACCTTGACCGTGCAACTGCCCTTGACAATCTTATTAACATACTAAACGTTAGGAAAGCGATACCAAGTTACCGTAAGACGATACAGACCTGTAGAAAGTGATGCTTCGCTGCTTGTGCTGTGAATTCCTGGCAGCCCAGTCATACAGCTTGTAATACAGAGGTCTGAACGTGGCCTCGCTCAGTTTCATGACCAAGGCGACTAGTGCTTTACTCGCGTTTTCTTCAACGACCACCACATGTTCCAAGGTCAGTTCGGCACCATCTTCTACCTCCATGTCATCCTGGGAGCTATTCAAATCCTCTCGTAACTGGAGGACCTTCAAGAAGAAGGTACCTAGATCAGGTATAGTCGCGCTTAGCTCATTCGATTGAACACTGCTGAATGATTCTGCCAGGACAGTCATCAGTGCAGGAATACACTGATAGGAGTTTTTACTTAGCAACGCATCGTACGTTCTGTTCACTGCTGGTAAAAGTACTCTAAGTGGTATGCAACTGGATAGTTTCTGCGTGGTTGCTCTCAACCTTGACACCACCAGACCAATCTTTGGGTGTTCAGTGTCAGTGTATAAAGAATTCAATCGTGCTAATTCGAATAACAATTGGTCCAAGTAGAGGGAGAGAAAGTTGCCAACAGATTCGACGATCTTTTGCAACGCGCTGACTATGCTGACCACTATTACATCAGGCACATCTTGATGACAATGGTTCTCCAACAGTTGCAAAATGGCTGGGACGAACTTGTTCAAGCTGTGAATAGCATGAATACGCATGGAGCTGCAAAGTTCAGCTACGCAGAGCGCTGCGCTGCCTAACACCGGACCCTCTCTCTCCTTCAAAAGGTCGGTAGTCATCTCGAGGATTGGCTTGAACACCGTGGGATTATCTGTAGCTAGTAATTTAGCTAGCAGCTTCAACGTAATAAGAACAGTCTGCTGTACGATCTCCTGCTCCTGAGTTTCGGATTTCGTCTTAGTCTGAATGATCTCCATCAGCGGCTCGATCAGACTCATTAGATCAGCATAGTCCTCTTCCCCGAACTTTCGTTGCTGTAGACGAGCGTTTAGGAGCTCCAAAGCCTTTCTGTTCACTGTCAGCAGTTCGTGTTCCATCAGACGCTTCACGCTGAACAAGAACGTGCCATTTGGTAGCAAATTGTTGACCAGATCCAGGACATCGTACAAATAATGCAGAAGCACCTTCCAGTACTTCGCCAAAGGCTTGCCCTGGTGCTTGTCAGCGTTCTTCGAGGTGCTCTGGATCAACAAAATCAACTCTACCATCAGCTGATCGTAGTAATCTTTCATATTGTCCGCCTCGCTGGAGTCTAGCTCTGCAACTCGGTTAATAAAGTCAGGAGATGATAACAAGTTACTCAGGTACTGGACCAGAATATACTTGTAGTGTCTCAGGTGTTTGGGGGTGCTATTCGCCACGTCGAAGATGTGCTTGTACTTGAAGGACATGGCTGCCTTCCTGTCTTCCGCATCCTCTATGTCTATCGGTAGTTCTTTCATGAACTGCGCGAGCTTCACGCATACTTGAATGAGCCTGGCAGGCGGAAACTCCTGGGACACTTGCAGAGCGAACTCGAGCCTCTGGCCGGCTGTCTTCTGATTGGTGATACGCATTGTTCTGGTGACAACGTGGCTCTCGAAAGTGAGCAGGTAGTACAGGTGGAAGTGATTGTCCAGCAGCTGCAGCAGCTTCACGAACAAAGGCGTTCTCCTGTGCTCAGGAATATCGGGCAGAGAGACGATGAACGTCCTCAGGATCTCACAAGCGTGGGTCTCGTTTTCCGCCGCGTTGATGATGGGGAACACCGTCTCGATGGTCTTCGAGATTATCTGTATCGAGTAAGCGTCGTCCTGACGAACCACGGAACTGCCCATGAAGGTGAATATAGGCATGATGGTGTACAGAGCGCATCGGACGTCGACTATCTTCAACAACTCCACCAAAACCAGCAGAGCGTGGTGATGGGTCTGTGGGTTTCTCGATGTCCTGATGCACTGGGTGATCAGATCCACTTGGAGATGAGCGTCCCTTATAGGCAAATTTTTCACAGCAAGCCTGTGGATCGTGGACAGCAACAGCTGATTGGTGTACTCTATAGGACTCTGTTCCTCGAAGCTGAGACACGTCTTCAACAAGTCGAATAAAATTGGATACAATAGTTCCTCTTGCTTGATGTTGTCCGCACTCTGCACGAACTCCAACAACGCGACTCCGTGCTTCCATTCCTTCCTGTTGATTATGGTCGGGTCAGGTATGTTGTGCACATAGCTCAACCGCTTTTTCCTCTTCGCCGTGGCATCGTTTACCTGGACGTCTTTGAGGTTCCTCATCTTCTGCAGCTCGTTGACGATCAGCTGCGCGTTCACATTTATCCTCCTGATAGCCCTCTTGGCCGACGAGATGACCTTGCTCGTGTCACAGTCAGAGAGTACATCCACTAACTTCGTCAGGACCTTGTTTTGAAGGTCGGATGATATTTTTCCAATGCTTTCGAAGTACGTTTTCTGTATCTGCTTCAAGAGGATGGCGCTCGGCGACTGCTGCACCTTGGATTCTGCGACCACCTCGACCTTGTGCTCTGTTATGCTGGCCTCGAACAGTTGCCACACCTGGTTCTCGGTGAGAGCCTTCGCTGTTGCGCTGTTGAACCTCTGAAGAATGTTCCTCAGCGCGTTTCTGGCGAATTTGTTTTTGGACTTGGTGGATACGGTCTGCAGAAGCTGAAGCCCTAGGGGTGCTAGTTGTTGGAGTATCGTTGGCCCGTCCACGTGGACCAAGATGTCTAGCAGTTGCGATATAATATGGATCGGAGTCTCGGGATCCATGATCAGATCGAACAACGACTGCTGCGCCTGCTGCAACCTCTTTCGCAACTCGGACTTTATTTGCCCACTCACATCTGGGTCTGGGGAAAGCAGAATGTAAAGAGACAGAGGCAACTGATCGGGGTCGATGGATATTTCCGAAGTCCATTTGCCCAGTTCCTGGAGCAACGCCAAGAACGGTTCCTTCGTGAAGCTGAAAGTCTGCATGAGCTTCTTCAGGATGTCTATCGCGGCTGCT
The DNA here is from genome assembly GCA_028454225.1 of Lasioglossum leucozonium. Taxonomy (NCBI): domain Eukaryota; kingdom Metazoa; phylum Arthropoda; class Insecta; order Hymenoptera; family Halictidae; genus Lasioglossum; species Lasioglossum leucozonium. The sequence goes on along the minus strand of CM052207.1, from coordinate 10,021,652 downwards.
CGGCAATCGTTGTTCTCCCTTGCGAGCGAGAGCATCAAGTTGGTTACGAAGACTTTGTCCTGGAACACCCACTGCTTCGACTTGCACTGATCTAGTAGCACCAAAGATATTTTCAGACAGTGATACGATGTCTGTACCTCGACTGGTTTGATGTACAATTGAGAGAGAAAACGGAGCAGGTCTCTGACCGTGGGAAAGTGTCTCTGGAAGAATATCTGCAAGCATCTGTAGTAATGCCTACACCAGCGTCTTTCGGTTATTCCCTCGAAGAATATTTCTAGGAGTCTTAGAATCAAGTTGCTCCGGTGTGGATTGTTCTCGAAGTCGAACTTGAAGTTTTGCTTCAGGTCCAACCGCCTGTGGACCATTTCAAGAACGTAGGTGCCCACTTGGAGTGGCAGGACTCCCTGCGAGGTCAATTCAATAGCGCTTGTTATATTGTTGCCAGTTATGTTGTTGCAGTTCTGGATCATCTTGACTTGGGGGAATTGCTTGATCATGTTTGCAGCCATCTCGATCACTTCCGACGCGATCTCGTCCTTAAGAGAACCGACGGGTACTCTGCACACGGATCCTAACAAGATCAGCTTGAAGAACATGGAGCCTGCATCACCATAACTCATTTGTTGCTTCATGGCGCTTAGTATGCTTTCCGGCTGGGGTAACAGCTCCCAGTTTAGTATATTGTGGAAGGCTGTCGATGATACTGCCTCTGCATTAGGCGATTTGCCTAAGTCCTTCTTAACGCACTGCATGTAAGCATTCTTCTTAGCGAAGTTCGACTTCAGTACTTCCATAGCAACTGATACATCAGTGTCGTCGTTTGGAAACATGTACGGCAAGGCTGTGATGAAGACACTGGTGTCGTCTCCCCCTTCGCAGAGCGCTAAAAGGATTTTTAACGCTGGCTTCGCTAATGGTTTCTTATAACTGCTATGGCACGTCGAAAGCAATAGTTTCAACTCATCGATCAACAGGTCCACGGGAATGAGACCCGTCAAACGTTCCGTGGGCACGGACAGCAAAGCCTGAACCACGTTCACCTCTCTATCGGTAAACCTAGCTAGCAATGTATTAGTCAACATCTGCTGAACACTTTCTGGGAAATTCAAATTCTGTTTAGCTAGAGACTCCAAAGCCATGATCCGTTGCTCCGGGCTAATGTGAATTAATCTGTCCAGAATTCCCATGGAATCATGCGTGTCTTTGGCTCCGAAATGCCATGATGTAAGGAACTGCAATGCTAGCTTAGAGTCTTTGTCGTTGTCGCTGCGTCTCATGAGACGCTTCAAGTAGTCGTCGAATCTTTCGGGATAGGTCTTCTCGAGGCATTGACACAAACTCATCAAGAAGTTCTTCGCCGCGCTGGACGTGTTTTCAGTGAGGAATTCTTTCTCCACAACGTTCCACAGTATGCTATCCACGCCGTTATTGTCCAGTTCGACTCGTATCAGAATCTCGCTCACCATGTTCTGAACTTTCGACATTGACGATGGTGCCCACTGTGGACATTCCTCCATGATCACACTACAACTAGTTTGCACCAGAGGCACAATGAATTTCAGCGTATTCGTGTTGGATGACTGAAGCTTGATCGCCAGTGGAATAAACCAGGAAAGCTCTGATAATCGAACAGCGAGGCTTTTCGATACTGTCGTGAGTGGATGAACTGGTGTATTGTACATGAAAAATAATAAAATCAATGCCTCTTCCTTCAGATGTGTTTTCTTGAATATCTTCAGAAGCAGCTTCTCGGTCGTCTCGTTGTTCAATTGCATTTTGCTCATCAACATCGATAGGATCATGTAAGTGCTAGCTGCGAAATCGCTTATAGGAGACTCTAAGCCCTTTAGAATGATCGGTAACATATGGCCCATCTGAACCTCGGAGATCGTAGGCAATCGATTAATAATCCCCAAAATAGATGTAGTGTAAAATGCGTACAGAGTGCTCAGACAAGTTGCTTTCTCTGAATATATTTTTGTGGCATTGACAACGTGATTGCAAATGAGCTTTAAAAGAGCATTATCAGTGCTAAGACGATTGATCAGTGTTACAGAAGCTAAAGGAACACCAGGCTTTTGAAGAGGTTCTAACCAGTGCCACTTATCTGTTTCATCTGATAAATCTAGAAGCTGCAATACTTTTACAAACATTCGAGTCTCATGGTAAGGTAATATTAGTAAGAGAAATTGATCTCTATTAAATTCGTGTATACGAAATCTGTATATCAACCATTCGAGTACTTTGTGAGCATTATTGAGTAGAAAATATGGAGATAAGAGAATCAGAAACCTTTCAATCTCCCCATCCAACTTCTTATTGACTTTGACATCTTGTACAGCGCGCTCGAGGCTCATCGAACTCTGTGCAAAGAGTGTCTTCTCAAACTGTAAAAACAAGTCTGATAGCTTTGCTAATTCCTGTAGTCCATTTTGACCTGTGCAAATATTATTATTAACATTAGAGACGCAATTGCTATATTAAATTATTCATAAGTAAATTTGATTCATTACCTATGTTCAAGACTGTTTCTCTGTCTAAGCTGGCAGCTTCTTTAGGGCTGAAGAGCAAGCTACATCGCTTTGTGGTTTGTAGCAGTATATTAGTCTGAGGTGTCCTCAGTTTATTCAATTGTTGCGCAAGGGATGTAGCCATTTTGGACCTCGAATAAATTTATGATAAAGTTGAAAAGGAGAAAGACACAAATCTGATACAGTTAATGTATACGGTGAGCTATGAAAATATTGGAACACTCTCAAACGAAATATTTGACGCCTAAAACAGTGCATCACAGACATTTCACATGTCTAATCGTGGTGCTTACATGCTATTAAAAGAATAAAATTATTTTGTAGTTCGTAAGCGTCAAACATTTTATTTCACAAGAGATTCAAATGAATATAACCTCACCTTGTCAACTAATCTAATACGATATTACAAACTTTAGTAACAGATCTATGTATAATTAACAACTCTGTGAGCACTTGACAACACTATATATAAAAATATTTAAAAAATAAAACGACTATGTTTAAAGTATTCACAATTCACTACATCAAAATTAACCATGTGCCAACACTGTAGGCGGCCATTGATAAGCACGAACCTTGTCATCATATGACGGGAACAATCACTAATAATATAATAGTACAATTCATTCTTGCCGCTCACGCTATAAGATTCAATGCTAATTCAGGCAAGAATCATCTGCAGTGGCAAAACTCTCAATAAACACAAAACTATAAATAAACTTTCGTCTGCTTTCGTGTATGATGTGAATGTAGAAAATTTATCTGAACAATTTTGCATCCTCGGAATTCGTCATGTTTCGATCTGTTTTTTGACTACGCATTTCATTTTGGATAGAGTCCGCTAGGGCATTTTCTGCAGAGTCGGTAATTCAGAACCGTAGATAGAAAAATGCATTGCATGCAATGTCTCTACTGATCTTGAGTCTGTGGTTTGGATGCAACGACACCCCGTGCACTATGCACTCTTGTTTCTTCTTCGATATTTTGGACTCGGCCGTGAGGTGCCATTGATGGAGGTGTATTATTATTGTGTCTTTCGGGGTAGCTGTTGGTATTTACACTGACAGAACGCGAAATGGTTTCGCTGCAAATGATGTTGGTGAATTAACGGGATGTAGATCGGTGAGAGTGTACCAATTCGCGACGAGGAAAACGATATTTCTAGTGCAGTGGAAGAGAAGAATCGGCGTCTGGAAGATCATCGTTTCGAATGGATATACAACCTCTCTACTGAATAATTTTCATCTCGCTTGGTTTGCTTTTGTCGTAAGATAGATATTTAATAGTACATGTAGTATTGTCCGCGAGCGTTGCGTATTTTCTTGACCATACACGTATATTTGATTAATAATGAGCGATGGTAAGAAGGTAGGTGAAAATTCCAGTAGTGAGGTTGTTAACCAATTTCGAAGCTGTAGGGATCTCAGCGATATCGTGCCCCTGTATACGCCACGCGCGCTTTATTTGAAACCAGTTGCAAAAATAAACGTGTCCGTTAATCTTCCCCAACTGAAAGTTCCAGGTAAAATGTCCACGACTCTGCTAACTATGTATTCTCGATCATTTCTGTCCCATATAACAGGGAAGGCGAAGATCTATATAGGCTAATTGATTTTCTCACTTGTTTGTATCGCTTAATAACATTGATTTTTCTAACAGGATGTTCATGCAGTTCATTTACATTTCGTGACAATTTATACTTATATACATTATGTTTAGCGCAATAGGTTTTTACAGAAAATTAACTGCGATATAAACAGGAAAAACTATATCAACATGGGAAGTAATGGAGAAGATACGTGCCCTTATACTGCCGGACGAGTTTGCATCATTGAAGGTAGCCAAAAGCACGCTGGAATTTATCAGATTGGAGGGAGACCTGCAAGACAGGTGCAGGCTCCAGCGCGTGCTTGCGAGGCTGGATTCCCAACGCCTGAATCTGTCTGGTTTCCCCAACGTATTGAAAGTCCGTGCGGCAGAGGCAAAGGATGATTTTCCCACAAGGCATAGCTGGGATTCTTACTTTAGAGATACAAAGAATATGAATGAACTGAAGGCGGGCGAGAGGCCTGACACAGTTCACGTAACAGGCTTGCCAGTTAAATGGTTCATGGAAGATGGCTCAAGCATGCCTAGCGAATCATTGATCAGCAAAATTTTCAAAAAGTGGGGAACACTGAGGAGAATCGATGTACCTGCTGCTGATTCGTATAGGTCTAGAATGCGTCTAGGCACAAATATAAATAAGTTTAGCTATGAAGATGGAATATTTTTTGATGCTTATATTCAGTACGTTGAATATATGGATTTCGTGAGAGCAATGGACGCTTTGCGCGGTATGAAAATCCTTAAAAAAGAAGGAGACAATGCTTACACTGCTGCCATTAAGGTTTGTTTCAGGGTATCGATTCTCTATCCGTGTGTTACATGATTTTGGCTCGGTAAGGGATATATTGTTTATGTTTGTCTATTCAATGTAGATCACTTTTGATAAAACAAAGCACATGAGCGACAGCTCTGTTGCACACAGAGAATTCGAAAGGAAACGCCTGATAGCGCAAGATACATTAGCGGCGGAAAGACTTCGGAAGAAAGAAGAGGCTGAAGAGAAACGACGCGAAGAGCTCAAGTAAACATCAACAAACTTTGAAGACGATAAAATACCACTGGTTATTCACACAATTTTATCTACAGGAAAAAGGAGGAAGCCGATTCGATAGCTAAACACGGCAGGCGGCAAAAAAGGGAAGAAAAACGGAAACGTAAAGCTATAACAATATTCCGTAAAAAGGAGGAGGACAAGGTTTCCATGAAAATAGCCAGGGAAGGTCAAAAGTTAATAAAAGCACAAAGGCAACTCGAAAGTATACGTTTGTTAGATGAATTGTTTGATAGAATAAAGGTATTCATTTCAGGATGTTCTAGCTTTTTAGTAACGCTAAAATAGGTCCTTAGTTTATAAAGTTACTTCAAATACATTTTGTGTTTCAAGATAAAAGTGGAAAATAATGAAATTAAAATAGATGAAGTGAGTACAGATGGAAAGAAAGACGATAAGAAAAATAATAAACAAGACGGTACCGTCCAAGCGTTAAGTTCCGAAGACAATGATAAAGATGGGAAGAAGGATAAAAAAAATAAAAAATCAAAGAAGAAAGAGAAAAAATCAAAGAAAGACAAGAAGAAAAAGGTAAGCGATAGATTGTAATCTTAGAATCTTCGTAGCGCGGTGGTCTTAAGAGTAAAACATTTATAGAAGAAATATAAAAAGGAGAAAGACTCTGCGAATTCTGCGAGTGTGAGCGAAGAATCGGAACCAGAAGGACAGACAAAGAAGTTGAAAAGTGTTCTCACGCAAAATGTCTCATACCCATCGTCGTCAGCAGGTAAATTTAGCACATTATTCAATATTGTTTTAAATAGTAAAAAATTTAAGAAATTGAAAATGATAGCACACTATATTGAATTTATTCTGTTTCAGCGCCTGCCCAGTTGGAACCTCTTCCGTACCCAGCCCTGTACCCACGATTCCCGCAGCCATGGTACTACGAAGCAGCATTGCCACTGATTTACCCCACATTGTCGCGAAATATACCGAGAGGGGGTCGATTTTCTCGTGGTAGGGGTGGTCGAGGATTTCTGTGGAGAAACGCCGGCAACCACCGTTCGTTGCAGTCCTTCAACCCGCACTTGTACAACGAGCAATACTACAAGTACTTCGCCCACTTGGTCGGCCAGGATTACCATACGTTTGACTACAGAAGCTCGCGGTCCCGCAGCCGCAACAGATCTCTGAGCAAGTCGAGGTCCAAATCCAGATCGAGATCAAGGTCGCGGGCGAAGCGGGGCTCCAGGTCGAGATCCAGATCTCACGGGAGATCGAGATCACGGTCAAGGTCACGGTCGAGATCGAAGTCGAGGACGGGTTCTAGGTCGCGGAGTCGGAAGCAGAGCAGAAGCAGAAGTAGGTCGCGATCGAGACGAAGGCGTGGAAGATCGAAGTCAAGGACGAAATCGCCCGCGGCGAAATCACGGTCACGTCGATCGAGATCCAGAAAGAAGTCTCGATCCCGGAGTCGCTCGAAATCGAGGGCTAACAGCAGAAATCGGTATAGGCGAAGACGGGACCGATCGGCGTCGAAGGTCAAGGTTACCAGGGCTAAATCTCGTTCCACGTCAGCCAAGAGAAGATCTCGCAGCAGCACCTGGTCCATGCCCAAGTCCCCTGGCAGAAGAAGCTGCTCGTGGTCCAAAAACGCCGACACTGTCAACGATAAAACCAACTCGGACAAGTCGGTATCTGTCCAAGAACAAAGCTCCACCAGCAAAGAGGCGCCCCAAAGTTCCCAGCTGGAGAACATTACTTCCGACTGACAGTAACGGAGAAGATTATTCTTCCGGTCTCGCGTCTTCGACCCTGTCACGTGGGGGAAATGATTGATACTGTGTTACACCGTGTACAAACACGCAATATTGTACAACTTTTCTACACACACGCCTGCAATGTTCTTTCGGGGATGGAAGATATATTTTTGTTCACGTGCTAGCTCTTCCTAAGCTTAAACGGTCCGGCAATAGAAGGAGGTCCTGTGGATGTTGTAATTTTCAACGTATATTGTGTACACAATACGAAGCAGTTGTATATATGTTAAGAACAGTGTAATACTATACAGGAAACAAACGTATGAAACGATCAAGCAAGTACTGCATTTTTAAATCGGCATCAGAATAAATATGATACTGATCAAGTGGGCGACTGTTCTTTTGTCTGGTGGACACAACTTACCTTTTCACCTGGTTGAAATTGAATTTTATCGGAGTAGAAGATGAATTTATCAAATTAGGGAAATAGGAGATAAACACGTTCGTAGTCGACTTGCAAATTTTATTTGTTCTCGGCATGAAAATGCATTGGTTCATAAACATTGTAATTCTTATATACCCCTATCCCTTCGTAGATCGAAGATCGATTTCTTAGCAGCGTTTCTCGGAGGTAACACGCTACGATTAGTTTTATCGACTGGTGCTCGCTTGATATTATTAGTTCGCCTATGATTAACAGGATTGAAAATCATTCGGTTCGCTCCGTTTTTCATTCTTTTCGCGTATTTTTTGAAAACCGATTAGTGCCGTGTGATATCAGCACCGCGCGCGCGCGTATCCGCCGGACATTTTCATCTTGTAATTTTTTTTTCATTTACTCTTCCCAAAACACGGTTGGTTTTTTTTTCACTTTAAAAATATGTGCTACATTTTTTTTTTTGGTGGTTTCTTTTCTCATCGCTATATTAATTATATAATAATACGTATATATATACACTTCGCATCGTTAACCGCACCACGCGTATGTTTCAGAATAACAACTCGGTTTTTTTTGTTATAAGTTAATGCTCCACAATGATATTCAATCTAAATGGAAGATTTTTATCATTCTCGAACATCGTTCGTTTCACAAGAGCTTCTTCTTTTTATAATTTGTTTTTCTCGAAATTTTTCTTTTGTGTTCAACGTTCTTATTGGCATTATACTCGTCTGTTACTGTGTACATGATTTTTTTTTTCATTACACCTTCATCCTCCGCCTCTTCTGCGTTTATTTATTTTTTGTTCCTTAAATCGTCTACCGCTACGGTATCTTTGGAATTGATTAGATATTGACTACTTTCAAGATTCGTTGCGTGGGAATTGTTTCTCCTCTTTTATTTCGCTAGTCGGATCTCGTTCGTTGCCGGACGACGAGCGTCCTTCCGTTTTATCGCACTACGCGGATCGTTCCCATTTAATTCGCAATCATATCGCGAATTTGCTTGGGTGTGCATTGGCACGGGATTTGGGGATCGCGTTATAAATGTTCCCCTCGTTTTTTAGTCTTGCTTGACGGGCGTCGTGCGTTTTTCACGGAGGAACGTCCGTCGTCCGCGATAATTGCATCGGTGATCGAGGAATCGGTTCGTCTCAAGTAGCATCACTTCAATATTAGAAAAAGAAAACTCGAGTTCCCTGTGTAACGCAATTTTTTATTCACCTAAAAATCGGACTCCGCTGCAGAGTTTGATCGCAGCGTCAAATATTTATTTTAAAAGAAAATTGAATCGAATGAAATTATTCAGCTAATCGTGGAAGCATGGAGAAGAATTAAGCTTCTGCGTTTAATTCTCGCAAAAGAGCTCGTTCTTAGTTTCCAGGATCACCGACGCAATTTTACACGAAACGATTCTGCATGACCGCATGCTGCACGCCCATAGGATACAGAAGCACCCTTCTTCCGTTTCGATTTCTTCTCATTCGTCTTCGTGTACATTCTAAGAGTGAATCGTTCATTTTCCAACAGCAAACCTGCTGCGACTCAGCCATCGAGAGGGTCCAATGATACAATAGAAAACAAACATCACTCCTCGCAAAATTAACGAACGAAAGTGGTTCGCGTGAAACAAGCTGCTCGCAAAATCGGTTACTCTCGTAAACGCATCGTCTACATGCAACGCTACAAACAGTTTCGCGATACAATTCGCAGATAGTTCGCACGGTTATGTGTGTACAGTTTCTCCATTCGCAAAAAAGAACATTTTCGTCTGTTATCGCTTATTAGTCTACGACAATCGAACAAGAAACGGGAAGAATCGCGATCTCAGCGAGATCGTTTTGAACATTGACGAACACACCGAGTGTTTTTTTTTTTTTGGGAAATGAACGACCCAAAAAGTATGATTTCTATTGAGCAAGCATTACATGCTTCGTGTGTCAGCCATCGCCCGATAGTGTAAAAAGAACTAACGCGTCACCCTGAGGGGTTTAATCGTCGCAAATCTAGACCTCTTCAGATGGTTTAATACACTGCGGGGCCACGCAAAAAGTGCAGCCTGATCCCGAGTTAATCGCCATCAATCTTCATTATCGGCCATTAGTCTCGGGACTGACGAGTCCGAACGCCAAAGTACAGCTCGATTAGCTTCCGCAAAACATAGAATTAGCGATTTCGAATTTCGACAGAGCCATCGTCAACGGCAAGTCGCTCGACGGCGATCGTTTCGACGGGAATTTTTTCATCGAGATCAATTCGTAATTGGTACCACTTTCGCATGGAGCGCGGGCGGTTCTTAAGTTAGTCTCTCAAGAGATATTTTTCATCCGATCGATGCATTTTAAAGCGGCTCCGGATTGCTCGGGAACCTTCTCTTTTCTTTGAATCTAAAAAGATCACCGGAAGATCGATTGGCTGCCAGGACCGGCTTGCATTATTAAGCTTTTTTAAGTCTATTTTCTTCTCGAAAAAAGGGAGCATCCTTGAGTCGCCGATAAAACGTCAGCGAGAGCCTGGGGAGCCTCTTTCAGTCCGGTGGCAATTTATTTGGACATTCTTTCGCTCGAGCTCGACGGATTTATGCAAAATACAATGTCAACTACGAAAAGTAACTATGGAATTCTAATTCAATTTAATACTCGATATAAAAGGATCAAGAAAAATGCAGAAAATCATATTTCCGTGTATACACCGCAAATTCAAAAATTCGAAAAATGCGAATATCTCATTTCGGCGACACCGTGTCTAATGGAAGAATAAACGCGACTTTAATTTCCATTTTTCCGGACTAATTTGCGAGTGCATCAACTCGCGTGTTCTGTTAAAAATGTTTCGTCGACGCGCGTTTCCTGTTGAAATGAATGCACCTCAGGTGAAATCCGGGGTTCCATTACGTTGCAAATTGCATCGCGAGTAATGCGAGCGCGCGCGCGCGCGTGTATGCACTCGCCGTTTCAAATTTACAACTGTCACGGCGTTGTTTTTAGAACGCCCGCGACAAATCCTTTCGGAGCTTTGTTTTCCGCCGGCGCGTTGCGGACAGGGACGACAAGCGAGAGGCTCCATGAACTTACATAATCCGCCGTGCAATTGCAACGTCAACGACAGCCGCGTTCGATTCACGCGAACAAAAACGCGCGCGGAAAGAAGCTCGCCAGGTAAGGTAGGAGTGATTAAAACGGCGAAGCAATCGCCGACGACCGAACACAATTTTAATAGGGCGCATTGAACAAGTAAATCGTTCTGATGAGAACAAGCTCGACATCGTGTTTTGTTCCAGAAAAATTAATCTTTATTTCGAGTTCCCCTTTAGTCTAGCGAGTTTAGTTAGTTTAGCGAGATTCCTGAAAATTTTGATTAATTTCTACGGTACCAATTACTTCCCCGTAAGGGTGATTAATTAATCAAGAAATCGTCTCGATGGCCGTTCAACGTTGAAACGTTTTCGCTGCACTTTCCGCGTCCCGGTTCAGTATGAAATAATAGAAGGATAGAGAGAAAGATAGAGATAGAGGGGAGGAGACAAAGAGCTCGTTTAAAAAAGACTAGTTCCCCATAAAACTCGTGGTCGCTAGAATCACCCTATAGATTAATAGGGAGAGTTTACATTACTTTAGTAATTTGTTGGTCAGTTTACGTAACAGTTAGACGGCGACAGCCCGCTAGGTAATATTTGGTAAAGACTTTAATAAAGTGTGTCTGAGAGCTTTTAAAACCGTTCGAACGCTACCAGTTTTTATTAGTAATAATATAATCAATCCTCCGTAATAATAATAACTGGTAATAATAACAACAATAGTAAATGATTATACGTGGTAGTAACGTGGTAATGCTCGTATAAATCGTCGCGGAGAACTACCCCCCGCGTTATCAACGTTTTATTTATTATTCATCCGACGGTTCCTCTCAACGTCGCTATTGTTTACGTGTTTTCTTTTGTTCTTTTTTTTTTCCATTATACATCCCCCACCCCCTGGCTGTTTCACTCCTACCACTGATCGTCCCGTTCGAATTACCGTCAATTAACCGTCCGTTCAAAGACGATCGCGGACCGTTTGCGATTTTCGAGTGGCACTCCGAGCACCGTTTACCCTCTTCCCTACCCTCCGCCTCCTGTTTACCCCACCGACAACCCCTTATCAACTTCCTTTCGTCTCTTCTTTTCATTCGCCGCGCTTTTCTCTGCCTCGAGAACCGCCGGGCACGTTCCCGAACCTGAAAGTTCATCTACTATAGCCGGAGCAAAGCGAACTCTGATCCTTTTTCGTCCCTGAAACATTATCAGCCCCTTTCTCCCGGGAAAGAAAATCATTTAATTTGCTGAAATGAATTCTAACTTGTCCGACCCTTGATCGAACAGGTGATTTTCAAAAATTTTAATGGAGCTCCGAAAAAATTTTTACAACGATTATTCATTTTTCCAATGTATTGTCGTTCGGCCAATAATATTGCCTAATCTTTTCAACCATTTGACGCGTGCAACGTCAGTTAATTTTCCCCTGACTATAGTAGATCGTATCAGGAAGCAGCAAAGTATAATCGAAGGGTAAACGCGTCTCTGTTCGCTGCTCGTTCATGTACAAATGGTTCAAATCCGATTCGAGATACTGTTCCTATGTTTATCTCGCTCGCACCACGCCCTTTGTTTCAGGATTTTCGCAGCGGTGTGCGTGCGTCATGTCTGTTCTCCTGTTTTCTCTTTCTTTTCGCACTTGTCCCGTTTTGTCCTATAGTCGCGCCGTTCTCATGACCGACGGTGCTGACGACTGATGGCACGAACGATTTCGCGAAAATGAAGGCCGTACTCGCGCGTTCATTGTAATCGCGCACTTTTGCTACGCTGCCGCTGTGCTGCCGCTGCTGAACTGTTCTCTCTCGGTTTTCCTTTTTTTTTTCTTTTTTTATTTTCCCGCAGACAAAATCGCGAGACGAGTGCAGTGTTGCGGGTAATGTAACCGTATAGTGTCGGGGGAAAGAGGTCGCTACTTTTTCGAAAAGAACTCTGTAGCCTCGGAATTGAACGGACGAGGAAACTTTCCGTTCGAAAGACTATATCTCCTCTCGGTTCGCGAGACGAGCAACGAGTTTAAAAGAAATTAGTAGAAAATATCGGAAATTAATCTCCGCGAATTAATCTCGTTCGGGAAACGAATCGATATCCTATTCAACACCGAACCCACCGAGCACCGAAAACGAACGCGTACCAAACTGACAATTGAATTTTTCATTAAATTTCTGTTGAATAAAACATATTCATATTGAACTCTATTCAATGCAGAGCGAAATATATGTATCGCGAATTCCATTAAAAATATATCGAGGCAAAATTCAGCAGAAGAAATTAGTGAAATTTATTTCTCGGATCATTGAGAAATACACATTATCCGATTGTTGCTGACAGGTTCAGCGTTACTGTCTCTTCCTTTGAAACGAGTAGATTGCGGACGTTTATGCAAAATAAGGATCCTCGGGTACCGATATTATGCAACAAACCGGAGCTAGATTACAAATTTATTTATCGTCTCCGAGTAATTTCAATGAATCGCAATTAATACATACGCGCATGAAATTCATCTAGTTATTTTTCACTATCCGCTAGAATATCTCGTGTACCGATTGCTGTCACGAACGCATAAAATCCGCAGTCTAGAAACGGGTGAAGATTCAGCTACCTTGATTACACGAATCTCTGAAATAATGTTGCTTAATATACGCCAGGGGTGAACACAACAGGGTTGAACACCCTCGTTTTCCAAGCCCGGGGTGGACCCGGCCACGCTCGTCCCGCTCCAGCATTTTCAAACCCGTCGGACGTAGAAAATTCATATGTACACATATAAAGTACAACATTTAAACATCAATTAAACATCCGATGAATGTGAAAACATGGCGCCGGAAGGTGTCAGCCGGACCCGCCGCCGAAACCGCGACAGCGTCCTCCTGTTCTCTTCTCTTCTCTTCTCCTTCTCTTCACTTCACTTCGTATAAACCGTGTTCGAAACAAAGGCCATAATACACGATTTTCTCGATATATACATACACTATATACTATAATGTCGTGTATATTACATAATATAGTATACACATATGTACAGGTATAAACATACAAATAAACCACTGCATAGGTAGTTTGGGCACCGTTCCACCGATCGAAAGTGTTTGTCTTATTTCGAACAGGTTGAACAAATTATTCATAAACTATCGTTTGCAACTGTGCATCCTCGGGACAGGAATGTTTGCTATTCCGAACCCCGACGCGGTCCCCGGGTCATTCCCGACCCATCTGCAATTTAATTCCCTCGATACAACGTTTGGAAAAGTGTAAGAGAATCGTCGCTAATTTATGTGATTCTATTATGTAATTCCGCGCGCTAGCGTACGGCTCTATCGAGGACCGCAGCAGGGTCAGATTGTTTAGAACTGTTTCTATCGTCAGTGATAATCCGCGGTACTCCCGCTTAATCCTCTAATATCGTTGAAATCGAAAACACTTTCGACGAACGAAACGCTCCGCTCGCTGTACGCCGACACGCGATACAGTTCCTTTTCGTTAATGAATACATGGAGGAGAGTCGTCAATGAAGCAATTATCTCTCGGGCAATGTATAGATCGCCAATTTAAGGTCCTCTTCTTATAATTATCCGTTCTATCCCTTTCCGCGCGTCTAATGGTATATCTATATTGTTCGAAGTGTGCGGCGAAAAGCGACTTTCTTCGTTCCTGTGTCCCTACTCTCGTCGGTCTCGCGCAAAATGTCTGATCACGACCGTTTCCCCCCCTTACGGTCGCCTTAGGGCCTCTCGTTCTAGCTTCTCGTTGAAACGAAGTAACCGAGGTTCAATCAACAATCGTCTATTCCTCGATCTTCTCTCCCGAAGTTTCCTCGATTCTGAGACGCGTCTTAGAGAAATGTTCCTCGACGTTGAACATATTTACTTCGAATGCACCGAATATTCAGAGAAAATTCACTTCTACTTTTTCCATCGTTTCTGGGTAAAAAAGAGAAGGTTGAAAATGAATATATAATACAATTTTTATCCGAAGATGCGCGATCTCCACTTCCTTACTGATGGCAAAGAAAATGTTCGATTCCAACGATGCGATACTCTCGAACCTAGTCTGAAATCGAGGAAACGCCGCGCCGCCATGACGAGCCAATAATCAGCTCAAGGTCTGGACCAAGAAATCCATCCGGTGACCTTTGCCCCTTTGTCTCTTTGCGGTCTCTCGGGCACGCTGCAAATATTCGCGATCTACAGTCTCCTGTCGGGTACAAGAACACCGTTCGTTTCCTCGTGACTCTTCTAAGAATACTGTTTCGTCAACGATTTTCTCCTGCCGATCGGCTAACTGTCCCGTCGTCGATTCACCGACTTCACGCGCACCGACTTCCTCTCGCGAACTGCGGCCGAATAATTGGCGTCCGTGTGTTGGTCGTGCAAACAATCGGCCCCCGCTCGACGGAATCGCGGCTACGGTAAACGAACACCGTCGGGAGCCGTTAACGGACAACGACGATTGCGAAACGACGTTCCCCGTTCCTAACCATCCCCCGCGACTGGTATTACGCTGTTCCGCATGAATTCGACGGTACCCGAGACTCGATGGGGTCGGGTTACCTTTCGATTCTTAATTGGAACGAGTAACATTACCCATCGGTGCCCTCGGATACCCGACCCAATCGGCAGACTAGCTCAGAGGCTCTCCAGCACTGTTGCTACTACGAGAATACACATCTCGAAATGAATTCAATGGCGATTTTGAAATAATTTTAGGGGAGCGAAGAAAAGTGGATTTCTTTCGGTCGTCTGTTTGTCGACGGTGAATCGTTGAAAATGTCCCGAAACCCTTTTTGAACATCTACATTAAAATGCAGCGCGGAGAGGCTCATAGTTCTGCTCACAGGATCGTGGCTCATACCCGAAGCAAACTGTAAATCGTCAGACCCGTCACGAACTCTCACGATCTCGTTCCGTCGATGATCGTCGATGATTTACCTACAGCTCTCGTATGCGTTTATTTATACATTATAATACTTATAGAATCGGTCTCTAATCGTCTAACGCTCCGATATTCAGACTGTTTTTTCTTTTTCTCGTTTTATTGATTTTTTTATTTTTTGTTAAACTTGGCGTGGTCTTCCTGGCACTATAATGCACTTTTAAGAAATCTATATAAAAATATCGTGTGGAGTTGTGTCCAGTATGTTGAGCCGCGACAGAGAAAGATAGATAGATAGAGAAATAGATGGAAAGAGAATGATCTCCATATATATATACGTACATATACATACATATGTGTATGTATGTATATACATAGTGTCAAGACACACAGAAATAGAGAAATAGAAAGAGGCTCCTGGAAAAAGGAATGGAAATGGAAATTTGTCTCTTTGTTATTGTGAACGGGGGTTTTAGAGCGTTTTTAGAATGGGAATAGACGAGGGTTTGTTGGGGTGTCAGCCAGAGAGGAGAGGACAGAAGAAAGAGGCGGGAAGTATGGACATTTTGTGACACTTGTGTCTTTTTTTTCTTTTTGGTCCCGTTTCGCGTTTCGGAGTGGCCGCGAAACAACGCTTTCGAAAATGAAACAATGACGGACAAGACGAACCAGGTCCCAAACGTTTCTCGTGGAAACGAACGCTCGAGCATTTTTGAGGGCAGACAGGTTTCTCTCTCTCTCTCTCTCTCTCTCTCTCTCTCTCTCACTCGTCGATACTCCGATTTTTCCGAAGGGACCGTTTTTATTATGCGCGTTCCGTCTGTTTCCTTTTCCGGAGAACCGTTCGCGCAGCTTCGCCGCAAAAAGCCTTTGAAAGGGGTCGCGTGACGTCGCGTTCCGAGAATCGCCCCGCCAAACAGTAGGGCTACCTAGTGACGTCACGATCCGTACTACAGGGAAGGGAAGGACCGTAGGGTTAGGCTAGGCCAGATGACCCAGCTAATAGTACCGCTTGGCCACGATACCTAACCCATCGATACTCTCGTTCCCCACGCGAGTCGCGACGTCACTGTCTGGCACAGACTATAGCTTCGCGACGCCACTCCGACTATAGCATTTCCCCCACTGCGCGCACGGTACTCGAGAACGGAGGACACCTTCCGCCCCCAAAAATCGCGATCTCGTGTGTGGTTTTTGCGTATCGATTCTGCGGTTTTTGTTCTGTTTCTATGTGTTTGTTTGTTTGTTTGTTTATATTTTTCGTTTCCCTCGTTATCTGCTCTCGGGTGGGGGGAGTTTGTGGGGTATTTGTTTTCGGGCTTCGTTCGGCCTCCGCTAAAGTTTTCGCCGGTAGTGTTTCTTATATATTTTTCTTCTTTTGTTTGCGTTTCTCTTATCTGAGAGGGCTGAACATCTTCGGGATTCGATCACGTCGGAAAGAACGAATTATGCACGTCGGATTACTCGTCGCCGGACAACGTAATTGCGTCCTGTTCACATTCTTTTTTCATTGTTTTTTACGTTCGAAATTAATAATATATTACGAAACGGTGTGTCATGGAATATCATAATATATTATCAATATATATACCTATATATGTGTATATATATTTATATATACGTGTGTGGTTTGCTTTCTGCGTACGCACATGTTCTGTCTCTGTTTCTGTTGGCGACGGAACTAAACGATAGGACATTCGACGGCGTATTTAATTATTCCTTATGAAAGAATTGAGCTAATTTTTTTCGTATTGAAGGTCATCGCAAGGTCATGATTCGCGGTTCTGTTCAACACGTCTAAATATCGACTGCAACGATACGGAGTGTAAAATACAGGACATACGAAAGAAAAATCTGAATGTGATCTTGATTTCATAGTCACTAAAAAGATTTTTCTAGGAACTTTTTATAGCCTAAACAAAAAAATCACAAGTTTTAGCAACGATCTCGTAGAGGGTGTGCAAATCGCGCGTTTTCTTCTCCGAACGGCGCAAACGGTGTACGATTCGTCCTATCGTTTCGTCCGGCCCGGTATGTACATACGTGTCCTTTTAAATGCGCGTGTATGTATGTGTATGTTGTATTATATATCTATATATGTATTATGTATACCCGGCGACGTCGATGGGATTAATCGCAGCATCGCGTGACGCGCGATCAATTCCGTCGTCGTTGCTCTTCAACGTACTCGATTTCGCCCCGATCGCATAGCGAACGTCAACGTTTAGCATCAATTAACGTAATTAACTTTCGGTCGCGTCAACGGTTACGCTTCCCGTGTAGGTCGGTGCAGTCAGGGGCTGCACCCGTCGTTGCACCGTGGGCTGGCCTGAAGCGTCACGTGACCGGAAGAACTCTCGAGTCCCCTCGACAAGTATTTATTACGATTCATAGCCGAGTCTTGGCCGCATCGACTTCCGGCCACCCAAATGCGGATTCGGCGGCCGCGAACGATACGATCATGCGAGCCGGGGCTTGCGATACGGTTCCGTAAATAACTGTTTAAAACTGTTATATAAAGCGGCCGATTCGATACGGCCACGAGGAACTTCCGTTCTCCAATAACTGTTACGACAAACCTACGCTCGTAATATAACTGTTACGAGGAATCGAGATTCGCAACTATTTGCTTCAGGTTATCTTCGTTTATGGCTGCTCCTATCTCGGGCTCCACGTCGATGCCATAATCATCGATCATCTGATTCTATGCGTATTTTATACATTTTCTTGTGATCTTTGACCAAGCGTCAATGTACCCGGACGTTGGAAATTATATTCTGATTTCGTTCGAATATCCATAAAGAAGAAGATTATCCCGAAAAAATGTGCACATAATCTACAGTAACAGTTGGTACGAGAATCGATTCTGACACCATTTCGTAACCTTAATAAAATCGAAAGATAAAATCTGTGGAATCGGTATGAGAACGGAAGTAAAATTTGCACCGAGATTGATAAGAGTTGGACATTCTAGTTCTTCGTAACCGTTTCGAGAACCGAGATCGATATTACAACAGTTTTCAAGTCTTGATGCGAGCAGCGTCTGGCGTCCCAGGGTCGGGCAAGATGGCTGATGGAACGAAAGAATGGTAGATCTGTCCCCAAGATGGTTTATCGGATATTCAGAATTTTTGAAAGAATTTCGCTAAAAAAAATCTTATCGCTTCACCCCAGAGTGCTTCGAAAAGATTTACACGAGTCGAAAACTCGCTGCCGCAATAAGAAGCGCGGACAATACATCAGCGACTATGATGCTCGAGTGACCTGGTACATACCGACCTACATTTTAAAATTCCAAAATAATCCCCGCGCCAATATCTATCGACTGTAAAAATTTGCCTTTTCGTAACGTTCTATCGCACCTCTACTCGAAACTCGTCGAACTCGCTGCACAAGAATATTATTGGCTCGAAGAAAACGGACCAAGGTCCTTCGAAGGTCACGGATCGTACTCTGCAACAAATCCGACTGTTCGGACATTTCTGCTCCAATAGCCTTGCAATGTTGCTTCTAGTCGACTAAAATCACTTTTTCTTTATTATCTTTTACGCGTCTGTACACAAAAATAAAACTAAAACAAGTCTGTACGTTAAAACAAATATTTGTCTCGCGTCTGATACAGCGTGAACAGAATCTCAAGCTCCGAAGTAACGATTGTTTAAACTGTTAGGCGATCGGTCTGCTCTGCGCACGAATTTTCCACGTTTGTAAAAAACATTGCAGTCTTCGCGCACGTGCGCCATGTACAATACAATTTGTATACGCTAACAGTATAATACCCGACGTAAGTTACGGACGTTGAATCGGATAAGATCACTTTGCAATCTCCCTTCATCAACCCCGGTCTCGCGGTGGCCCTTAAGCTCCGATTTGACTCGCGGAGGGACGCTAAATCAACCTAATTTTTTCCATAACAATTTGCTTTCGGAACTGTGGGGACTCACGACACGACAATCCAAGATGGACTGATAATTCTTTACCGGCGCAGGCACCTTCTGCCGAACAATTTCCAACGAAATCAATACTTGAAGCAAGAACTAATCTAGGGCCGCACATCGGGGATTGGGCAATTCTTCTAGGCTGCGCAATCGTGTTTTTTGTAACTGTCTTTTCTAACGTATCAGATTGGAGAACGTAATTCAAAAGCCCACAGGACTGCGCCGAGCATAATTCTCGCTAGTCTCCGATCTCGTGATCGAAAAGCAAGCACCAGGTCGCGGCAAGCAAGATAGCAAGACGCTGATCAGCGACAATTTCGGGGGTCATACGTGACCACGAATCTCCACGAACTAATAACCCAGAATTGCTAATTGGGTGTGCGCCTCCGGCTCGCATCGTTGCGTCCCCGAGATCCGTTTCGCTCGTTCTCGTGCAAAATTGTTCATAAAATATTCCGCGGTACATTTTTTATCCGTCCGTTATCGCGGGCGAAATGAGAGGCGTTTGTATGTGTGGGTGTTTGTGTTACAGCAAAGTTGCGAAAAATCCAGTCCTCGCCTTAGCGTCCATCTTAAGAGCCACCTTGTTGTTGTTGTTGCTGTTGTTATTGTTGTTGTTGGTTGTCCTCTCGTCGAGGGGGAGACTTTCGTTTCTCTCGTTCTCCTCTTGATGCAATGTTCTGCACACGTTGCGCCTCGTCCGCGTCCATTTCCCGTTTCACGAGGTATACAAGAGAGATAAAGATGGAGTTCGTGTGTTGTCGAATATATATTTAAATATTAAGAAAAAAGTTTTCAGGCACGCAAGTTGGGCAGGGGAGCAGCTCGCAGCGAGTGGAAGAGGACGCTCGTATCTCGGAGTCCCTCTGGTTTCGCGATGGTTTCGATCGAATACGAACGTGACGCGAAAATTTCACGAAAAATTTCTGCGTCTGCCCGTTCGTTCTTTCTTTTTTACTTTTGGTTAGAAGACAGACAGTCAAATCGGGAAGAGGATTGGACCCGTTGTTTACGCTACAGCAAGAATTCCGGTTGCGAAAGGAGGGCTTGAGGGATCGAGGATCGATCGTTGTTCGTCTGGATCTCCTCTTTCGGCGAGGGAATTCGAACGGATGCGAGTCGACAAAGGCGAGCGAACGTGTTAGGCTGCGTCGCGTATGAAATGTCCGATTATTAAAGAAACTTATTGACACCAAAAGAGACGCCATTAACAGCAACGTATCAGAAGATCGATCACCATCGTGGAATTCTGTGTCGATTAATCACTTTGTTTTCGATCGACGCATCGCGCAGTGCTATCGCTGTTGTTTCCCCGCTCGGGCAAAAAGAATGCACGGTAACCGTATTGATTGATGTCAAAATATAATTTATTTAACGTGCTCCGTGCCGGACCAATTATCGATTGCTTTCCGTTCGAGCTAGGCTCGCCGCAGGCCACTAGAACGAATTGTTTTGCTTGTAACATACTCATCGCCATACATGTGATACAGTGAACGTAATAATTGTCAAGAAAACAAGCGTAGCGTCGAAGATACCTCAAGGTAGCTTAACTTGTACGAAACACGAGGACTGTAAAGTATTACTTCGGACATTTCATTTGTGACAGCCTAACGCTGCTTATCTGTCCCGACTCCTCCCGTTGGATATCCGTCCGTCGAGAGGAGGCAGTAAACACAGCCATTGCGACAGAGTCATTCTTCTCAGATAGTTAAGGAAGGACGCAGGATTTACTGCCTCGTCTCGTAGGAAAGACTATAGAGTCCGGGGGCCTGGTTGATGTTGTCTCGATCGAGACAAAACCCCGGCACAGCGGCCGCATCATTCCCCAGCAGGGAAAGAGAAGGAGAGATAGGTGTTGACAGAGGGACTAGAAGGTACGCCAGCGTCTACGGCGTGGCCGACACTCGGATGTGTCGTCCACGCTTAGTAAGAGTGCTGCGGCTGCAAAGACGAGACTCAGCTGTGTGGAGACTTGTCGGACCCCTGACTGTTGCCCAGCCCTCCCATTCTGGACTGCGAGGTGAGCCTGGTGGCAGACTGCGAGGTCGCGGTCACCGCCACCGTGGAATGTGCCAGGCCCTGGTGTTTACCGGTTTCTGGGACCAGGTGTGGCGTGCGACTCGACACCGGGGGCAGGACCGGGCTGACTGGCCAAGGGTGTAGGGATATGGTGCTGGGCGCGCTCGGCACGCTCCTCGAGTATGGCAGCAGAGGTGAGTTCGATTGGCTGGCTAGCGGATGATGCGCGGACACGTTGCTGCCGGATATGCCCATCGTTAGGCTATTTCCGGGTGAGACACCGCCACCGCTACCACCACCACTGCCAACGCAGCCGGACGACGCCATCGCGACGGCAGCGTTTGGGTGAAGGAAGTTACGCCTCTGCTCCATACGCTCCGCGTGCTGAGCTAGGCACCTGGTCAGCTCCTCTGGCAGCAGCTCCAGCTGACCCTGCAGGCCGGACAGTTTCTCTTCTAGGCCGATCAGCCGCTCCTCCAGTCCCACCAGACGCTCCTCCAGGCTGTCCTGACGCGTGCTCATGTCCGAGACGATCTCGTAGACTGTGTTCTGCGTCTGTGGACAGAGAGGAACGCGTTAGAGGCTAGAATCGGCTGGGGGATGTCCCTGGCACACATGGGTGAAAGTATTCGATCAGAGAATTGTGTGCAGTCTGTAGTCACCGTGGTTAAACTTTACTTTAGGTAAACCGAAATTTTTGCTTATCTCCTATATAATCCTGCGGATTTCAGCGAGAAAATGCCAAGAATCCAAGTTTCGATCCGCGGAGATCAGTGGTTCGCAAAGTGGTACTTCGCATTTGCGATTCTGATCGAATATTTTCAGTCAGGTGTGGTACGTCGTCCAGAAAATTAGTGTCTCTCGGTGTGCGGTGTTCTTCTATTTCCTTCTTGCTACGAACTAAAAATTTACATTGATCTTTCGGTGGACATGCAGTCTTCTCGAGTCAATCGTGCTATCGTTTCATTTTTTTCTTTGTATGTACACAAGTGAGAGATTGTGCAGTATAAAGTGTATCTCAGAAGAAATCATAGTGCTTCAACAATGGGGGAAGAATAATATATAATGTAACAGCGATGATGAGATTATTTGGTAACCGCGGAACGATATTGCAAAAATAAATTTTCGGACACGAACTTTCGGACGACCTATCGGACGAATAATGATCCGTTCGACACGATAGAATAAATCATATTCCTTCGACAGCTTTTTTGGATAATATAAAACAGATTTTCAAAAATAAAATTGATTCTGCGAATAGAAACGCACTTCAAAATACTGCAAATACCAGCTCGGCCCTTTTCTCACACGGAAAATAAAACATGTTTGTTAAAAACCGTGCGAGAAAAGGGGTTGGGCGTGGCAAAAATTTGCTCAGCGTGCCGAGACTCCTGAGAATCGGTTTTCGCGGAGTCACGAGCACAGTGTCGTTTCGCATGGTAGAGTACCTTGGCCATATCCGTGATGGTGTTGGCGTTGTCCATTAATTTTCGCTGATCCATTTTCACTTTCCTGAGTCTGAAAGTTTGCATTACGGATGCGGATATTAATCGTGCCGCTTACGAGGGGGTCGGCTACGGTTGTCAATCAGGAGTCAGTTATCGACTTACGCGTATATAGCCAACAGAAATTTCCGCTGGTGCGTTCGAACACGTCCCGGATTGACACGTTTCACGATCCGTGTGTACTTGTAAATTAGCCACGTCTCGCGCAACACGTTCGCCGCGGCGTTTTTCAGCTGGAACAGATCAGATTCGCAACGCGATTAAACTTTTCCGGGCGTGGGTACCGTTAAGTAAATTCCTCCGCATCTACAAAAACAACGTTGGCTATCGATCGGGTATCCCTTCGTGTTGTGGTTCGTTTTGAATTATTTACGTTGGCTCCGTTCATGTTCGCACCCATTTTTTTTGTTTTTTTTTTTTCATTTTTTTTTTGTAGGCTCTGTGTTTCGATTGGCGTTTCGGTTTCTTTCTCGTGAATCGTTGTACAAAACCGAGATTTTTCGTGAATGCTCGAGACGCATGTTTAATCGGGGTTTAGGGTAAATCGTGTACGGGGACTGAGAGGTATATTGCGGTGTACATTGAAAAATGATCGTGGGCCTCGGTGATTTGTTCGACAAGCGTGCAATTCCCCTTTTGTGTGGAATTTTGTCTTATTTTTTTTTTTTGTTTTTTTTTTTGGTGGTTTTATGATTGTTCACAGCTAACACTAGTGGACTAATTGCTCTTACCTGATGCTTTCTTCTATATTTAAACAGGCCTTACTTACTTCAACAATCCTTGCTTGAGAAACAAACAAAATATTTCATTGTATTATAAAATCCACAGTTTCGTTGGTAAATTGGGAGTAATAGTTACAAAGGAGTTTCGATAATCCGGTGGGTAGGTAAATTAACCCTTTGAGGAAAATTATCTACGATCACAAACAACATAACAATTTGCACAAAGGAAAATCGAGACATGTTTCTTGCCAGTGTTTAAATAATAGTTCTAATATAAAAAAGGTGTGTTCGATAAAACGTATCAACGGCGAGGACGAGGATTGAAATGAACGCCGGCGGCGAAAGTGTCGCCATTTTCGAAAATGCTCGTCCACAAAGGGTTAAACAAAATCGTTATTACACACAAAGGTATATACAGTTCGCTAAATGCTGAAATAAAACGATAAAATAATGATCGTGTCGGCGAACGACGTGATGGATATGAACATAATCCGATTGGAGTCCGAAACGAAATAGTTTGTGGGCTGTTGTTACTCACCGTGTGCGCACGCGCAGCTCCTGAAACTTATTTACAGGAAAAAAAGCCGAGAACGATCGGAACAGATTACCGAAACTCCAAGGGATTACCTGATCCATTCTAGAACCGGCGTATCGATACACTCGGAAGAGAAGCGGGACTTTACCATGTCCATTTTCGATCATGCTTATTGCGAGTTTCAGAAATATCGACAGGAAGAGAATTTGGCGTGGCAACGTATCGCGATAAAACAACCCCCGGAAAACTTCAATTTCCGAAACGTCCGATAATCTTCGCCGGAAGCTGATCCGAGAACGCTTAATGGAAAGCAAGCATATTCAAGG
Source organism: Lasioglossum leucozonium (assembly GCA_028454225.1). Taxonomy (NCBI): domain Eukaryota; kingdom Metazoa; phylum Arthropoda; class Insecta; order Hymenoptera; family Halictidae; genus Lasioglossum; species Lasioglossum leucozonium. The sequence goes on along the minus strand of CM052207.1, from coordinate 9,997,331 downwards.
TCTGCTTATTGCGATAAGAGCACCGTCACCGCGCGCGCGCGCTGCGTCACGAAAATGAAATAATGAAACTGTTCAACTTCGAAAACAACAATACATACACACAAACACACACAAGAAAAAAACTGCGAGACGATAGATCATCATCTTCCGACAAAAACCCTGATTTATTTAGAAGTCGAGGAAAAATTGAATTAGCCCATGAATAATTTCAGCTTCGTTCGAAATTTAATTATTCGCTCTTTGTTCCGAAGATCTGCTCTCGTCAAATTGCGTGCGCTGTACGGAGAATACGAATCGCGAAATGCTTCCGACAGCCATATTGTTTTCGGGGGAATATCGCTAAAACACTGTTTATTATTTGCCGCTTGTTGTTCGCTCCTTGGCTTTTCAGACAGCGACGATAAATTGAATTCAACGAGTTTGTTCGCGATTAATTGTCCGTTGACGTTGATGTGAAATCATTGCGTACAATTTATCGACAGCAAATTGCTGGTGATAAAACAGCTCTTTCTAACGTTAATTATTTCCGAAATTGAACTGCTCGAATATGTTTTTTTTCTGATCTCCAGGTTAAAAATCAACCCATAAAAAAAGAAAAAAATTGCAGTACACCGTTCGAAGTATCTAATTTCAGCTCGCGCAACCGGATACCGGGAAGTTCCGGCCTTATAGCCGTAACGCTTTGATATTTCCGAGGTTCACAAATATCGCTGGCTGTTTGTTAATTCAGTGGCCGCGGCCGAAGTGTTCGATCGCGGCGGAGAACCAAGACGGCTGTCGTTCGCATGCCATTTGTCAACTTCGGACGCGCGTAAATACGTTATGAACGTATTTATGAATGTTTCCGCCGGTCATCCTTGCTAATTAACGCGGGACCTGCTTGGAACTCTCGATAATGCGAAATGAGAAAGAAAAAAATATTTCTCCTCGACTAGATCAATCTCGACACGAGCAGTCCACCAGCCGCACACGATTTTGGAGAACAATTCGTGACTATTTCGCGATGACTGTTTCGCATGAACCCTCGCGCGACCTTCCTGGAACTCGCAATAGTCCGAGACTCAGCCGACGAGCAACTGCTGCGCAACGCGAACGAGTTTCAGGGAGAATCGAACGATCCTTGTCGTTCGCGTGCAATTTGTCGACTTCAGACCAGCATAAATACGCGATCGGCAGCCCTGTTTCGAACGATCGTCCTTCCCTACGTATAATTGTCGCGGGACTTTCCTGGAACTCGCAATAGTTCGACATTCAGCACCGGAAGAAACTTTTCTCCTGGAGCAGGATCAATCGGATTTTTCGAGTATCTGGGACGCGGACGTGTTTTTCGAAAACGAGTCTCGAAGGGAGGTATCGAACGACTATCGCGGCTCCCTCTTGTCGTCGCAGCTTCTTCCCCTCATTTTTCAAGTTTTTCGCCGGATGGGGACGAGGGTCGATGCCGCTTTTGTCTCGTTAGATGCGATTCCCTTGTTCGAGGACCAGCGGCTGACCCCGCGGCGCGGATCGATCGCCGACACTCGGACCATCAGGAACGGATAAAAATGACAATGACACATTAGACGGCCCCCGGACGACACAATGAACTCGAAGACAGTCGGTTTCCTTTTCCCGGGGAGCTCCGTTCACTCGAGCGAGCCGCTCGTTCTTCTTTATTAATATTAGTCTTTCTCTTTCTTTCTTTTTCGCTCGTTCTCCCCGCTCTCTCTCTCTCTCTTCCTCTCTCTCTCTCTCGCTGGTTCTTTTAACGCTAATCCGATTCGCTATGGTAATTTGTGGAAAGTCACTTGAGAATGGAACAGCAATGTCCCATTGTACCCGTCGCCGCGCGCGGAACACGATAAAAATTACGACAGGCTCGGTTTCTAAGGAAAGATATACCGGCTTTCCGAGTCATCGTGAACGAAGATTAAAACCAGTATTCTGGGTTTACAAAGCCGAAACAATTGTTACTCTTTCTCACTCTCTCTTGCTCTGGTTTCAACGATATGCCGGTTAAACGATTTTTCGAATCGGTATTAACGCGAGGCGTTCCAAGTGTGCTTGAAACTTTAAATGTCCGTTCGCGTTGAAACAAAGTTTTCGAACGCTGTGTCGCCTCGTTTTCTCGGCGAAGAATGGGTCAAGTGTATTCGGTACAGCTGTTGATAGCGCCTCTAACAAGAGCGAATCGAAATCGTTCGAATTTCCATTTTGTCTCGCGCCTCAAAGTTACAAATTATTGAAAATGCAATTCATTTAAAGAAAAAAGTTTTTCCGAATGATCGCGATAGGGACAATAGTGGCACTCTCGAGGATTCGAGTTAGGTCCAATTCTTTTTATTAAATGCAAAACCAGAATACCCGTTTAATTTTCAATTGGGGGAAAAAACTTCGTCGCAAAACGTTAAAAAGCTCGCTTTTCGGTCGACGGTGAAATTAATGCGCTCGTTTCCGCGGCTTGGCAAAAACGTCGCGGGCGATTCAACCGAGGTAGAACTTAATTCAGAGCCCTGCTCGGAATGATTTACAGAGTGACGAACTTAATTCAGCTCTGCTTGGAACGATCAGCAAGGGCTCTCTTTCTTTTGACGGGCTTCCGGGGATACCGATAGGCACGATGGATTACGCGAGATTTCTCAATGTACTGTTCCACCGACACCGCAGTGTCGGAAGACGAAAGCGTAAAAAATTCGGGTATTGTTACGAGAATGAAACTGTGTGTGAACGTTGGCAAAAAATATTTTCTCGGATTTTTTGTTTTCTTTTTTCTTCTTTTTCTTTTTGTCACGGTTTCTTTAGCAGAACCGAAAAAAGGTGGGGAAGGGGGGGACTTTTCGCAAACTAGCAGAACGAAACTTCAGAGTTCACGATTGTGGGTAACCAACGAATCACATCACGAAGAAATCGTGCCAGAAACTCAATTCCCATCGTTGTTCTATGTTCTGCCACAGCAGACGGTTTTCTCGACGACAAACTTCGACGAAGCCCTTACACTCAGCACAAAGGATTCTTAACAATTACAACAAATTTCTGACAAACAGGTTCAGACGGAACGATTTCCAAAGTACATTGTGCTGGTCACGTGAAAGTTTGAGATTCGTGAGGCTGCCCGTCAACCGGTGTCCACGCGGAGACGAAGTAACACACACGGTCCAAGGCGGAAATGCTATCCTGTTCAACGAACCTTCCTCCACAATGTGTGTGTGTACTTCGCTAAAATCTGTCGAGACCGTGGATCACGTAAAACAGAATCAAGCAATCGCATTTCGCAATTTTCATGAACTCCAACCTCCGAAGGATAAAATTATTCGGATATCCAATTCGGAAAATTGATTTTTATCGTGAAATCTTCGAATCAAGTTAAAGAACTAGATCGATTTTAACTATCTAGTCTCGATCTTGTTAATCAAATTTTGATGTCGTTCGATTTTTTAGATTATTCCGAAAGTAAAATACGCACTGATTAATTTTAAACATTGTACGATGCTTAGAAGATACTCTTCTCAAGTTAAAATGCCGTCTATAGAAAACGTTTACCGAAAGAAATTTAGTAATACAAACAATTAAATAAATTTCACAAATATGTGCAACGAGAACTACTGCAGACACGTCTCCAAATGGTTTCTCTAGTACATCCACATTGCTATACATAATAATACAAACAAACATTTTGCAACACACACAGGATAGTACATTGTCCCCACAAACAAAATTGATCCACATTTTTCATTAAAATTGCTTCAATACTTTGTTAATTCTGAACTACTGTAGATGTCCTTTATAGGATATTTTCTTTTGTTTCACGAGAAATATTTCTAAACAGAGTTATTTAGAAATGGCCACTTTGCGTTTAATGAAATCTACACAGTACTCTATAATACATCACTAAAATCAAAGTTCATGACAAAACAGAAATTCCCAAAAATCTCTTCTTTCCTTCGATCTGCTGACCGATAAGAACACATGTTCACAGAACACGTTAAAAGCCGGTTATTTTCGCTGTTGAACAAAGACAACACCCCCGGCTGAAACGTTGAAAATTTGCTCGAGTTCTGCTCGCACATCTGAATTTCATTAAAATCGTGGAGGCCATTAGTAAAAAGTTTAACTTTGTTTCCTGCGAAAGGGTTCCAGGACTGTGTCGCACAGCACGCACCGCGAAGGAAAGATCGAGGAACAGGACAACGCATTCTGCCGCAGGACCCCGGGCCGTTCCGTTTCCGCAGGACGATTGCGTTGGCGGGCAGGCCACGAATACATTCTGTTATGGCAACACCACGGTCACAGGAGCGGCAGCGTAACACGTACGTATTGTTTAGCAATCCTCGCAAGGACGTAACGAGCGGTTTTTGGCGTCTCTTACCCTTTTCGTTAATTGCGTATCCATCATAAAGTTATGAACGTGCTTCTCCGCCCTTGTGAGCTCGAGCTTCCTGGAAACAACCGCCACCAGCAAGGCCGTGCATCCGGCGCCCTAAAAACACCGTGAAACGTACCTGTGAACTCGCAGGCTATCCGTTGTACACTTAATTACGAGACTAGCGGCAGCCGCGTCTCTAATTACGAACTAATTTCATCGAAACTCTTCGGAGGTCCCTGCCACTACGCCTGTGAACAAGAAACAGAACCGCATCTGCACGTCGCGCGGCTCTGTCGCGTGTGGTTCCCGATTATCGTCGACATTTACCACTTTACCACCGAGATTCAAACAAACAGACACGAGAACAACGGTCGTTAAGCAAAAATTAAAATACCATCGGACCCTTCGCTCTAATTTACTTGATTACGCTGGCTAATGTAAAAGGTAAAGAGAACAGAATCTCTCTTCTAGAAAGGTACTCCCGAAGATGACACTACTGATCGACGTAGAAGTGATTTTTGATCAAACATGCTTCTGATCCTCGGCTCTATCGATCGCTATGCAGCAGAAGTCTAAAGAATCGACCAGAACTAACATGATCTATCTAGATGACGCCTGAAGCCTAGCTTCTAGATTTTTACCTAATGAATGTTTTTCTATTGCGATAATAGCTACGACATATTTTATAGCTTTGAGCACCTATCGTCCGCGTCCGAGCCCCGAGTGTCCGTACGAAGGTCCTCGGAAATTAGAACAGCACCTTCGACAGACCGGCTCTCTCCATTTAGAACGCTCTTAATCGGGAAGTAGCCAACAAACTGCACAGCCGGAGCATCGAAAGTCGCCGGAGGAGGGATTTGTTCTTCCTTTTCCATCACCGGCCAGTTTAGCAATCCTCTTAAGGAAATCCTGCCGGTCGGTTCCCGTTGAAACGACCGTTTTTTCTATTTTCTCCGACGGGATTTTACCCGTCGCCACCCGTCGAATTCGCCACCGTCAAAGACAACGAAGGACCTCTCTAATAGCGCGCTCTTAATTGCGGACAGATCTCGCAGCTTCCTCCGGCCCGGCCGCCGCGGCGAAGGGAAATGCTGTCCGCGCGTTGTGTCGAGGAAACGCAAACGCGGCTTCGTCAGCAAGATCCGGACCACCAGCAGGCAATATCGCGGCGAATTTGGAAGAGCTATCTCGGGCAGACGTCTGCATAAAGTCATTCTTAGAAGACGGACGCCTACCGGCTGTATAATATTCCCTCGGCCCGTCCAATTTCGTGCGCTTCGATTCCGCCGACACTTCGGCTCGCGACTACGGTTTATTAAGCCACGGCTCCGCACAATTCAGCGACGTGGAATGGCGGTATGCACTGCTGGCTGAATATTTACGAACATTTCACACCCAGATTTTTCGCGGACATACAATTGACGATGCTTGAAACCACCGTTTTATTCATCAATTTTTTCAATGTATTGAATAAATCTTCTATTTCTTTCAGACAGTTTATTAAATTCTATTTAACACAGCTGTGGAACGAATCAAAGCAAAGAGGTAAATGTTTAATTGTTATCGACAATAAAGCAGCTACAAGAGGATCAATGTTGAAGATTTTTAAACGATCGTAAACATTCGATCAGCAGTGTTTAAAACGTGTATTCAAGAAGTCTGAACGATTTCGGGCAAATTGTACGGTGTGCGATAATTTTGAAACTGGACGCATGTACGATAATTACGGCAGATCAAAAATGGAATTGCGATAAACGGCGACGTATGAAATCACGCGGCGGTATAATCAGTTTGCTCGAAATGACGAAGAGCGTGCGCCAGGTGACGCGTCTAACAGGCCACACGAGAGTCCCGATTATGGTTCCATTTGCATGCTGATTATCCGGATCGCGTTAGATGAATCACCGGGTTCTACAAGGAGGCAAAAGCGATAAACGCCGAGAGAACCGGAAGCATCGTTGAGATTCCGTGGTGCCGCGGCCATCGAAAGCAGAATTTCACGGGGAATTGACCAGGACGAGCCCCGTCGGCCAAATTGGTTAACGATTCACGGCTGCGAAGTCCTAAATCGGCGAATTAGCATCGAGCCGAGAGTGCAATAACAATAAGGAACACCCGTAGAGGACTCCCAATGGTGAGATTAGTCCCGGTGTGTGTAGCGTTTATCGTGACGAAGTGTCGGTCCAAGTGCATCGTAACTGCCACTTGCATGCGCCGCTGTGGTCGATAACCCCTTAGCATGGCAACACTCGCTGCATAGAAGTCGGCCTGGAAATTGCAATAGCCGACGACGCGACGACGGCGACGTTTCGAATGCGACGATGCAACGGAATGCGATTCCGAACGATAGAGCGACGCGCCGAAAATCTCGTCGAGGAAATGTCTAAATGCGTCGAGGAGTGGGGGGTTCGACGATTTTTATTTGACAACTCTTCGATGACACCGAGATTCCTGGAATGATTAGTGACGACAGGTGACTGATATAGGTGAATGCAAAAGTTCTGGCGGTTTTTTTTCGATTGGAGGTATTCAGCGATGCATCGACTGCGCATCGTCACGTTCAATTTCACCGCGGATTTTCAGGCAACAATCCGCTGCATCGATTCGTATAGATAATGTATTGGAATTCTTGAAATATTTCGATCATTTTTATGTTTCAGTATTTATTAGTTTCTTACCAATATTTAATTTAATTTTATGTTCCTGTTAAATTGAGAGATTTTAGGCGACGAAATAAATTTTTCTTTTGCTTGGTCAGGATTTTATAAAATAGTATAAAAATCTGGAAATTCACGTGAAGATACGCAGTTTTAATGGTCTCTATTATTCATGCTGCGCTTTGATGCTATCGTGTATCCGAATAATGAAAGCAAATGAAATATTTTGTTGACTGCAATGTTTTTCATTTTTTAAATCATGTGATAGAAGAGCGTGTGTATGAACACTATTAGCAGACTATTTTCACCTATTTCGTTTCTACAAGGTTTGCTAAGATAGAACTAACAAACCGCCTTTTTCTCGCATTGTTAGGTCACGTGTAATAATAGAATTGACCAAAAAGTTTTCTTAACTTTTCTTTTTTGTATACGACGTTGGAATAAATCTTGCGGATGAATGAATGCAGCGAGAAAATTGAATAGTAGAGCCTTCCGTAAAACTGTAAGAAAACTTAGCGACCAATTAAATATTACACAAACCTAGAGTCATTTCAATGTCCATCGCGATTCTCGCAGGATTCTCGTGTAACAGGTTGAAAAAATCGATTTTACAGATTTATAATATAACTGCACGCAGTTCGGTAAACAATGAAAAAACATAACTAAAAAAAATACCATTACACAGCTTAAGGACGCCGTTCGAAAAAATTTGACTCCGACATCTTCGATACTATTCCCGTAAAAAAATGAGAAAAAGTGACTCGGATAGTGTTTACATCTGTTACAAGAGAATTCGGTGGAGAAAGTGCACGACGGTCGCGCGGAAATGAGAACTTTTGCGCTCACCTAACAAGCTACCACAGTTTCTATGCGCTCTAGTCTATTCTAAGCGAGAGATTCGAGGGTAGGCGAACGTCCCGTAGAAAGCGAGAAACGGAAAACTGTACGCGTCCGATATGTGTTCTCGCCTCGGTCGATCGTCGGTACGTGTCCTGTTAACGAATCGTCTTAATAGCTCTCGGCGGGAGCACGTGGCCGGTCGCAAATCTCGCGGCAACATCCGGTATTAAACTTCGCGAGTCTGGCCTTACCATTATTCCGGTGGAAACGGCTATACCTCGACCGCAGTACGTGTTTGGTACGATGTCACCGAAACCGACGCTCAGAAACGTGATTGCGATGAGCCACATCGCATTAAGGAGATTCGCGTGCTCCTCGTCGTGGAACCTGCCGGCACACAAACAGAAAACAGGGCTGAAATATACATGTATCTATGTATACGTATATATATATTAGTGTGTACGGTGTTTAAGAGCTCGGGGTGGCGAATAATCATAGTTCCCCCCGGCGAAACGATTATGCGACCGTCGGGGTCGTCGACGGAAACGGCGCAATCTTCGCCGCCATCTTTATTGCGAAAATTACCGGTGACGAGCCCGGCCTCGCGCAACATTCTAAGAGGTTTAACGGATTAGCCGACGTGCCACTGATGGCGACGCGACGACTACTTTCGTCTAATTAATCCCCGGAATAAAGTGTTCACCGGGAAATTATTCGATCGTTACGTCCTACATTAATTTTCTACACGTTTCTTCGTTACTCCGTTTCATTCAACTACACGATATTATTGTGTTAGCGTGGAACTCCCGTGTACACTTGCGTTCGCCTCGTTCCTCGTAATTCCGACACCGGGTTTTCACGGTTTACGGGAAAAATCGGATTAATAATATTTTCGGAATCGATACGCGAACGCCGAATCGATTCCATCGGTCTTAATTACACGTGCACGGTTACGATAATTCCATCGAATTGAACTGCCGATTACCCGGCTGGTTCGTTAGAATGCGCGTAACGACGTATCGCATTCTCGGCTGCGCCCACGAAATTCATTATCGAAAATCGAACGAGAAAATAACAGGCCGGGGATTAATCGTTGAGCGGCGGACGTTCTAATGGGACGGATAGCATTACAACAGATTTCATTCGGGCCGGGGATCTCTTTCGCGGCCCATCGCGTCGCGTCGGAAGCCCGAGCCTACGGATATTGAATTTGTCAATTAAAAGAACGGGCAACTTCCGGACGTCGATCGAGAAACTTCGTTGTCAATAGTCGATTATACATATACCTTATGCGAGTAATATTTTTTTGAATCGTAAAAGGGACACGTATGTTTTCTACAATTTTTACAATTTTGCCGGTGGTCGTACAGCTTTCAGAATTTACTGTTATTTATGCCTCTACGATGCACGAAGTCAATTGTTGTCAAGAATTGCGACGGTACGGCGAACAGTATAATTTAAGTAAGTCGCAGATTTCTCACGTCCGGTCGATCTCAGACTTGTTTTAATTACGCGCCGGCATTAAAGCGAGCAGTTGGATTGCACGGTCAGATAGCGCACTAAAAGCGGCCGCTCTCAAAATAATTGAAGCCGCGGAAACGGTAACGGTAGCCGGGCACCGTGGTAGTAAACGATGAGATTTTTTCGAAAATGAGCAAGAAACGGGTTTCACCCCCGGTGGCGGTGAATAAATTGCAGGATGGCAAGCGGGTCGGCGGGTCGTTAGGTTTTTAAAATGGCCGAGCAGCTCGCCGAACAGTTATAAAAGTTCGGCGGGATGGATTGTTTTTGCCGGATCGCGTCCTCCATGTCGGACAAATTATATTTTCCGGCCATCGAGAGCGCCGAGAGCGAAATTTATCGACGCTCTCACGTCGGTCAGTCCGGCGCGCCGTCCCTCGGAGTCGTTATCGCGAACTTAGTTACTGCAAACTCGACGAAACGTTGTTTCATCGGTTTCTTAACTCGCGGAATTTGTCAAACTTCAACGAACTCGTCGGTTATCCACGAAAAATGCAGCTTCGATACTGTGCTGCTCTGGATTGCTATCTTGAACGGCGACAAATGAAATAGGATCCAGAAAAAAATTCTCCCGCCTCGACGAATAACAAAGCTCCGTTTGTTCGACGCTCGTCGGAGACTTTTGTTGGCCTAAAGAGGACGAGTAACTTTATACGCGGCGAGAAAAAAATATTGCATTCATTCAGATAATTAGTTTACCTCTGTCGGCTTTTGTTCGCTGGTTTCACTATGCTTCTACATTTTAATCCGAAACTTTCCAGTTTCTCTACAATTTTGTTAGGATAATTTTAAACGAATCCGAAAAGATATTAATGTGATTCATTCTGAATATTCTATACATTGCAAATTTAATCGGCGCAACAATAAAATGTCTCCATCGGTGCGGAATACACGCTCGTTCGAAAAAGGTAGACAAAATGAGAGACACTGAATAAGGAAAAAAATAAGCAAGTGGATGAAGAGGACATTCGTCATGACCAGGAGTTTCTCATGAATTCGGTGGGGGTGGGAGTGTGGGCAAGGTGGATCGTCTCCATCTGTTATTTCAGCGCGGAATTTACAGTGTCCTTCGAACTTTACTGCGCCGTCGGAGGGGCTCCAGATAAAACGGAGACGGTTTCATCGTTTCGCACGAGTGCGAGCAAGGAACGACGCCACGCCGCGCCGCGCCAGGAAGCTTTTCGGGTCTGTGGATCTACGAATCTCGGGAGACCAGCTCGGTTTCCCCGGATGCTTCTTTTCGAGAGCATGTATCGGCTTTCCTATCCGGCGTGTCTAAAATTCTAATTCCGTGGCAGTCCGCTGAGAACGTCTGTGTGACGGGATTGCACAATATAAAAATCCCGCAGAGAAACTTTTCACGATCCTCGAGACTATACGACCAGGAATTACGCGGACTATATATCGAATTAATCGGAGATCGTCGAATTTTATTGTATTTTTCTGGCAATAAATTGCATCACGTTCCACTCGTCTGATCACACACCATCATATTCTACTTGCCCGATAATACTTTAGTACATTCCCCTTGTCTGATCACATTGTCATATTCTACTTGTCTGATCTCAAGCTATCCTATTCTACTTGCCGGATCATACACTATCTATTTTACCTGTTTGACCACAGTTTTTAAATTGATACTTTCCAACTTGTTCAGCGATTTGTTTATTCTACCTTGTCTCCATTTGTTTTCATTTTACTTGCTTGCTCACAGACCTATTTTACTTGTTTAACTATAGCTCGTATTCACTTTACAAGCCCGTTCATAAACTGTCCGTAATTCCACTTGTTTGTACTTTAATCGTTTTTGTTCTGCTTCTCGGCCCACAGGTTGACCTTATTCTACTTGTCTGACTATACGTCCACCCTATTCCACTTGCCAGGCCACGGGCCTGCTCCTCATTCCATTTGTCTGGCCATTGAACATTCCTCTTTCGCTCGTGTGATCACGAGTCTTCCCCGTTTCTGTAGTTTGGTCATTATTTGTCTGACCATATGTCATCCCTATTCCACTTACTCGGCCGTAGATCGTCTCTATTCTACTTTCCCGACTCGAGAGGCCACGGATAACGTTGACCGTGTGAGAAATAAAAATTTCATAACCAATTTACTGCAAAAGATTCTAAAATTGACAAATTGAACAAATAAAATATTCAGCAAATTCATGATCGAACAAATCGGTCGAGTTCGACGAATAAAAGCTAGAAGTAGCTGCAACAATATATCTGTCGACATTTTGACAAGAGCGCGAAGATAACAGCTACACTTGTTATCGTAACGTTTCGGGGAAACGGGAAATCTCTGCGGGGATAGCATCTCTGCTGAATTTTAAGTCTGAGGTACCAAGGTAGTGAAGCAGCGAATTCAGCGCCAATTCATCGTCATTTAGGGCTGTTACAGTCGAATCTCTTGGGATGCGCTGACAGTGTGAGAGCAGTGAAATCTATTTCCAGCAACGATTTTCATCCACGGAACACTAGAATTTCGTGGTTACATCATAATTTTTTGGCTACTTATAAAACAATAGAATATATTTCGTCCCTTCGTTGTCAGCGTTGCACTGATTTATCGCGACTCCAACGTAAAGATACCAGGACCAAAAAAGAAAAAAAATAATCGGATTTCTCCAGGGCTGATTTCAAGACGAAAAACAGCGATAAAAAAGAAAGAAAGAAAAGAAGGGGATCTACGCTCGCGAGATCCCGACGAGAAGAGTCTCCCATCGGCCCGCAAGATTGATCGGCCATGCGCCCTCTGCCGTTTCCCTAAATCGGCCGTGCTATTTGCGGGAGAATTTAATTATACGCGGGGGCCGGCAATCTCGACCCATTGGCCCTCTCCTCCACCCCCGCACTAAATCCTCTATTGCCGCTTCAACGGCACAGCCTCCTCCTGTCCGATATTCAACGGCGTGATTTATACCTTTGTTCCGGCGAAGATTTGCCTCCCGAGGCTGTTAACACCGTCGATATTCGGCGCTCGATCCCACCCTCGAGATTTTCTTAAAAACCACCCCTGTCTTATCCCCTTCTCCAAACCAACGGACGCAATTCCGAAGAGAAGGCGAGTGTCTCTCACTTCAATATTTATGAATATATATGCGAAATTATTTACATTCTCAAAATCCCCGAATGGGGGACATTTTTTCAATAACAATTAATTGCTCAGATTCAATTTAATTGAAAAACGAAAAATTTAAAAATAAAAATATGGTAGTATTATATGCAACATGATTAATATTCTTAAAATCCCCGAATGGGGGATATTTTTCCAATAACAATTAATTGTTCAGATTCAATTTAATTGGAAAACAACAACGTTCTTACAATCCCCAATATTTTGTCGATAGCAATGCTTAATTGCTGAAATTTCACTTAATTGGAAAAATAAAACAGTAGTTAATGGGTCAAGAAGAAGAAGAAGAGGAGGGAAGTAGGTCCTTACCTCTCGCACTGTCGCAAGGTCCAAGAGGCGATGATCCACAACGAGACCATGAAGACTACCAAGACGGTGCCCGGGCAGATGGTCATCAGGGTTTTCAGGACGAACCTGGTGTTGAAGTTAATACGATTCAAGGCCCCTATGCTGCGGGACGAGGCGTCGGTGAACAGCTTCGAGTGCAGCAGCATAACGCGAAAGATGAGGTAGAGTCTGAAGAACATCGGCAGCGAGAGGGTGACGTCGTACGGTACCCATTTCGAGCCGAAGTCACCGTTCTTGTTCACCAGCTTGGTCGTCCACAGGAAGTAGTATTCCCCGGGGATCGGGTGGATCGCGCAGATCACCAACTCGAGAGTGATCTGCGCGATCCTCTGCCAGGTCATCGCGATCCGCCAATCGTCCGCGCAGTTATCGATCATGAACAACTATCGACAGAAAGATCGAACAAAATCAGTCCCGTTCAAACCCTGCCCCCCCACCATCACACAACATTTTATATTATTTTTTAACATTTATTTTGTCGATGCATTTTTTTCCCCGAATGCAGATCACCATTCAGTCTCTGTTTCAATTTCTGCGATTGTAAGGAAAAACACTTTCGGATTAATTTTCATGACTTTTTTTCTGGCAAATACGTAAATCCTGCACTCTGAGGTTCATATACCGCATAAAATGAAATTTTTTGAAATTTCGACACGCGGCGTTTTTCCTTAGAACCCGCAGATTTGATCAATCTCATTTGCCGGCTGTCTGTCGGGAGAGAAAAAGATTGGCCGCGCCGGCAAGAATGCGATCCGACGGCTTTGAATGGGATTATCATAATACGGCCGGCTCCAACGAAAATGCGTGTCGGGCTAAGATAAGTTTCATTATTTATACTCTGTCGCGACGGCCGTCGTTTCTCAAGCTCTCTCGCTCCTCTCCACCTATCGGTATTGCATCGCGTCTCCTCCTGTAGCTACCGCGACGCGATGGGACGCGACGGTATCGGCAACATCCGCTCCACGGATGAAGTAAACAATTTTCGTTTTTCGCGAACAAGAAAAGAAGAAGACGAAGAAGAAGAGGAATCGGTTTCACGGTTGCGTGCTTTATCGACACAGAAACTTTTCCAAGATAATTGTACCTCGGGCTCTCTGTGTACGTAACAAACTTTCCTACGAACTTGTCCACGGTTCCGGGGCGTGCTTCGACAAATCATCCTCGGGAGAGCAGATAAAACACACGCGTCCCTCCGTGGATCGACTTTGATTCGATATCGAGAGAGTTTGCTCCGGCGGTATGTCAACTTGTAATTACATTAAGTGCGAGACGGCGACATTGAAGATGTTGTTCGGAAGAATCGTTCGCATACGATAGTTAAGTAATAAATGCGCCGCTTCTCTCTCAGTAAAAATCGCGGTAAACAAAAATCCCGATGAATTTCTTAATAAAGCGGCGAGAATCGTCTCGCGGTTCGCTCTAGTTTTCGGAATCAGCGGTTCCAGGCGAATAAATCTTCGCTTCATTTGCAAGGTAATAGAATTTTCGTAGAGCCTCCGTGAAATCAAAGAGAATTGCATTATACGGAGCGGACGGTAGACAGTGAATCGTGGCTGCCGGCCAAAAAGTCTCTAAAACGTTCACCCTCCACCGGAGCACCGACAGCGAAACGCGTTGACAAAGAGAAAAAAAAAGTAAAAAAAAAAAGAGAGCTCGCCACCTAAATCCACCGATGGTGTAGTGCACGGGCTTGCCGTGGGCACCACGCGGGCACACTAGACGCGCCAGGCTCGCGGAACGATACATCGTAAAACTCCGGCCGCGCAGTATCGTTTGCGGTGCATCGACTCGTGCGTTTTACGAGGGATAATTCGTTCGGAGGACAACAGAGGATCGTTGAAGAGCGCCGAGATAGCCGGCTGCACCGTATCGATAAAACGAATTACAACGGGGAATCGCGGAGGAGTTACAACGGCTGTCCGACGGGAGTTCAGTTCGTATTTCATCGGCTCTTTTCGTTCGAGATATACCAGCCGCGCCGGTGCCCCCTAACCCATGAATTTTATTGTATCCGGCTGCCGTGCCTACGGAAAGTGTCCTGATTCGTGTTAGACTCGAGTAAATTCTATCTGGAATACAATAAAAAAAATATCTGTCCGATGAAGACTTCTTTTTCATTTTTCATTCAGAAATGAAAAGAACCCTCGCAAAGACACCGGTATAACTTTCGAAAAAATAATACTGCCCGTCCGAAACTTTTTCTGGAAATATTTCAGAACCGTCGCGTCCCCTGCTAAGTCGCAACGTCGCAAAAAATTCCGGAAATCCATGTTGATTAGGGGTTCGAGATGCTCGCGTTTGAAATCACGGGAGCAGGTGTCGGGAACAAGGAGCAGGCGTTATCGGATCACTCTAAACGGACGTCTCGGAGGCTGGATCCTCGACAATTCGGTTAGGAAGTATCCGGGAGCGTTCTCCGACGTCGGTATCCGTGTTTAACCAGCGAAAAGTGTCCGGATCCCTCGTTAACGGGTTTCAGGTGGTGGTCCCGCAGCACCGACGAGACCGAGGCGAGAGAGAAAGAGAAAGAGAGAGAGAGAGTAGTAGTAGTTCGCAATACCGACGCTTGGATTCGAGCCTAATGGCCCGTTGACCTTTCAGCACCTGTTGATTGTCGTTTATCAACGATTTGCATGCGCAGATACGCCGGGATCACCTGGTCTGCGCGAAACGAAAGGGTTGCGTCCTCGAGGGTGCAACGAGCTCTCTGTTCGCTCTCTGTTGTTGATCGACGTCGCAAATACCCCGGACACCCGTGATGCATCCCTCCCCCACTCTGTCTCTCTCTAGCGTGGTCCCAACAGCCGTGGCAGATTTATTGATTTTCGATTCGGAGGAACACGTTTCTATCTCGAAGCGACGGTGCACCTTTCCCCTCTCTCGTTATTAGCAAATTGAACCGAGCCGGACCCGGCCCTCCAAGGAACTTGTCAGCGTTTCTGCTTCGAGACCGCGGGAGCCTCGTCGAGATACACCTGGCCTTGGGACACTCGAGACAAATGCGAGATGCTAATTGGTTCGTGCAGGTGGTTCCGAAAGGGACGCTCGCTTCTTTTGCTCTGCTCGATACATATTGGTTACGAGCGGTTCGGGCTCGTGTTCGAGGTTTTTCCCAGGCGTGTCGAGGAATAGAATAATTTTGTTCGTGGTTTTAGCACACGTTTTTATACGATTGTTTCTTAAACGTATTCAGAACCGTCGGTTTGGTAAAGAATCTTACTTTTACAGGCAGACAGATCGAACGTGGCAAGAAAAGAACGAGTCCACTTAATACGCTCGACGATCTCTCGACTGAAATCTCACGCGCGCGAAGTCGTCAAGCGATTCTTCCCCTCGCGATTATGCGAGTAATTGAAGCTTGAATTTCACTGGAATCCCTTGGTGCCGGTCTCGTATTGATTATTGAGAATGCTCCGGAGCACCGAAGACGTCTTTGCGTCCAGAGTGCTTCCAGCGCGAGTAATTAGGATAATTGTGGGCCCTCGATATTTTCCTTGACACGGGGCGATGCAAAGGAGGCGCCCTCTTATCGAATCGTACTTACGTTCGAGAGTATCGCGGTGCAATCGACGTCCTCAACTCCGCAGAATCTACTCCGCATCATCTAAACATAGACGTCTACCATAGTCCTTGACATCTGCCTATAATCTCGGAGCATAATCGATCGGTTTTCGGGTTAATTTAATTTCGATTCTGATTGCACACGGTGCCTCGGTTCTCCCCGAAATCCGATAAAACCCAGACACGAGAGAAACATACCACGAATATACCTCCGTTTCGGAAGTTCGAACGCCATTTTTCCGATGGACAAATTTTTTTTTCTTCCGCCCGTCCACGAGAGACGTAACCTCGATGTCCAATCAATTCCAGGATCATAGAACTAATTAGTTCAAGGGATATCGATCGGTTCGAGGGCTCGGCGTGCCGAGTTTAGGTGCGGGATCCGCACGAGCTCCTTTCGTTCGAGTTATTATACTGTCACCGATGGATGTTCCCCGGTGACAGACGGCGTGACACCGTCGCGTCAGTGTCATCTCGCGACTCCGAGAGAAAATGCCGTGGAACAGGGGGGCCGATATCGCGGACCGCCGGAATGAAGCCGAGCGAGCGCGAGGAACGCTCCACGCGTATCGTTTTTCCAATACGCTGAACGTCGAGATCGTTATGTCCGCGACAACGGGTGCCCGGGGAGTTTCGTTAACGCCGATATCACTTTGCTTTCATGCACTTCGCGAATGACGATAACATCCCCTTTGTTGCGACGGTTAAACGGCTGGCTCCCCGTGAAATATCGCCCGTCTGATGGCGCGGCGAGCCATCTTCACCAACGCCACCATCTTGTCGCGACTCCGCCATTAGGCGTCGCCTTACGATCGCTGCTTTATTAACTGCTGTTAATTGCCTCCCTGAAACTGTTCTATTATCTTAGACCCGTTAAAATTGTTGAAAGACTTGGACATTTAGAATCTTCCGAATTATTCGCTCTAAAAGCAAAGGTCAGGGACACGTTAAAAGACCCCTCGAAACGTCTCCCGGACAAAATGGAAACGGCGCGAGGCAATCGTCTCCAACCGGACGCGAAATAGCGAAGCGAGGGGAAGCCGCTGAGGCAAATTGAGGGTCGAGTTTACGCGAACCGAGCGTCGGGGTAGCCAATTAATGTCCAAAGCGAGGGAAGTCAAGGCTAGCCTTTCGCCGGTGATTTCTTTGATGCTCTTTGCCCGCAAACCAGATTGAGCGGACGTACACTCGGGAGACTGGGGTAGGAATTTGATGCCTCGGGAATAATTCCGCGGGACTCTCTTTCTCTCTCTCTCTGAATTTTCGAGCGTACATCGTTTCTAGATGATTCGACTCGTTCGTATGACCACCGTAAGCAAATCGGCTTTCGGGTACGGTACGCCGTGCACCGTCTTCCGACGGGGATTACTCTCGTAGATCCGAACGCCCACGGAGCATTACGCTTAATTAAGCGGAGAACGCTTCGCCATGATGCTGCGAAGCCGTGTTCCCCCGGCGAGGCGTGGCGATGCTCTGCGGTCACCGATGTTGCAAGGACCTTCGGCACACTGCTCCACGAAATTCCGGAACGTACACGGAATTATTAGAACGTCAGCGTATCCCCTGTTCGTTCTCGGGAATTATTTTCGATTCAAACATTTCGTGACTGTTTCGATACGACGTGCACAACCAGCTCCATCAAAGTTTCAATTTCAATTAGCGTCCCGAATCGAATCGGTAACACCCCGGTCGGGTCTCGCGAGTTTCGCCATTAGATCCTCTGCTAGTTAGTTCGCAGCTGGCAACGCGCACGGTCCAGGTGAGACGATTTCTCGGCAGCCAGTCAATTTCGTCGGTAATTTCGGCGCGGTTGTAAATATTGACGGGGCGACCGAGGAACGCCGCGATTGTGCATTGTTTTCGCGTCCGACGCGACGCGGTGGCTGCGAATCTCAAAATCGCGATTCCGACGCGCGCAATTTCGCTGTCGGCGATTGGGGACCGCGAATATAAACGATATCGCGCGAGGATCGAAGCGCGCAGTATTTCGAATGCGGGACATGTGCGCGACATCTCGGAAACGACGGGAAATATTCTTCTGTTTTACGCGCGTTTCGAATATTATAAATGAAAATATTCTTCTGTTTTTATGGGGTTTCCAGCGAAGCACGGTTTCGAATTTAACTGGTGGTTTATATTGGCGAACGATGTCCGAATATATGTATAAATGGGATAACAGCGTTTTTCGCCGGGCCAGTTTAACGAGGCGCTATATTAGCTGTTTTCGTTCAATAGAAAGTCATAAATTAGTCTCTTGGGAATCGGGTCAATGCGGGTCTCGCCTAGCCGGGTCCGCCTTGACCGTGCAGTAGACTCTCGAACCAGAAGACTTTGTAACGTCACGTTCGCTTGAATAATTCACGAGTTTCGCGCCGTTGTAGAATGCTCGTGACTGCGAAATAAGCACTCCGGCAGATTCAACAAATACGCGGTACACTCGAATCGCCGATTTCATTTTTTTATGAAAATTACCAAGTCGATCAGCGGAAACGTATCGATATCTAGTTTCCTTCCGTGGCCCGGGACGTCTCGAATTGAAAAACACGAAAAATATTTGAAGGTTCCGAGAGAGTCGGCGTCGAATGTCACTCGGCTGGCAAGAATATTTGAGTAGTCAGTCACTTAAGTGGAGAGGGGAACGCTCCCCAATGTCGTCACCGGTGGCGTCCGGGTAATGGAACGCCGCCATTATTCAGTTTCACGCTTTTTGCAAACACAGGATATCAAAAATATTTCACCTCCCCTCCCGTCGACTCCACTCTCCCTCTGCCACGGCAACGCAAACTCAAACAATTCACTTATCTCGATGCAAACAGAGAAGCGATTCTCTCGCGGTGTCCGCATTATCAGAGTGTCTCCAAAAGTTTGGTGATCCTACGCAAACTTCCTTGACTGTTGAAACCTGAAGCTGAGGATGGTGCACTTACACACTCTGTTCTACATGTAATCTTGTATCTCGAACAAATTCTACGGGACCTGAAACAGTATACCGAATGTAGAAGGATTCTCTATTACCTGAATCGAAAAAATTAATTTTAGCGTTGCTACAACCGACCGAATATTACAACTAAGACATTTGTTTGTATGTAATGTTTAAACTTCCTAACAGATAAGACAATCCTTCCGGGTCCGAGGCACTTGATCGACGGGTCTCCGGCGACCCGGGCTTCCTCTCGATCCCCGACAGGCTCGTTCGCGATAACGATAGCGCTGTCTGCTCGCAGCTTATCGCTGAAGCCTGCCCGTTCTTGTCTACGATCGACTGCCGCCATTTCCTCGAATTCGGATCTAGGTTATTGGTATCGACAACGGTTAACAGGGCTGTTAGCACCGGCGGAACCGTGTACAACTTTCGTGACACCTCCGCCGTTTGCAAACGCGACCAGAAACACGATTATTCAATCGCGGGACGACTCGACCGGGACAAATCAGCGCGACGCGTGCCACGGACAAGTTACTCTGTCGGGAAGCGAGATACGAAGATACGGCAGATGCTCGAACCGATAACAGGTGTCCGAGAACCCGTGAAAAATGTTTGGCTGCGATAACTGCCTGCCACCGATCCAGGAAAAAGCGTCGACGCGATCGCTCCTGTTTTTTTGTTTTCTTGTCAGATCCGATTGACGCGTCCCGGCGACGCTGATGAGACCGAAGATGGCCGGCGGATCTCTTATCGCGGACGATTTATCGGCAACCCTCGGTTTGTATCGCGATTACGCGAAGCTAATGCTGGGACGGAGATCGGCATCGGGTGGACGGATGTTGTGGCATAGAAATTTACTTCGACGCAATGTTTTCGTCTGTAAAAAAGACTGTACGCTCCTGAAATATGCGTTAACGTGTCTGCATAGTTCGAACGTAATATCTGTAATATTTTTCCTAGACAAGATTGTCGAAAGTCGCACTTTCTGACGTTTGCAGACGTTATCCAAGACACTATTTCGGTTAACTTCGAAAAATTATTTTGAGAGGAAAATACAGAAATATTTTCTTGCTGTTCTTCGAAATGGGTCCCGGCGAACGACAGAATTAGCCGGGACGTTCCCGTTCAGTGATTCCCGAAGCAGATTACCTGGCCGTTACTCGATGCTCCGTCGTAAAACGCCGCCCCCGCGTTCTTTCTCCGTGGTTCACGACGGCCCCGTTAGCGGTCTTGCCTCATAAACGACGTAATCGCGGATCTCCCGTGCAAACGTTATCGGTTTCGAAGAGTTCGCCGTGGCTGTCCGGCGTGAAATCGTCGGTCGGGAATCCACGGAATCGTCGCGCTGTCGTCGTCGGCGAACATGAATATTCCGTCGGCGCTCGGTCTCGTGTCCGACGTTCTTATCGCGCTAAGTTTCTTGTAATCCCCGGGCAAATTGAATGAAAGCGCCGCTAAACCGGTAATACAAGCTCCACCGCGGCCCCCGTGGTTTATCTCGGATCCAATGCCCAGGCCCGACATTCGGCTTTGTTCGCCCACTTATCGCGGCTTTTGCACGGGACTTAATAGTCCGACGACTAACCGGAGATCGTCATGCACTGTACCGTGATGGATTTATTAACCCTCCGGGAAGGAGTGCTGTTCCAACGAGGCCGGCATGAACGTTTAACTTTCTGCAAGCACAACGGACTTTCTCCCGTGTTCTGTTCTACAGGTCGTCCCAAAATGTACTTCCCTGACAGGGATCCTCAGGTCATTTCGAGCAAGTTTTCCTCCGCGGAAATGTTCTGCGCGGCTTCGTCGATGGAGTTACCAACGAAAAACATCGACAGAGTTGGCGACCGGTCCATTGTTGCCCATTGTCGCTATTTATTTCTGCATTCTCCATGCATTTTCTTTCCTAGCAGTGACACAATTAGAAGTTTTCATTTTTCGTATAAAAATAGACCCGACTATAAAAAGAAAACCAACGACGACCGTGAAAACTTCGAAAAAATAGCCGCCGTTAGAAAACTGCACTATAATCGTCTGAGAGGCCGCTTTGAACCATAAATAACACGAAAACAAACAGGTTACAAATTTCGATCGGTTCACTAATAATATAATCAAAGACGATGACGTTGGCGCATTCTGTGCATACATTTTGCTACCTTGCTGCGCAAATACGACTACAATTATATTCCGAAGAACGTCCTAGTATCATTCCATAATATGAATTTTAAAACACGTAATGGTCACATTAATGTTTGAAGTAGCTCCGTCGTCATTAAAAAAATTCACAATTTTGAAGAGAAACTCCGGCGAATAAGAAACGCGGAAAAATTTTTATATTACTTACTAATGGTCTCGGTGAAAAGAATTATGCGAATGTGGAAGCATATTAAATCTCATTCTGCCTTTCGAAATGTCTATAATTTCATATTTTACGTGCTCTCTGCTAATGTCCGTGACTGTACAATGTATATGTTGTTCGATGTCAATAACTTTATATTTTATGCGTTTCTCGATAACGCGTGTGAATTTGCATTTTATGCGCTACTCGACGGTGTTTACAATTTTACGTTTTACGCGCTCCATAAATTCGCGTTCGGTATGCTTTTCGAACGTGTCTTTACACGTTCCGTATATCCTTCTAGGCTGTCGCATCTTCATCCTCTTTGATAAAAAGTCCATTTCATATTTTACGAGTTTACATTTTCCGGGCTGTTTAAAAATGCTCGCGACTAAACATTCGCGGGAACTATTTACCGCAAAACCGTCCGGCAGAGGGACGCGTAACAACCGTCGAGAGTCGAAAGTTGATTTTCCGGAGCGCGTAACAATTCATCCCAAAAGAGTTGTTTGGACGCGAGCAAATAACAAGAAGAGAAAAAAAGAAAGCATATTTCGTGTTTCTTGTCGGACGCACTCGTCCCACCGTCCCATGAATTTCTCTGCAACGTCACGTCCGGTACTGGGGTTGAATAAGACACGGGGTTAGCGCGGAATACCCTCATCCCTCTCCACCCGTATCACACGGAAACGAACGAAAGCGTATTTTCCGGAAGGGGATTCGCTTGGCTGCATTATTCCCGGCCCTTTTTGCAAATCCAACCGTGTTCGCCCGGCGAGGGGCTGATGTACGTTTCTTCTTTACCTGGATTTATAAGGCCTGTCCCGAAACTACTAGCTGCCCCGCGGAATACCGACTTAACCCGGGACTCCACGGGATCGCAATGCAATTTTGGCCAGCGGGAAACAAATCGCGAACGGCTCGGCGGTGGTTAACGAACCTGGAATTGGCCGATTAAAAATTTACGCGAGGGAGATCGTTCTTTCGTGAAGAATGAGCTCGAGATGCAGGAGATCGTGCTTTCTCGCCCCTGGCCGGCAGAGAGGATTTTATAGAAGCAGCGAGCGGTCCGAATATTCATTTGATTTTCAAGCATTTTTACTGAATGGTTAATATCGATAAAAAATTAAATAAAGAAAAGACAGAGAAAGGCATCTTATCGTTCGCATGCACCTTTCGTCGATTTTAATGCGACGCATGGATAGGCGTCAAGATGGCCGATCGGTCGAGCGCTGTCATGCGCGTTATTACATCTGCTGTATTCGAAGAGGGCGAACAGAGAAATATATAATAAACCTTATCGATTCTGCGCGACATTCGGTGTGATTTTAACCGTGAAAACGATTCCGCGCGAGTCGGACAAACGCTTCCCAGATATCCATTCTTCTTTAGCGGCAAACACGGTCTCGCGTTGTTTCTTTAAACGCCTGCATTGCTCGAATTTAACGAGAGATCTGAGCGAACCGCTGGAGAATCGAATTCGGACGATCAAGAACTGTAAACTATATTCCACCCTTTTCTACTAAGAATTCTTATAAGATTCGATAAAATTTAGTTGCACTGAGATTGAAATGTTACGTTAAAAAAATGTATTTTATTCTTCCCTATTTATCTGTTCTCTGGTTTACTAAAAAATTGCAAAAATGAAAGGAAAATTCTTAAAAATCTTTATGATTCGTGTGACAAGACGGAAATATCTGCGAAAAAATATGCATCGGTGGTCGATGCAGTGGTAAGTCAGTGCAGTCCGCTGCTCTGGCTGCATTCAGGTGACCGTAGTTGAGCAGCTTAACGACGGAAAAATGGCTTCCTGCAAATAATTATTCGGCCGTAAATCCCGATTAACGGTTGGAAAATAATCCCGTTCGTGCTGCAATTGTTTTAATTATTACAGAACGCCGGGACAGCCGAACGGGGAATGTGAAACTTGTTGCGAATCGTCGGTAACTACGGAACTAACTCAATTAAAGGGATGCAAATGTTGTCCGACGTTACCCGGTATTCGTTCTGTCGCTCACCGTGGAAAATAACATCGATCCGTTGATCACTATTAATCCGCGGCCGGGTTAAACGATTTATCCTGTAACGCGATTCCGCTGCTTATTATTTCCACGGTAAAACCCTGTTTCCCGATAAAGGGAGAATCGCTCGGCGAAACTCTCCACCATTTTTGTTTATCGATAAACCGTTTATTCGTCTTCCGGATTGTCGACTAATCCCGACAATAGGTTCCCCTGAATATATTCGACGTCGTTACTATGCGCCGCGCGCGCGCGCGATTTAACTCGAATAATTGATCGCTGTTTCGAACATTCATTCTTGGGATGGAATGAAATACTGAAAATAAAATATACGGGTGCTAGTACAATTTTTCATTCGGCCAATTTAAACCGAATAGAATTTTATTAAGCGTTTAATTGGACTTTTAATCGCTTTTATAACATTATGGGAACCAGCGAATTTGTCGGAGAAATTTCATTTTTTCAGTATCTGTTGTGGGAATGTTTTTCAGCGAGACCGAACGATACATTTTTAATGAAAGTTTACAGATTCTGATTTATAGACAATCAGGCTGCACGAATAAATTTCTACAGCCCGTTATCATACAAAATGTAGCGCTTATTCATCGTGAGAGTGAATGATAAAACGTACAATTTCTCAAATCGTTTAACTCGTTTCCCCAGTGAATAATTGTTACGATTCCACTGATGGGAGTATATGAAAATTTATGAACGTAGTTCAAGCATATCCGAACGATCTCGAAAAATGTTCACAGAGCCGATTCGCTCAGTTCACCAAAAAGAAAGAATTCTAAAACTTCGATGAATCGAGAAGAAGAATTGAGAATCGAGGCAAACTACGATATCGCAGATGTTTAAACAATCGCGGTAACCATAAATTTCGACTAATCGGCGTAACGTTACGCACTCGGAGCACAAGGAGCTTCATGGTTCGCGTTCCAGCGGATCAACGTTGTAATTCCAACAGGGAAATTTCAGCATCGAACGCGGATTTCGGTAACAGTCCTTGTCCGTATTGTTTGATCCCCGATTATCGGCGGAGATAGTGCACGCGAAGAGCGAGCCCGCATGATAATACAATTCATTCGGTCTGATATACAGCGAGGAGATTACCCCGATGGGAATCCGAAGAAACCAACCGCCCGTCCCTCTGTGTCTGACTCGCGGCGGTTCATACTACTGCGAGGGATCCCTCTGGTTTGCCTGTCATCAATTACCGGGAACCTCGTCAGCCGGACTGCGCGATAAGACGAGCCAGATCAGGATCACGGAAGCATTCTGTCTTGACTCACGGGTACAAATGATTTGGTAATTAATCCTTTCCACGCTAAGTTCTTCCGGCGGGAACGCCCCCGCTTTGCATACCGGCAGATAAACGACGCTATCAACGCTCGCGAGCTGTGTACGACTTCTGGACAATTTCCCGGCGATTAATAAGATCTTTTTACTTCTCCGTTCAATGTAGTTCCGGAGGGGGCAATTTCAGATATTTATAGAAATAATTTTCCGCTTAATTTAGAAATTATTCGAGGTGATCAAGTCAGTCAAAATTTTGCGTAAAAATCCGCAGCAACGTCTCGAGCAGACGGTTTCCAATTACTCACTTCAACTTCCCCGACACGTAGTTTCGCAGGAGACAAATTCCGAATATTTATAGAAATAATTTTCCGCGTAGTTTAGAAATTATTCGAGGTGGTCAAGTCAGTCAAAATTTTGCGTAAAAATCCGCAGCAACGTCTCGAGCAGACGGTTTCCAATTACTCACTTCAACTTCCCCGACACGTAGTTTCGCAGGAGACAAATTCCGAATATTTATAGAAATAATTTTCCGCGTAGTTTAGAAATTATTCGAGGTGGTCAAGTCAGTCAAAATTTTTCGTAAAAATCCGCAGCAACGTCTCGAACAGACGGTTCCCAATAACTCAATTCGAGTCCCCGAACAGGTGAGAACAATCGCGACGGTGAATGGCGACCATCACGAGGCATTCGTGGCGTTATATTCCCCCATGAATCGTAGAAATTCGCCGAACGGACGCGCACGTCCGTGAACGGTCCGAGACAGTGTTGATTTCCGTTACGGGCGATCCGCAGTGGAATAAATCCGCGTCGAGCTAGACGAATCGGAAGAAAGATGGGGAAAAACTGGCTGCAGTCGTTAACGCGTCCGGGTTTGTGGAATTCAGCGACGAATTCTAGCTTTTGCGACGCGACGATGTCGTCGAAGATGGTTGTTACCGTGATTACAGCCAGATAGTCGACGCCGAATTCCGGTCCGTGAATTCCGATCGAGTTGCAGGGGCGGCGCGACCAGGTGGAGGGGAGTGGGTTGATAAACTCGATTGCCGGTTCGGCCGCGAGAAAATTGCGAATTGTTCTCGCGATGACGAACGCGCCCGCTCGCGGTCTAATTGCGTTATCGCGCGACGCTGCGCTAGCAGCTGCACGCTCGCGGCATAATACCGCAGAACGACGCGGTTTCCGGTGAAACTGCGCCCCGATGAAAACGAGATCGCTGGGAAACGCTCCCCGAAATCGGGCCCCTTTCGCCTGCAGTCCCGTGACGCAACGATTCACGTCGACGTCGTATCGCGTTTTTTTTCTCACTAATACATCCTGATTAATTGCTACGCTTATCGCGGCAGCGGTCCGTAAAAATTCACGCGTGTAACCCAATCGCGTGCACACAAGCTTGCAAAGTCTCGTAAAAATATATCGTTTCGTTCCTGTAAAATATTTCGTAGACACCTCTCAGGATATTGCGAGAATTTAGACAATTGATCGATCAACAATTAAATCGGACAATTGCATCGTCGTACGCGCAGTGTCTTTATACAAGCTTTATTTTCAGTCAAATGTGCCAGTATTTCCCGGAATCGACAGATCGCGATCGGACGCGCTGCTGATAAAATTGTTCGCGTCCTTCCTAAATAACAAGAATTTGTCGAACAGCGGCGACGCACGCAAAAATGTGTATCGTGCACCTTAGATGCCTATTGATTCTCGTCCATTGTTCTCATAGAGTGTTCGATAAAACTGAATTGTTATTATTGCGTATAAGCCGTTCCACCGTTTATCGCAACGCGGGCTGTTTAGAAGAAACATGCATCAAATTGACACGAGGCGCGGACCAGGGTTAAATTGCGAGTCTACTCGCGTGCTGTTTCATCGTTCCGCGGTTTCTCTGCGAGCATGAGCTCTCTCCCGTGATCATGATACGCTAGCGTGCTGCCGATCTAGATGGAACATACTCATTTTTCTGTCCCGGTACGCTTTACGACGGTTTTATGCATTCCGAATATCACGATAGACAGCTTCATTTTGTATTGTATTATATTATACTGTACACAGATACAACGAAACATCCGAAATGATATTTCACAAAGAATCTGACGACGCAATGAATGAGTAAAAATTTCGCGGGCTACAACCTCCGCGACGCAATAAAGAAAAATATGTAGCGCAGCACAGAATGGGATGTCTCCTTGAAAATATAACGTAATATCCTTCTATACAAGCTTTCGTCCGTGAATAAAATTTTTCAGAATACACGGAAAGAGTACGAAGAAAAATTTAATATCTCGCGGAAATCTATTAAAACTGCGCGGCAGAAGAATTGTTTTAATTTTCTTGTTTTTTTTTTCGTTTGCTCTTCTGAATAACAAAGAGGAGGCGAATGTTAGAAATTGTTGTCGGGTCGAGCGTGAAAGTAACGCAAAGACCGAACGTTTTTCAGAGGCCAGATAGTTCGCTGGCGCTGGAATCGAGCGGAACATGCATGTTGAATGACTCGATACACGTTTGAATCGGGAAACGCAATTTCGAGAATGCGAATTTTACACGTGCGCGAATCGAATAAACGCCGGAACACCGACAGCATTCTTCCCCGGCCGAGCAGCCATTCTTGTTTACAAATTGCTCGCAATGAAAGTTACATAACGCTCTCCTCTCTAAACGATAGCGAATAGAAACGCTCGGCCGGGATAGATAAAATAAAAGGCTCGCTCGCTTGACAATGCTCGATTAAAGCGATACAATGCGCCGCGCCGGCCGCGCGGGCTTCGAATCTGATAAAGCTTTCTCTCGGAGGTGTGTTCCGGGAGCAGTTGGAGCCCTCGCAAAAATTCTCTAATTAAAAATACAATGGGGCCTCCGTCGGAAACCCGCGAGACCTGTTCCGTAAATGTTTCAAGCGCCCCCGATCACGCGTGTTCCATTAAAAATGTACAAATAGGTGAGAAATTGGCGGTTCGGGTACGGTGCTAAAAAAGAATCGAGAATACCCTCTCTGTACCGCGGTATTCTATTTTTTACGTACCTATTCGCGTTTTAACGTTGAACCGAACACTAAAATCGATTAACATATTTCAGCTTGCAAACATGACAAGGTTTATTTAGATTTTGTGCAATTTTTATTCCAATATGTGGTTGGGTAACCAACTTCTTTCAATAATTGCAAAAATACAAGGTTTAGTGTTAATACAGAAATAGTATTATTAATTGATTGCGGATTTTTGGAACCAACCAAAAATATAACATAATAAAGCAAATAAATTATTATGCACAAAGATCCGCGATCTAAGTATTAATCTCAAAAATTTTCCATTTGACTGCATCTGATAATTTAAGTTTGACGCTGAAGTTATGGAAGCGGGTTCCTAGTCGTAAAATATTTTTGGCATTGTCGCGAAGCTGTTAATATTAACACAGTCAGGTCCGAGCAATACGGGGCTGATAATGGCAGCGGAATGCAGTCGGATCCGTGCATGCTCCGGGAAATGGCCGGCCGTTTATGGCCGCGCGTCCGTTTCGAGGCTGGGTCCCGATAGAGCGGCGTTGAATTGTCGAAACACGCGGCCGTTTCGACACGGTTTAATCGGGAGAACGGGTACGTAAAGTTATCGTGGCCGAAGGGCTGGAACGAGACGATATCCATTCGCGGACAATGAAGTAACGCACGAAGTAATGCCGGGCCCGAATTGTTTGGCTCGTCTCGTACGCGCAAAACAAAAGGAAATGGAGTCCATTGTGCCGCGGCACGGGAGTAACGCAACAAGGAATTAATTATCGCACCGCGAAGCTACCTGTTCACAACGCAGCGCTCATCGGGTATACGTCTGCATATTTCAGAAAGTTGACCCGCTGACTTTCTGCGGACGATATTCGTCGGAACACCTGTTCATGCCGGAAAAATAGTTTTTCCTTTTTTTACATGCGTACAAACTAGAGTGTTTATTTCACGTTGTCTTTACAGAATGTTTCCGGTTCGAAACAATACCGTCGACTACTATCGATGTAGGAAAACATTATTACGACACTATATAAAAAGCAGCACTATGTACGAGCTTAATTGACTGATTTATTTATAGAAACGCGTGGCTCGCGGTATCGATCACACGCGAACACGAGCCATAAAACGTTTTTTTCTTCATTTGCGACGAATCAATCCGTCAACCATTCGCGATCAAACGCGATACTGGGTACGAAAGAAATAATATAAAATTACGACGTCGGCGAAGGAACAAACAACGCGAGCGAGGGGTGAGAAATTACCCGAAGAACGCGGCGAGCCGGTCAAACGATTCTCTGCTGGTTAATTGACACTCGAAAGATAACATCGTCGCTCTACGGGGCATTAAAACATCCCTCAAACTCGATTCGCAATCACGGAAAGCGAAGAACCTCAAATTCCATTACCAGCCCGCTTTATCCACCGCTGAAATTGAAAGCTGGACAGAAGGGAGTGTCCTCGATAATCGGCCCTTTCATCGATCCTCCAACGAGTCGTTAAATCTTCACTCACTTACGGTCCGAGCGAATTATCACTCGGCGATCGTTCATTATTCACCGGTTCCGCGGCTTAATACCACTTTTGTGCCGGCTGGAATTTCACGGTCATTAATCAGACACGGCCCGAGAACGTTGGTGGGGGTGGGAACGGCCCTGGCAAACGTTGGAACCGTGTGGATAATTAGTTTCGTATCAATTACACGATTAATCATCGTTAGATGATTATTAAGGGCCGCGCGGTTCACAACTGTCACGATTTCACGCGTCCGCGAGCTTACAAGATGGGAAGGGTGCTTTGTAGAATGACTGTCGAAGGTGTCAGCTGTGGGAACAACCCTCCTCGGAGGATCGAGTTTTGAGAATGAGAATTGGAAACGTTGCCAACAGCTACCCTGGAATCGAGAGATATTTTAGGGGATGCGCAGGATAATTACGCCTTCAACGTGATTCGGGGGTGGTTCGTTGATGCTTCCTTTATTTCGGAGCTGAAGGAGGAGGGGTAATTAGAATCGATACTCTGGGATAATTAGTTCCTCGAGCTTTTGTGCGGATTTTAGAATCTACGAAATTAGGGTTGCGTTTTCTCCCTTGATATTGAAATAATTTTAAATGTTACTACCATCGATATTACTTGATAGTAATTTAAAAAATATTTGATAGGTAGTTCTTAATTTGTACAATATTAAGGTACATGAAAACATTTTTATGTTAATAATATTTCCTCTGTGAACATTTGTCATTTGCTGCATAGTTTGATGTAAAAAACGTAAATTCTCCTCTTAGGAAATTATTATAGTAAATTGTTTACATGCAGATTACAAGGCCGCTGTTGTAGCCAGTCTATTGGAATTTTTATACGCACCTGAACTTCTAAGGCATGGTAAGCAAATATGAGGCCAAGCAGTATCACAGTAGACACAGAGATCAGGGTTTTCAATGCTGTCGAGTAAAACGAGGCCTGCAACATAAAACATCGTCCTCCGTAAATCCCGGCTCTGCAATGATATATTGCCCTTATACTATACCGCCACTTAAATTTACATAGTCCTCCCACAATAGGCAAGCGGACATACTATTTTTGTTCCTCTCTAACCGGTTCGGATAAACCGCCGAAAATTTATATCCGCATCAAACAACGAAACATAATAGTAATAAAGCGTACATATATTATTTCCTTTCTCGTACCAGTTTATTTCAAACTGGACAAAATTTTTGTACACATGAAATACACGAAAAATAACAGTAAAGAATGCTTATACATATTATTTTAAATTCAACGAAATAAAAAGAAATTTCTTTTTTGAAATTCCCTCTCAGAGAATTTTTGGTACCTCCGTTATCTTGCATTGTGCAGCCCAAAAAATTGTAAAAGTGTTTTATACGGTTTCCCAAATATCCACGCTGATATTAAAAATCGAAGTTTCTTTGGAGGGTGTGCTCACCCCCGGAACCTATTTTCCCGGCTAGAAAAAAATCGTTCCGTTATTAGCATCGCGAGAACTGCATTCGCGAAAAGTTTCGAAATTTTTTGAATTGCCAAAGTTACAAGCCGCTCTCTCAACGCGAAGCCAGCCAGCATTCGCGCCGGTGCCGGGCGGTGATATTGTCGATGAAGAATTCAGAAGCGATTAAAGCTCGCGTTCCCGATGCTCGTCGACGGGCGTTATCGTTAAATGTAATTGAGTCGACGAGCAGAGCGCGGCGGAGGGCGCGAACATTTCTTCGGGAACTTCCGTCCACCTACCGATTCGTTAAACTTACCGTGCAGCTACCCGACACGCGAAAAGCAGTTTTCCCGCGCGCTGCCTAATTGCTAGCTGCGACCAGCGCGCAGATTAGATCCAATGAAATATTCAGATGTCTGCGTCAAGTTACTTATTGTCGGCTCGTAAAAGTCGAACGCGTGACTTTATCGAAGACGTTAAGCGGCGCCGAGCTGGGTCGTAAATCCTTGCTGGTTCACACTGATTACGGGTCGGAGTTGGCCATTTTTTAAAAAGAAAAGTACCGAGTACTCGAACTCCAAACTTGGCGCGATTATTAACTAACATTTGAGGAATGCACTTCATTTTTTTCATGCAATTATGATCATTTTCTTCGAAGCTATAATTCGGAATACATAGATACGCTAATATTTGGAAATTTTTTAAGTAGACGGTATCAAATTGTTAACTAACATTTGAAGAAGATAATAACAAGATTGGTAAGAAGGTGTAGACCACTAAATCCGTTTTGAGAACAATTTATTTCCCCCTAGATTTATGATTACTATTAAAAAACTATTGCAGAGTCATAAAGGATTCTACATAATACATGAGGATACTGTGTTCCGTAACAGCCTGACAATCGCAAGCATCGTAAAATATTCAAATCAGCTGCGGAATAATGATCGATTTGGAACGCTTAGGTGAAATTTTCTGTGCCCACCAAGCCACGAGAAGTAGGAATACAATTTTTATAAACTGTCAAACTAGGGCGGACCCCTAAAAGGGAGACCGTCAGGGAAAAATAAACTTCCATATCGCCCTTCTCGGCGTACGTGCAACGAATGTTGCTGGAGAGAACTTGGAAACGTACCCCTTCGGATTTACGAGGGGAACTTTTTTTCTTTGTGGTCGGTACAGCCGCGGGAAGAATTTTCATACTGTTTTTTCTTTTCGGCGACCGGGGATGATTGTATTCAGTGTTTCCCGCGAACTATGGCTGCCGGCGTGTTCGAGGGTTATCTCGAAAGGGCGGAATGCTCGCGAACTTTTCCGATAAGAATAATTTATAACACGTTGACGTTGTCAATATATTTTAATTTCGATTATTCGCGAAATTGTTGGAAGCGACCGTCGTTTCCTACGAAACGACCAGGATCGCGATCAGTGCAGTTCCCATGCGCAAAAGTGCACGGCACTAAACGCGAGATCGAACCGTCGATTCCGTTTACGAATATTTACTCGGTTTTATTTTCGGTGGATCGATATGTTTGATTCGCGGCTGTCCGATAACTTCGAGTCCAGCGTTTAACGCGACCCCTCGTAGCTACAAACAGCGTAATCCGCGTGGAGTACGGCTGATATAAAATGGATAATCAAATTCGGTGCTCATCGGGGATGACTTCTCGCGGAAAATAAACAAGTTACGTTCGCGTCGTCCGCGCTGAATAGCGCGCGCGACTCGCAGAATCGATGGTCTGTTTAGTTAAGAACCGGTCGCGATCGATAATCCCGGTATCATCAGATTATGTTGTATTTATTCGTATCGTGCATGCGAATTCGCAGTTCGTTATCTTGGATTAAATGTAAACGACACGGATCGGAGTCGCGGATAAAAATTTGGCACGCTAAGCGACGTCGAACCGTACCAGCGTTTGGCCGTTTCGATAATCGAGTGTCCCTTAAGAGGCACCGTACCGGAGCTCCATTTTTCTTTTCTGTCCAATCACAAAAGATAAACCCGCCTTCGCGCTAAAAGCGATAAAAATGCTTCAACTTGCAAAAATTACGAAGCTCTATTTATTTATTTATTTATTTCGAGTCACCACTCGAGTGCTAAGGGTTGAACTGTTCGCCGAATCTTTTCCTGCTTCTCGCCCGACGCGATGGGATCCGAGAAAAACGTTCAGCTGTTCGGGAAGAGGGATTACGCGAAATTAATGTTTCTCCGTCCGCGAGCTCGAGTATGATACGTCGAGGAACTCGTTAGCATATCCGCTCCCCCCGCCCTCACCCCGGTTCTGGAGTATTCTGTTCATTTTTCTACTTCTTTCGGGGCGGCCACTTGCACAACGTCAGTACTCTCTCTCTTTCTCTCACACAACTTGACGTCCTCGATTTAATTACAGAGAGAATACTCGACGCAGAGTGGTTCGAGTGATTCGAGGGTTCTTCATCGCGGACCTAACGGCGCTCGGCCTTCTTCTCTGCTGAATTTTCCGGCGACCTTGAATTTTTATCACCGCCCGCGATTACAAATGACGCTTCTCTCGCCCCTCGCGCGGATGGCTCTATAAAAACCCGGGAAAATTAAATCGCAGACTCCCTCTTTCTCTGTCTGTCTGTATAATTAAACGAAATAATAATTACCGGTAAACTTGGAGCATAATACGAAATAGATTTCAAAGATTATAAACGAGGATTTGCGGCAATTTCCTTTGTCTCTTCGACGAACGCAAGAGGTTAAGGAATAGGGTAGACTGAACGCTGGTTCCGATTTAATCAGCCCGCGACCGAATGCTACGTCCCGTGGCCAGATTTCGGTTTGGCGGTGGCGGACCTGCGGTTTCTATAACAGCAGCCAGTCTGTTAATTAGTTACACTAAGAGGAATATAAATTAGCCGCAGAGGGACATGGCTTGTAACGGTTCGGGCTCGACCTTTGCGTTAAATGACAGCAGAGCACGTCTCGTTGTGACGTCCCGGCTACCGTGCATTAACCACAATGAGACCGGGAATGCATCAAAGACCGTGAAATCCTACAAAGATATTTTATTTATGCTCGTTACCCGGAATGATCTCTGGAGCACCGTAGAACAGTGTTTTACAACCAGTGCGTTATTGTTAGAAACTTCTTTCAACGTTCGGGCAATCGAACAATTTTCATGAATAAACGAATTCATCTTGCGCAAACAACTGTTCTGAAGAATCTCCAAGAAACTGGCACACCGCGTTTCCCAATTCGTCAGGCTGAAGCGTTGATCGAATTCCCTTCGCGTCATTGTATCCCACTGAATTCTCCATTAGTCCGATTTGCCGAGGAGTTCGTCAGTTCGATCGGAAGAATTGCTGGTCGTGAATGTTTCCCATCGGGAGGCTTGCGGGACGCGTGGGCGTCTCGCGTGTACAACGGCGCGGAAAAGCCACTCGCCCAGGCGGAACTTGTAATTTTGGACGGCAACCAACGACGGACTCTCTCTCTCTCTCTCTTTCCCGCTGCTTTTGTCAATAATACCGGTAGGACTTAATCCCGAGCGGACGCGCGGCCAAATCCGCAGCGTTGCACTTTTCTTGAGTGGTCTCGCGAGCTTCGTGAAAGGGGATTATTGATTACGAATGAAATGGAACCAGAGGCGCGGGGCATTGTCGTTCGATAATTTGTTGCGGTGTATCGCATTGTTGACGACCCGGGATCCATTTTTCGCGGACCCGTGCAGTTTTACACGGACAGGAGAACTACTGGTTCACGCGAGAGACGCTGTGTCGTCAGGGATTTTCGAGAATCCTACGCGAGCAAACGGAGATCTCGTACAAAGAAGTCGACATCAAATTTGTTTCGATTGGAAATCCTGTTGCAGTCTGATCGAACGGGATAATCATTTTATTTTCGAATTTATAATCTTCACGGAGCCGTAACGCAATGTTTACGATGCAAACAATTCCGAAAGTGCGATCAATTTCAAGGGGTACAGGGGAAAAATTTTTTATTTCCTCTTCCCCAAACCACTTGCACAAAATTAGCTCGTAAAAGTGTTCCGCACAGCGAAGTACACTGTCCGCCAAAAGCACAAGGCCAGTCTCGGGTGATTAATGAACGGGATTAATATTATTTTGCAACGATACGCGAAAATTTATGGAGCCATTAGTTACACGAATCATTTGTGCTCCATATTCATAAATAAATCTCATTAATCTTTCGCCGGGGTAATATTTTCGTTCTCCATTAATACGGCCACCTGTTCCCATAACTTTTTGCCGGCGATGTACTCGCGCCCGCGCGAATTTATTCACTCGATTTTCTGTAAAACGAAGACTGACGTAAAAAAATTTCATTCCACACTCTACCGATTTATTTACGGCGAACAAGAACGCGCACGTTGTGTCACCGGTACTGCATTCTGTTCAACCTGGTTATTCAATTGCTGATGTAATAATACAAAGCGGTATACGTACATCGAAAAATATTTGACGATTCGATTATGTTTCTTTTCGAAATACACAGTCGCGTGTTTTTATTATCGCGCGTGCGAATTTTAACGTCGAGTTGGACGTTGATTTTCTGTCAAAGCAATTCAGAATTTTCCCCTTTATTTACCGCGCAGTGTGAAAATAGGTTTACCCCGACGCGTTTTTCACTTTTGCGAAATGAAAAAGCTTCGAAAACCCCCATATTCGCTGGATTTACCACTCGGGGATTTCTCGACGTGAAAATTCATATTTCCAGGCGTACGGCTAGAAAAAATCAGTTTAATCGTTCGCCTTTTACCGAAGGAAATGATTGAAAATGGTGGCAGCAAGAGAAAATTAGCTGTTACAGAATTTCGTTGAATCATTGTATTTACTGTTATTGAAGTGGGGAGAATTTCTGCATATAAGCTCGGTGAGCGTGCTCAGTCAGTCAGTCGGCCGGAGGACTCCGGCTCGGGCGGGCGGGCGTGCTCCGGGACCAGTGACTGTCCAGGGGATGTCCAGGGAATGGACTTTGCTGTGCCTTCTGCTGTGTCGGACCTTGCTTGTATGTACCAGCCAGTTGGTATCGGTATTCGGCAAGAATTCATTGAGAGTGGATGGTCAAGCGATCTGTTC
Source organism: Lasioglossum leucozonium (assembly GCA_028454225.1). Taxonomy (NCBI): domain Eukaryota; kingdom Metazoa; phylum Arthropoda; class Insecta; order Hymenoptera; family Halictidae; genus Lasioglossum; species Lasioglossum leucozonium. Next base: position 9,961,352 of record CM052207.1, on the reverse strand, counting down.
GCCGTGTTACACTGTATAAGTGAAAAGTCCTCTCTGTCGTAATTCCATCCGAGTTATCTCAACGTAAGTTGCTTGGTAACAGGTGGTAACTGGAGTAAATGGGACACCGTGTGAGCTCTTCTCTTGATCATCGCTCTTCTTGAGTTCATGCTGGGTATCGGTGCTGACTGGTGTTAGGCTGCAGACATTGTACGCGTTCGCGTCACCCTCGAATCAGAGCCTTCTGCTCTGGTTCGCTCTTGTGTCTCAATTTGAAAGAATCAGAGCCTTCTGCCCGATTCGCCTTTGATCCCCCGTGGATCGGAGACTTCTTCTCCGATCCACACCTTTTTCTCCGCAATAATTACTCGACATATTGCGTAACTGCGTTAGTATAAGTTCGTCGTGCGTTGAAAGATTTTCAATAAAGATCTTGCAAATAAATGTCCATTATTACTTCAAACCTGTTCCCTTCCATAACGTTTTGCAACGTCACCTTTCCTCAGAGCAAGAATTCGCTTCAGAATAAACTTTGGAATTATTTCCAAATTTCCAATTGGAATTTGATTCTGAATATTTAAAAACTTCTTCTCAGTATTGATCTTTTCCTTTTGATTTTCACCTCGTATGGTGATCCACCGCTACATGTACAACTCGTCTGCGATCAAATGATCGGAACGCGGTGCACGGTCCTAGCCAAGTTCGTGTCTTGTTTATCTATTCCGCACAGTCGTTTGTTCTCCCTGGGTTTTTGCGCCCGACGTTTCCGGCGTTGTGTATCGCGTTCTGCGCTAGCCGACACGGCGCGGCGCGGCGATTAGTTATTGTTTTGGTCCTGTTCCGGATTGTTCGTTATCGACACGGAACTGAACCGACCCATGATTGGGCTCGTTCGTTCCGTTCACCGTTTCGGAAGGTACGACCTGCTCGGAGTTAAATTGCCGGGATATTAGTTCAGTTGTTTTGAAGCGATCACCGGCCGCGCGATTAATTGTTCGGAGCTGCTGACTGCACGCGCCCGGTAAATGCGAGTTTTAATAACAGCCGGTAATGGATATTCCCGTTGGACCGGTTGCAATTGCGCTCACGTTCTTTTGCAACGGTGTTTTCAACTCTTGTCGGAAGATTTATCGCGATAACCAAGCCCCCGTTACGCTTCCAGATGTTTCGGCGCTAATCGTTCGCGAAATGAAATTGAAAATTGGCCACAGGTCTTCGTTTCAACATGTATTGCTACTTCGTCGGATTTTATAAATTCGCTTTTGCCTTTGTATATCGTGCGTATGAAATTAGGTTTCGATCTGCGCTGGAGGCTTGAACAAGAATTTTATTATCGGCGGATGTCTAGGCATTTATGTAAAATAAACACAGTCTCCAATCCAATTAATAATTAATACAATAATACAACACGATAGAACAACGCTCGTAGGTTCTCATAAATTCATAATATTCGCAGTCTACTAATCATGGTTCAGTAAAATTGTATACCAGTATCCATGAAATATTCACAGAAATGTTTTGACAAGACTGTCTACAGTTTGTCGTTGTAAATTATTCGAACAGAGCAATGGAAGATTTCAGGCGCAATATTCGGGGCACAGATATTATATCGGGACAACGAGGCGCACCTCTGAAACTGTCAAGTGTAACGGCAACGCGTGTTATAGCACTCACCAATGTCCGAATAATTATGAACGATACTGGACGTATCGACGAGCCGTCACGAATCTCGCTCGTGCATTCATTCGTTCCGAGGTGTTCGCGCTACAAATTGGTCCTCTAATTATTCGATTTCCGTTCTGTGCACCGGTGAAATAAAATAAGTAGCCGTGTTGAATCGGGAGCAGATTGAATATCGGACACTGTTCAATTTTAGGGGCGGACACTGTGTAATCGTGTGCGAACACCGCCGCCCCGAAAATTGCCAACGATCAACGCCAGCTTAAATCGAATAAGTCTGTAGCAATCTGTGAAAATGTGTCGACAGCGTTTCGGGAGACCTTTAAATGATGGAATGCTAATTCCGCTCTGTCTTCATCATCTCCGACAGGGTCTCGCAGAAGCGTGACACGGAAGATCTATTTTTAAAATGTGATCTCGCATTCCTGTATTGGACTTTATGCGTCACGTTACTTCTTGTTTTACGTTAGGAGATGATGTCCGGATTTATAACAATGGCAATTAACCTAGTTTTTTTGTTCTGTACGTTCTAGAGAAGGCTGTTGCGGATTTAATTCTCCTTCCGCTGTTTAAGCGCATCCGGAATGTTTTTTAAAAGAAAAATGTTGGAATCAACGTCCTGGCAATTTTTAAACGTTTCTTGATAAATGCATACATGCGTAACAATTTCTTCATCAAAAACGTACGAAACAAATACAGGGAGAATAATTTCCCGAATATTGAATATCAAATTGTTGGCACCTGTGTCACGATCTCGCTTTCGACGATGCGAAGCACTTTATCGACTTCGGATCCTCGCAGACAAACACCGAAAAACAAATGTCCGAAATTCCCGAAACATTTTCGAAACGAATGGGCCGCGGAAACGAGTCTCGTTTAAAAGCAATCCCCGTTGAAAACTTTCGTTTCGAGCTCTTTCCATCGCCCAGCGAGTAGAATTAAACGTTGATTCGAAACAATCGAAACTGGTCTGGTTTCTCGGTGAACGGATCCGCGGCAATTCGCGACCGAATTAGCCGGGATATCCGGGGGATAATTCTAAGCACAGAAGTCTCGCACAGCATGGTGGCCAATTTGCCCGTCGCCCCGACGACGACGTCCAGGCGTCCAGTTTCGAATCTGCCGCGCCGTGGCGTCGCGACGTGTCGCGTCGGTGCACCGGTAGAAACTTTCCCAATTCCGCGCGCGTCGCGTCGCTCGGTGTGTTCGGGCCGCATGTTACACGGTCTGTTTACAGCGGGACCGTCGAGTGCAGCCGAGCGGATTCCTGATTAAAGTCTCGAGTGTCCTTAACACGCTACGCGGAGAAAAGTTCCGCAGAGAATTTCGTCCCGGCCGGATATCGATTCCGCGGCCAGACACCGCCATTGTTCGCGGCATTGTTATCAAAGAAATCGACGGAGCCCCCGGGCTCCGATCTAAATGATCTCTCGGTTGATGCCAGCGTGCACTGTCGGTGTGCTAATGTGCACACCGGGCTCGTAATTGAAAGCCGAAATTGCGGTGAAATCGTTGGCCACTTAGGTTCAAACTTCTACTGATCTTAATTAATTTCTTTTTTGCTCTTATGGGAAATGGGCTATCTCGAGCTCGTGGATTTAAATCTATGGAAATTTTCATTTTTGCCCACTGATCCCGAGTACCGTAGGAGGCTAATGAAAATTTTGGAATTGCACCGCTGTGGAGGAAAGTCGAGCTGCTCTATATAACAATTAAAAAAAAATTATTTACGCATTAGCTAGTAAACTAATTCCTCTAACGTGTCAAAAGAAACTCGTGCTGTTGGGTCGAATTTTGAAAAAGATATTCGTTTTTAAAAGGTGTACGACTACATTCGTACAGTGAAGATCAACCAAGCAGGCTGTGCCAGCTGGTATAAATAAATGCATTCGGGTCCGCGAGCTTCAAGACTCACAACGTTTCTATGGCGACGGTATGGTCCTGCTTTGCGCATGTCGTGTTCGACCGAGGGAACCCGTGGCGTTCGGTTACGCCCTTGGAAATTAGTGGAATACATCTGGTCATTGTTTGTTCAACGAGAGAGGGAGAGAGAGAGAGATCGCTAGACCGGGAGATGAAGATGAGTTTCGATTGTCTGACGCGTCGAGAAACCGGCTGCTATCAGGAGCCACCGATTGTTCCGGGTTCCTTGGGAAAACGACCCAACGAACGGCTTTTGCATTCGGCTTGATAAACGATCCTGCATCCGCCAGCCAGACGATGCGTTCTGCATATCGTGATTTATTGTTTACGCTACGCCCGGCTGCGACGCGTATTCCAAACCGCGCCACGTGTTTTACGATTATTAAACAACGATAAATTCGCTCGCATGTATATTTCGCCACGGTCAATTCTTCCTCCACTTTGCAAACAATCGACGGGAATTGAAAGAATTTTATGTCGCGAGCAGCCAGAATCCGATTTTTATAAACTCTCCACAAATGTCTTCTTTAATTGCGACGGAACTATTTATATTTCAGGATGAAATAAAAAAAGCCGATTAGAATTGATTGTACCGTTCGAAGTGTACGCGAAAGCTAACTACGGTACTTTGTTAAAACAAACGCGATCTTTTACGCTTGGACCGAGTCGGGTGCTGGATTAGCAACAATTTATAGGAATAATACACACGCCGAATTATAAACACAGCGACGTAGTCGAGAATCCGATAGAAGCTATGAAATAATGTTATTTGACGGGCCAGCGGGCACAGTAAACAAATTCCTATCGAATTGTAGCATTCGAAAATTGCTCCGCAGAAATATTTGCATAATTATACAAATACCGGCGCGGAATTCTCTCTCATTTGAATACTTTTATCACCACCGCGGTGCACGGTGATATGCAAATCGAATGGTTTCGCGCGAAACAAGCTAGACAGAACGCGATAACGTTAAAAACGTTTTCTAAAGATTCTCCGTGACAGAGTTTTGCGGTTGACCGGTAGAATGATTCTGCGAGCGGAAGTTTTGCGCGCGAGCTTACACGTTCGAATGGCATTCGCGAGAATCCTTGAGAGATAGCCGAAACGCCAGCGAATATTTTTCACCATCGCGGTTCGCCGAGCTGCGATTAAAACCAGTCCCGCGGCGTGCAGGAAATAAGCTTGCCAGAGGATGACAGGTGCGGTGGCGTGGTATTTTCTTTTTTTTTTATTCTGTTGTGTGTTTTTTCGCGCGACAGCCAATCGGATAAAATATGATTCGTGGCGAAACAACGTGAATGGCTTTGTCGCGGAAATGTAACGCCACGGAAAACTTCGGGGTTGCCGGGGGGTTGCTAGGGGGGGTGCGGCGTGGGCGTCGAATCCCGGATTTCGCGATCGACGATTTATATTCGACCCCCGATCTCGTAAACCACTGTTTACCGAGCCGCCCCTGCTTATTTCGATCTGTTTTGCTCCGTACTATTCCGACAAAATTGTAGAGATCTGCACAGTGTTCATTCATTTCAGCTGTGTAATTGCAAAATTTAGAAAAAATAAGGAGGTTCCACGAGGAAGTAGTTTTGATCCTCAGAGTATCAAAGATCACCTTCAATAAATATTTCCAGGACCGAAGAAATTTTTCGCTACTTCTTTGGCCTTCATTCTGCAACATTTGAACTGTAATCTAGAGAAAGATTCATCGCCCTATCTCAACTCTATCAAAGGTTATGGAATTTTGTGAAACACGGTTCTACGCGCCACGCTCGCCTATAGAATTCGCGCGCACGCGAGCAAGAGTTCAATGAAAAATAATTGTTGGCGATATTATTGGGAGAGCACGCGTTCAATTAGGTAAACATTCGTGACCAGAATATTGCCGAGTTTGTTTGCCGTCCTCGATCTTGCTTCGAACGAAATTACACGTTCAATTGTTGGCTTAGCGCGGGAGCCGCGCGGCTCGAAGCGCGTGAAAACTCGAAAGCCCGATTTGTCGCTTCGAAATGTAAATAAACAAGCTCGCGCGAAATATTTTCGAACGGTTCGATTTCGTTCGGTGTCGTTGGCTGTTTAGATTCGTGCGAAATATGTCGCATTGACGACGATGCAGTTTTCCGAGTGTTGGGAATTTTCAAAATACTAAAAACAACGACACGAATTTACTGGGTTGGCGTTTTAACGTTCATCGCAGTTTCAGTTTCGTTCGTCCCTGAATTTCTCGATGAATATTTACCAGATAATTCACAGGAATTAAAGAAAATGCCGTTTACGCGCCAGCATCCCTCAAGAGGCAGGAGGTTAATTCGATGCAAACTTTGATCCACTTGCATGCACAGAATATTATCGCAGAAATTACTCGAACGATGCACATAAACCGCTACCGCTGTCAAATCTCAAATTTTCTATCCCACAATTTCTTAGCGCTAATTTATATAGATACAAAAATGCGTATAATCATTTCCGGTAAAAGCATCGTTATAACTTCAATAATCGTAAAGTAAAAAACCAGCGGTTGTAGAGGTTCAGCGTTAATTACAGAACATACGTATACAAAAATTGCCAAAAATTAACAAATCCACCCTCGCGATTAAAACGGAGCACACTGGGGTTTACTGCTCCCGACGTTTAGTATTATATCAGCGGCCACCGTTTCGTTTGTGAGCTAGCAAAAACGGTCGAAACATTATCTCAGGATCTTCTCTGCGAAAGGAACAGAGAGGTCGTGTCGAGTATCGACGAAATGAGCCGTTGCAGTTCGCGCGAGAGCCAGCGAAATGAAGTCAGCGGAATATAATCGAGAGGAGCGGGCTCGCGAAATATCCATTGTGCTCTTCGATTTCATTGTACCGGGAATGTTTCATATCGTGCGGCGGCGATAGAATCGTAATGGACGCCGCACCGGCGAGTTCGAGAGCTGCCGACGGAATTAATTACCAGGAGAAGCTCTCTCCGCGGAAGATAAATGAAACGGCTCGTTGATTATCGCGCGGCGTACAGGATCCTCCGACATGAAGGATTAGAAAATGGCGGCCAGGAAGGCAGGTCTCTCCGTGAATTAGGAGAGACGAGCGCGTGGTCTCTCCTCTATTTAAATAATTTCCCGCGGGGATTCGATTCGAATCCGAAGCGACAGATCATATTTTATCTTCGCGCAGCCCTGGCGTGGATTTACGCCCCCGTCCGCGAGCGTGTTGATCTTATTCACCTAAAAATAGATCTTCACTGCCACGCGAATCGCGCAGATGCATCGCCGATTAATAACCAACTGTCACTGCGTTTTCCAGCCGACTTTTTAATCGTGGACGTGATCGATCATATTCGAGATGCTCCACGATCTTTCTCGATCTTCCCCGCTTAATGAAATATAAACTCACGGCCGATAATTTCCAGAGGAATAAAAAGCTTTTTATCTGAACTCGAATTATCGGAATATTCTAAGGGAAGAAACAATAATAATTCTTTCTCTAGACACAACTGAATTTATTTATTTGTCTACAACATTATCGTTGATGTGTTTGCTTAACCCTCGCATTAAATAGCTGGGATCATAAAATGTTGCTCAACTAACGCGTTTGGGGCAGGTCGCAGCAGCTTCTTAATTTTCTCGGCCCCCGAACGAAATTCATTTACAGGAACTAATGAGGCTCTTTGTGCAATTGAGAATTCTGTTCGTTGTGTCGCGTTCGAAGTAATTTCTGGCAACAGTTGAACGGTCGCAGGCGCAGCATTTAAGCAAACAGTTCTACGGAAATTGGAATATTGGGACAATTAATTTTCTAGGGAGTCGGCTCGTCAGTCGAACTTACGGTTCTCCAAACGGTATTTAAATTCGTGAAGGGTTTCGAGGCCCTCGACCGTCCTTGAAATTTCGCTGGGTCTTATTAATTGCTTCCAGCTCCATTCAACGATCGTAAATATCAATATTCGTGATAAATTCGATTTTCCATTAAACTTATTCCCGCACGTTCGAAATTTGCAGACCGGTTTGTCGGTGTTATCTAATTAGGTTCGCAGGCAGGGGTTCTTTCAACATCTCCAATAAGCCAATAGCAGGCTCTCGATCTCCCCACGGCACGATGTCAAAGCAAAATAAGCGCGGCGGAGAGACTCTGCTTCTTTTTTTTTCCTTTCTTTAGAAACGGAGACGCTCCGAAGAGAGTAGTGCATGGTTTTATTTGCATATACCTTTTCCGAAGTCACTCCTGTTTCTCGTTTGATCTCCAAGAATTGTTCGCTGTACTGTATAATATCGAATGGAAATCGCGCGGCCATAGTTTCCCTTTGACGTGTCGACGTGCCGAGCAATTTTGTATTAGAAAAAAAACAGCTCGGGTCGATACGCGAATGTTGCTGCCGTTTTAAACAACCTCCTTAAAATTTTTGAACGTACTCTTTCCATCCCTGTTGCGGTCAGTTCACTGCTTCTCTAAAATGTATCACGTGCTCGTTTCCAAGATTTACGTGCATTTCTATTGCAATTTGTGATATTATGCAATCAAAACAGTCGATCGGGAAAAATTCGTATTTTACACAATTTTCTAAAACTTGAAGTTTAAATAATTCGCCATTAGAAGCAGCAAGAAATTTGCCGGATTATAAAAATCTGAACAATTAAAAAATTCGTCTGGATGCTATTTTACACAATTTTCGAGAGCTTGAGGTTTGATTAATTCGCTATTAGAAGGGGTAGAAATAATCGAACGCGCGAGGGGGCGAGAAATTTGTCCGGATTACCAACGACGGGCGTTTCAAAGCGGCCACCGCAGCTCGACGCGACTTTTAAGGGGCTCCGCGACAGGGTGAATGGCGGAACGGTGAGACCCTCGAAGAAGGCACAGCGTCAACAGGACTGTGTTTACCGCTATCGGCGCGATTACCTCGCTTTCTGCTTTGCAATGCAGAATACGCGGCGACAGAAGAACCTCCGTCGGGGATTGTCGACAATTTACGATTTCGGATGTCGAGTGTGGCCGCCTGGCATCGGTGCCGAGCTGAGACGGCGAAACGAGAACTGGGCGGGGTCCCACGATCGTGAACGTATACAGTCCGATTTGAAAAATTCAGACTCCGATCCCGCGGATCGCTCTCGAATCCCGTCGTAATTTCGAATCGAACCTGCCGCAATTTTTGAAAACCTCGCGCCATCGGAAATCGCGACGGTCATGTTGTCGTTGCATACGAATCAGCTGATGCATCCGATATTCGAGGTCGAAGCGTTTGAAAATTTTTCCTGGACCATCGTCCGTTTCTGCTTCGACCATGTCCGCGATTCTCTAGATCTTTTCACGGTGAATTTGGTAAATTATTTTCAAACCTTTATAGGAAATAATTCGACCCTAAATTAATATCGCAAAACGTGCAAATACGAGGAACTTTTCAAACGCTTCTCGAGATCACTTGTGCCCGAGACTTCCACAGCAGATATCCAATATGGCGGCAATTCGGTGTCTCGAAGCCCTTCGTCGAAAACGGCGAACTTAATTAAATGCTCCATTTCCGTCCATAAAATCAATATTTCCGTCCGCTGTGCAGTTAAACCGCGATCGAATAAAATGTAAAATAAATATTCTACGAAAAGTACACAGATCCCACAGCCGTGGCGGGATTACAAAATTTTTCTTATCCTCGGTAAGGCACTCTCTGTTCAAGTATTCGTCTCCATAGTTCTCTCGCTTTACTTTTTCGGTGGAAGAAAAAAGTTCGTTCCTTTAACGAGAAACATACACAGAAAACCGCAGATGGTAGAAACCAATGAAAAAGAAAAAAAGATAAGAATAGTTCACGAACCGAATCCATGGTTCGAAAGGAAATTAATCGTCTCTGTTCTTGACGCAGACGGCAGAAGATCAAACTTTCGCGAAGTTACTTGCGAAGGACGAATCAAGAGACTCAGTTTCCTCGGCAAACTTTCCACCACCTCTCTCCATACCTCTCTCTCTCTCCTCTCTTTATTCTCACCGTCCGCGCATTGTAGTAGTTTTTGCCGGGTGAACTTCATAGGCAACCCTGTTTCTCCGTTTATTCATTACGCCATTAGTAGACGGCAACGGTCCGTGCATACTTCGGATAATAGTTGTTGCGCTTTGAAAAAATAAAATAAAAGCGAGACGAGCTGGCCAATTCTGACTCCGAACGCTTCTTTCCCACCGTGGAGAAAGCAATGACACGAATAATGAACGATAAAACAAACGCCGGCACGGCGATTTTAACGAACGATATTCATTGTCTGACCGAGTAGGTGCTCGCAGGTCGCCCGTAATTGTGCATACTGCGAATTTCCATTTCTTCTGCGCAGACGTTCGAGCATAGAATTTTCGATCTCGCGGTCGATCGTGTCCCGAAATTTGCTAGAAAAGTTACGTGCGATCGATTCTGCGGTTTGTTATTCAGCGAAACAGTGTCGAAAGTAAATTGTTCGTTCGCAGAGTTCGTCGACGGCGTCGCGCACGCGAAACCGTGACGTCCGATCAACGACTCCCGGCACTCATTGTTCCCGTCGGTTGCATCGGCCGATCGAAAGCCGCGTAATGTCTTTCAGACATTCCGGTGGCTCATCGATCAAACAGGTGAAGTGCGCCATTCAAGTCGTTAAACGTTCCAAATTCTAGAGATCGACATTTTCCCGTTAACGCGGCGCTGCCGCGGCTCTCGTTCAATTAACTCGCACTTTGCCCGTCAATGGGCGAATCAATCGGCTGAATGTCTCCACTGAAAGCCAGCCACCCTCCCCCCACCACCACCCAGCCCGCAGTACCACTCCGCCGAGCGGAGCGTATAAAGTCGCCCGTGTTCCCCCGTAATTAATTGTAAGTATCCGGCTGAAATGGTAATTACGTGTCGGGGCCGCGCTCGCTGATTATTCGCCACGGGAAAAAAAAAAGAAGAGCATCCCCGACAGTTACGTGTTACACGCCTCCGCGCTCGTTTCCACTCGGTCCCTCATTTGTCTCGTTTCGCCGTGGCCCCCTTTGGCTGTGACGCCCCTTGTGACACTATCGGTGACAGGCCACCCGAAAATAGCATAATTACACGGGTCCCAGCGAAATTTTCCCGAACTCGCGCCGCCGAACGGTCAATCAAGGACGCCACTGTGTTACCGGACGTTGTCGTTGGAATTTTGTTTCGGCGTTCCAGCTTAATGGATTGCACATTTTCTAGTGGCAGTGTTTCGTTGAAGAATTCTAATTTCAGTGGACAGATTGAAGCTTCAACAGGGAATTTTTATGAACTGAAACTTCTTGTTTAGAAAATAATATTAAATATAATAAATAATGATTAAACCCGAACGAGCGGTCAGATAATTAGTGACCGATTCTAGGATTCTGCGGGCGTGAGTGTGAGAGAGAGAGAGAAACAGGCTTCACCGATATGTATGATTTGGCCCAGAATCCGGAACGTTCGTGGCAGAAAGAAAGGGAGCAATCGAATGCATCCCCCTGGCCTTCTTTTCCGTGCTAGCGGCCGCGCACACAGACCCTGGGATATTTCCGTCTCCGTTCCCGACGTCTCCCGGACTCTCTGGCTCTCCCTCTGCCCCGATACCAATATTGTTAATCTATTCGTTCGTTCTTGGCACGGGATCAGACGAAAGATTGCTACGGTCAACAGCGTAATTCAGTCGCTCGAGACGACGACGACGACGACGACGACGACGTCGGCGGCGGCGACGACGGAACCTTTACGCTCACGCTAGATTTCACCCTGCTGGCCCGCGAATACACGGTGATTAGGCGAATAACAGGCGGGACGGGAAAACATCGGACTCGTTAGGGGCCCTTTCAATCGCAGCCCCGTGGAATTTCGCTCGTTTCGGAAATTGTAAATACAGGCCGGCGAACGGGTCAGCGAGTTTTTCATCCCCTAAATTCGCCATCTTGGCAGATGAATTTTCTCGTGTCTTGGCAAAGAAGATTCTGGAGTCCATCAGCTGGTAGATGTCGGAAGTATAATGTTTACGGACTGTAGAATTTTTTTGGAACGGCCGTGGAATGGTCGGCAATTTTTATTTCGAGAAACCACCCCTTGAATTCGTCATCTTGATAGACGAATTTTTTCTTGACTTGGCAAACAAAATTCTGCAGCCCAGCAGATAGTATTTGTCGGAAGTATGTTGTTTGTGGACTGTAGAATTTTTTGGAACGGCTGTGGAAGCTTCTTTCATCGAGTGATTTTCATTTCGAGAAACCACCCCCTAAATTCGTCATCTCGATAGATTAATTTCGGTTTTGGCTACAGAAAGAAAATACTGGTGCCCGTCACATTGAATATTATAATCTGTCTCGATAAGATTGAATTCATTTCAAGAAATATTCCTTTCGAGCGTGTTTCTCGCAAGAATCTTTATTGTTCAAGCAAGCGATGACAACACTGCGACGTTCTACAGCAAAGTTATTCATGCTTGTTCGACTTATCGGATTGGGATGCCAACACCCAGTTCTCGGAAGAATTCGAAAATTTACACTGGCGTGCAGCTATGTAAGAGCGACGTGCGCATCGACTTGCAAATACTGATAACACCGAGGAATTTTTCGTGAACGGAATTTCGTGAATCGAGAACACGATCTGCCACGGGTATCTCATTTTTTATGCATTGCTCCGCGAACAATTCTCGGTTGCTCGTGCATGGGTCGCGTTCAAAAACACGAATCAGCCTCATTCTCATTTTTGAAACATTCAGTTCCCTAATTTAATAAGAAAAAATTTTAAACGTTCCGGAACAAGCTTATTCGTGTAATATGTTTTAAGAAAATGACGCGGTAATTTGTACATCGTGTCTGGAACAGTTTCTACAGATTCGTAAAGAATGTCCAGCGATAGTAAAGCATTTTTCACGTCTGAATAAATCTCGAATTAATCGGGAACAGTGGAGGGTCGCAAATACGTTTGAATTTCAATGACGCCGCTGCAAACCGGATGCGCAGCGCGATAAGAAGCCCCGCGATGCATTTCGTTTCTTGCTTGAGGGGTGTTTCATTGCAACTTCGAGTGTCCCGGAAGTTCGATTACGTGTTGTTGTTTCGCGTCGTTCGTCCCGTTGCGCTGGTCGCAAGTTTTTTTCCGGTTCCAATTCGCGAATCGATCTGGGTTAGGACACGAACACACAGTCACAGCAAGCCTCGTTTTTACCAATTTATTTTTATACCGTTCTTCCACCGTGCATCCGCGTAGATTTATACTTTTTTCCATGACGCTGTAAAGACGTTTCACTGGCGGCGTTATCGGTGCTTGATCGAAAATAAAAATATCAATCTATCATTTTTTTCGAGCTTCGAATTTCCGCTGGACGATTTTCTGTTTGATCGAATTTTCTTTTTCGCAGCGAAAAGAAGAAAACAATTATTCGCAGTAACGCGAGCTCGACAATCTCCGTTTCCTTTAATTTACGGAACGATTCGAAACTTCCGGCCGGTAGCGCATGATTCAGAGCAAAAAAGAATTACGAACACGGCCCAGGAAACCAGCGGAGCACTCTCGCGCTAGTAAATTAAGCTCCCTTTGCTTCTAATTACCGTGAAGTAGGCGTATGTGCGTAGCTAATTAACATGTTTTCTGTTTTTCTACCGACTGCACTCTTGTTTTCATTATTTCGACTCGATAAATGTGAACACGATTTGGAAAACAATCATCTTCAGAAACAGTACCACCAGAGAACCAAACAATATTACTGTTTCAAATTTGTAGAACCATTTAACTTGAAATTCTTCAGCATAAATCTGCAATTCAGATCGGAATAATTAACAGAACTACTTACTTCCAAGCTATCAAAATTATTACAAAACTAAATACGTTTCTCTCAACCAACTAATACAATTTTCTCAAAAAATCCACAGCGGAGGTTTTTAAATATATCATACAAGCATAAACGAGAATTCTTCCAAACCCATCGAAATATATGAAAAAAAATTCAATTTTCGGGAGGGGTGCAGTTTTATTTGCAACCGCTGCTGCGATGAGGGGAAAAGTTGAAGGGCTGTTTTTTCGGATTGGGCAAGTTACCGATTTCCACTCGGAATTTCCGGGAAAGTGTGCGCGGAGTATGTTGAATTTTTCTCCCGAAATTCCGAAAGCTCGCGAGCTTTTCGTATAGCGTCGAGAGGGGTGAATTTCGCGGACCGGAATATTTTCCCGGATAACTTCAATTTACGGTGTAACGCGCGCACAAAGCAATATGCGGGGTCGGCGGTGGGCTCGCGAATGCACTCGCAGTGTTTGATGTTGGCACGGTTTCCGCGATCTGGGGAACTCTTGTGTAATTAAATGCAAAAATTCGATAGAATCGTCCTGGACGCTGCGACGCGCTCGATAAGCCGATACTTATGATACGGTCCGGTTGTCGATATTCAAATGCGACGATCATATCGCCGCTGGTCCCCGTTTTCCGCTGTCGAAACGTCCCCAAGACGAATCCCCCGTTAAAGGAGTCGATTTCCTTCTTGCAGGCACGATTTTTCCACGAGATCTTCAGCCCCCGATCAGCGACACCTTTCCCACTTGAACTTTTTCGAAATTAATCCACACGAGTCATCCGTACGAAGATCTACACTGAGCAGAAAATTCACCTAATCTGCACAGAAAAATATTTTCGATGATATCCACTCGTCGTTTGAAATATATCGGAACCGCGAACAGAGTGAAAAGAATTTATTTCCAGTTACAATTTCCACAAAAATCCCCCGAAAGTCAATATCTACACGCGGGATCAACAGCGAAACGATATCGCACTTCGTAGAGAATAAATATTCCACTAAATCGCGACATTGAAACATATTCGAGTCAACCAAAATTTTCGACATATTTTTGGAGCATGTCGGTGCTCCAAACACGGTAAAAAAAAATGTTCGTCGACTGCGATTTTCCTGCGAACAAATGTTTACATTCTCTGGAATATAATAACGTAACATTCTAACAAGATTCACTTGCCGAAAAATAGCTGTGTACCTGTGAAAATTTCGACGGGGGAGTAATATTTGCAGAAAATTTTACATTCTCCGGCATATATTAGACCGTGCAGAACAGGAAACAAATTTTACCGAGTTGCATCGCCCAAAGAACCCATTGGAAATCATCTTGACGGCGCGACGTACAAAAACGCAAACATTTGCCTGAATAAATGATTGCTACGGCGGAAGATCCAAGAGCTGCTCGCTAGCATTTGCACAGCAAGTTCAAGACGCAGCTGCGGGGAATCTTTCGTGCGGAGTGGTCGCAGATATGAGAGCCGGCCGCCGGGGGATGTTTGAATTCTCGAGTGGACACTTGGCGTAAAGTTTTCGCGGCCGGGAGAAACAAAGTTCCGCGGGAGTCGCGGCCGTGAAATCCGTGTTCGGGTCTCGCTGAATTGCAACCTTCGGGGGAACCCGATGCTCGGAGACCTGAATTATTAAATCGCGCAGCCCTGGCGGGCTAACCTGCCCACTTAACATTCCCGCGGCCGCAAATAATGTACGCGAGGCCGCCGCGCGCCGGTGGGTCAAACACCGTCAAACATTCATCCCCTCCATTCCCCCCACCATTCATCCGGCGACGTTTAGCTGTTTGACTTTGTTAATTGGCGAGTCGACCGTTTATCGCTGGCCACCCCCACCCGTTGCTCCGCGCGAAAAAAGTACAAACACCAAGGATAGTGCCTCTGGCCACCGGCGCGCCGCCTGCAGCAATTAGCGAGTTCCTGTTACGGACTGCTTGATACTTAATTGTTGATGCTTTCGCCGAGTAGATCCGTTGTTTGGATTTCTCCGTGCTGGTTTGTTTCGCGCGAGAAACGATAATCGCGAAGATTCCAGCACGGCGCATCGGAAGGAGATTTTTTGGTTGGACCCTGATGCGGAAATTGTGACGGCGTGGAACTGACGATGTGCATCTTGTGTGACGTGTAGTGTGCACAAGCGAACGAAGAACTTGTCGAGGGTGCCGAGGAATTTCGAAGTTTAAAGAGTACGTAAGAAGTCATTAATCTTGTTGCTCGTACAGTCTATTAACTCGATGATTAATAGATCCAATGGTCCAGATAAGTCAATGATGCTGTCTGCGACTCTACGATGAATTCTTGTAGGGACGTAATATTTTCAATTGTCTGTTCGAATGGACACTTAATTGGAAGCTCGAACCTTTCTTATGGGATTCTTATTAACACTTTCACTGCCACACTACGAGATGTCTCGTAGAAAGCGAGTGTAGTGTCTTTTTTTATTACCAAAATACTATTATTATTTACCAAATATTATTATATTTTGTGAAAATCTACCTGTTTTCCTTAAAATAAAATTATAGCGCACAGGACAAAAAGTTCTAAATTTGACTGACAGTGAACGTGTTAAGTTGACAATAAGAGTGAATATTATTTTCTACATTAAGAGTGGTGAGACCCCCTAAAATGCGGACTCTAAAGTTCAAATCTGTCAGCAGTCGTTCGGTCGCAGGATTTGACGATAATACTTTAACTTTCTGATCTGTCCGATGCCATAGGGCTTCGCTTCTAACGAACCGGCTGACAAGCCCCACTTTCTAATAACATTAGCCACCTGTCATAATTACCGTTCTCGATATGACGGTGTTAAACGAATTACGGAGCCGAGAGCTTCCGAGTTCGAAAAGTTGACTGGATTAGGCTGGCAGTAGGTTTCCATAGGAGACGCGGGGAATTTATTAAACAATTTTCTCTCGCGTGGAACGATGCTAATGATAACAGAGAAAATAGCACTCCTAATAATTCCAATAATGGGGAACATAATAAACCGTTTTTTTCCCTTTCGTAGTAATAAACATTTTTACGTGATAATGCAGATAAAACGAGTCGTTCGGTTTACGGCTCTCGGAAAGATCCGCCCTGGGTTTTTTTTGTTCACCGGTCAATTACAACCCCGATACATAAATCGGGCTGAAACGTTGGATATTTTCTGCGTTTTACTTCAGTTTTTCTCGTTCGGTTCTTGATAATAAACAAATGCGAAAATTTTCCGAATCGACTGAAACTTTCGGGAATAAGGGCGCCTGATCCAGTCTTTTTGAGACGGCCGGCGAAAAGAAACAAGTATAGCACGCGCATAAACGTCCTCGGCGAGCTAACAAGCGTAATCTAGCAGGGCAAACTCGCCCCTTTCAAATCAGCGCGAGCCGCGAAATTGACAGTGAACAAGATACCCTCCCCCACCCCTCGAATCAGAAGGAATGCCGTTTCCGGACGGAAAGTTCACGGTATCGCGTACCATTATACCAGATTCCAGAGATAACTGCGGTAGATTGGTAGCGGCCACATGCGGCGCGTATCATTGGCCCTCTGCCAATGACGAAGGGGGTGGCAGCGGTAGATTTAAGTAACTAGTTCATGTTCGTTGGCGTATGTCCCTTGGATCCTCCATCTCAGTCGCTATATGTATTTCTCTCTCGCACCGGCGCCACGGATCGCGTGCGGTGCCACGCTAGACGCTTTTCTATTAATTTTCCCAACCCCTCCCCGTCAACTTTCCACCCCACCTCCGGCAGGAAGTATTAATTAGTCGCCACCGGCTCCGCGGAGAGATCATAATCTTCTTACATCGTTAGTCCCTCGTGTCGCTTTTTCAACGAACCTGCCCAACCTCCAGGTATTCATCGAACATTTACAATCGTTTTTAATCGATATTAATTTTCCGTTATCGATTGATTTTTACAAAGAGACGCAAGTCGTTTTCGGTGAGAAACCGGTTCGTCAATCGAGTTTAGCATTTAAATGTCCGCTCGCGGATCGGTTTATTCGCGCGGTTTAATTGTCGGACGATTAAAAATGCATAACACATTGTATAATATATCGAGGAAAAACCGAGTCGGTAATTTCAAAAGAGCCCGGGACGCCGACGTCGCTGTCGCGGCGTATCTCTGTAAAATTCAATCAAGGCCGGAAAGCGTGGTCCACAAAGTAACAGAATGCATTAGCTTTGATCCGGAATTCGGGACGCGTCTCTCTGAATCTGGCTCACGTTAGACGCGCGCAAACAACTTTAAGATGCCCGGCTAAGTTGACGAAGGGATTATCATGGGGCATGGAAACGCGAAAATGGAAAATACCGAAGCAATCGATTATAAATTTCCTGTCGGAGAGGAAAACCAGACGGAGGAGTATATTAACCCTTCGGCACTCTCGAGTGGTGACTCAGAGCCGTCACTAAAAATTGCTCTGTCATTATTCACAGTATTATTTAAATTATTAAGTAATCATTGTATCCTTTTATGTGCTTTTACATACTTTGCATTACGAAGTTTTCAGCAGCTGTTGTTGACAATAAAATTTGCCAAGATGACTTCACTTCTGCTTCAATTAATTTGCCTTCCGACAACATTTCAGTGATTTAAAAACAATGTCCCCTTTACGGGACCAAGCGTCGAAAAGCCGCACGTTACGACAACTTCCCAACGGGGTATCGTCGCGTGCGTTTATTTACCTAAAATGTTTATGTTTGCCTAGTCCGTGGACAGTGGTTTTTCCTATTTGTTACGCCGTGTGTGGGGCTTAACAGAGCCAATATTTGCACGGAAAAAAAGTGCAACTTCTCGAGAGCAGAAGGCAAAATGGCGAACGAAGAAGAGAGTCCTGAAATCCTGCTCTAATAAATCTCAGAATTTCCTGAGAGGAGAATGATCGTAACGAGGGATTAAGGATCTCGAGCAGATGAATTCGTCCCGGCCCTTCGCGATCTCATCGGCTCGGATCCCGCGAAAATGATAATCCCCCTCCCCCATCGCCCCACCCGTGGCAGAGAAGCGGTTTTTATCCTTCGTCCCCGTTAAATACGCTGTAAAAGTTGGTCGGGACCGTGAGCCTGGACCCCGTATATCGTCGGAGGAGGACGAATCCATCAAACCGAAAGTTTTCAGGTCAGCTGTTTTATGGCCGAGTTCGTTATTATATTTAGGGGCGTTCTTGCCGAGAGGACCCCGTTCATCCTCGTCACTCGTTCCCTCCTCTTCCCGGCCGTATCCGCTCGTAAATAAACGGGATGATCGACTGGAGGACTTAATTATTCCCGTAGGAGAGCGTAAAAAATTCAGGAGAAAAAATATTCGACCCTTTTCGGATTCGACGACACTGCGCGACGGATATTGTAACTGGGACGCGCGTGGAAAAGCGGGAAAATTGAACGTGGCAACGCAGCAACGCCTCATCCGAGCCGGAAATACTTTTTGCGCATATTAAATCGTGGAGGATCGATTTATGTTTAAATATTCGCGCGTTTAATCGCGTGGAGAAAAATAACTTCGATAGACGAACCATCCGTTATTGATAAATAAACCAGTGGTTTAACGCTCGGATAAATCCGTTGATTTAGATTACAGATCGATCGCATAAATTGCTGGGAGAAGCCAGATAAAATGAATCGATTAACCGCCCCGACGGGGAACGATGAAAATAAAAACGGTTTGAAAAATTAAAAATATTGTAGATGCATATTTGTATACGAGGTCTCGATCGACGCGACGGTGTGTACCGCCACCGGCGCGGCGCCCGGCGTCGAACCAATTGAATTCCGAACACGATTCCGACGTATCGTTGATAAATCATTGCCCGTGCCCCGGCGTTCCTTGCAATTGCACCTCAGAAAACCCGATGAGAAATTTACGTCAAGTATTCAGATCGCGGAGGAATTCGTCTCGTGCATGCGTTCTGCGAGACCGACTCGATTCGATATTAATCAGTCGCGCCGTGGCGCATTTGCGGAAATTTCAAGTCCGCGGCTCCAATTAAAATTACCTCTTCGATTTTCATGCGACGACGCGTTCGAAAGGAACCGTAATTACGGAGTTGCTATTAAAAATGTACTTTTTACAGAGAAACATACGGAATGATGGCCCGATGACAAAAAGATTACACCGTAGACCTCGTTTTACTCAATAAGATAAACATTTTATTCGCTAATCAGAGAATCCCTCGTTGCTAAAAATAAAATAAAAATATCATTGTGTTTCTCGCGTTTAATCACTTCGATTGGGTTCGAAGCGAGGTGAAACATTTCGTTCATTAGCTGAAAGATTCCATTAACTGGAAACGTAATAAAAATAACATTCCGTTTCGTATTTGATCATTTTTATAGAGATCCAAGCAAGGTGAAACATTTCTTTCGTTAGCTGAAAGATTCCATTAACCAGAGGAACACATTTCATTCTTAATTCTATGAACATTAAAATAAAGTAATAATGTTTATCGTTGAAAATTCTTCTTTGCTGAAATCATCGTTCGTTCGGGAATGCATAGAGAAAGATCCGTCGCGTCGTCGGGCGAGTTGAAATGTTCCAGCAGGTTGATTCGATAAGGATTTTTTTTCTGTCTAACGGAGATTTTCGCGAGTCAATTTGGTCTCGGCGATAGCGCATCGCCTCTATCCTTTAATCTCTATCATGGGCCAGCCAGGGTAAAAGCACTCCCGACCTATTTTTATCACGTTACTACAACGAAGACGCCCGGCAGCATCCGGTGATCCTAATCCTTGCATAACGTGCAAAGTCTATGCGCGCCGTGGCATCGCCGGAAGGCCTGGCAAAAAGTCCAAGTATCCTGAGAGCCTCTATCGGCCGCAGAGACCGAAGGCTTCGGATGTGCTACCGAAATATAAGACATAGTGGTTTCACCCCTTCCCCCAACCCCGTGTCACGTACCGTTGTATAGGATCAGTTACACAAGGGGAACTTACACCCTGTAGGCACTATCCTCTTACACCAGATTTTCTATAAAATAACACGAGGCATTCTCCTAGGCGCATTTTCGCGATTAATTATTTACCGGAGCCCGCGCCTCCGAAATTCTCTTTCTGGGACTCGAGACGAGGTCTCTTCGGGCATAATATTCCCCCAACTTTCATCCTATCCAATGAAATTCTATGCATTCGAAAAATATGCACAAAAATCACACTCGAGGCACGTTTAATCGTTTGAGAATTAAAAAGAAAAATAATTTGCCGCGAGTCTCGAGCATAAAAATAAATCGCAGATAATAATCGACGATGACAAAGCGTTTCGGAATCATTTTCCTTGGTAGAAAACACCGGTCGCGACACGGAAGCCGACTAATTTTACAAAAAGCTCTCGCGAGAGCACAATCGTCATTAACGTTTCTTCCAGCATCCCTGGTCTGCCAGGTGTTCGGTTACGCCGCCGTCCGAACGAAAGTTTTTCCAGCGTTCAAAGGGATTCCGTTAGGAAAGCGGATCTCGGATCCTCTGCGAAAAAGAAAGCGAATTAAATCGCATTAACGAGAGCCCGTGGAAGAAACGAAATGGCGGCGCGGCGGGGTCGCTGCCGATCGCACGCGTCAACTTCAAAGACGGTGTTTGCCGAGCTCTTTTCCTCTATTCCCTTTCTCCTCCTATTTAGAAACCGTATCGGCCCGTCTCGCGCCGCTTTTAAGGCTGACGTTCGATCTTATTTTCCTCGGCCGTGGCCCCGCCTTTCCGACGACTTGCCCCGAAGATATTGCCTCCTCTTCCGCTCGGTTTTCGTCCCAGCTTCCCGCGGAAATTCGTTTGTGGTGTGAAAGAGAGAAAAAGAGAGAGAGAGAGCTGCGGGCCAAATCGACGCGAAAAAATCGCGTCGGCCCGCCTGCAAACAGCTCTGCATGCTCTTCGAGAGATTCTTATACGGTGAGCTCAGACATGATTTTTCTCCACTTTCTGGTTGCCTGTTTGATATCGAAAAACTATCTTGAAATTCAACTAGCCGGGACACATTCCTGTATATTTTCGTAAACTGACTTGAGAAATATTAATAAATCGGATTTATTAAAATTATTAACAGTCGAAATATATTCTTATTTCCGAGCTCCACAACCTAGCGATGACCAATCAGTCTTGTACTACATATTCAATATTTTTGTTCAATTATTTAGCGTTCGGAATATTGATCTAATGTTCGTTCAGAGTCCGTCATTTTTCAGGCCGGCACGTTAGGTCCACAGCGTTGCACATTTCGTAAAATTGCTGGGGAAAAAAAACGAATCTCCAGCCGGGAATCTCTCAATTTATCTTACGGCTGTTCGATACAGCCCCCTCTCTCAGCTCTCGGAAAAACGTGTCGAATTGATGGACAGGAACGGCCGAATTCGTCGTTCGACACGACCATTTCTGAATCATGCATCTTGTTACACCGGGAAAATATTTGCGGAAACTATTCGTCTTGTTACGATACAGCGAGCGGGACGGCTGGTTTCCAAATATTGAAGAATTACATGAATATTTCAGCGGAGATTGTAAATCCACGATGAAACGTCGTTTCAGCCGTTTCGTATTCCATTTTCACTGACAAAATCTCCAGTGAACAAAAAAAAGAAGTTTATTTATCCGCATCGTAACAATGTTTCTCCATGAAATTAAACAACACGGTTCGTGAAATTAAAAATCCGAATTGAACATTTCTAGTTTTATTCTTTTTCATTCCGAATACGTCGGATAGAATTAAACGGGGCCGTGTGTCCAGTGATTTCCGGAGTATTCAAAATTTCATCGACCGGCGTACCTCGAAAACGTTTGCGGACGGCGAAAGTTTATTAGAGTCCCATCCCCGTAGCGGTCGATTTACGATTGCCGGGTAATTGCTCCGATAACGGTGTCCGGTATCTCGGTACCCAGAATATCGTGATCGGCGCGCCGGCCCAGACGCGCAGCGAATCGGTTCCGATTTGCATGGGGGAATTATGCGCGGCGCGCGCGGCGCACGTAAACGAACACCGTCGGCCCCGGTGCATTTGCATCGGAATCACGTGCGCGAACTTTTATCGTGCGCGAGTTCCATCCGGGGCCGATGATATCGATGCGCGGCGATCATCGCGCTGCCCCGTGCCGCGCCGCTCACCGATCATCTGTTCGTCCCCGCGCGTAACCAAGCGTCGCGACGACGCCGCCGTTAATGCTCCCGTGGAAACGACGAGCAGTCGTCCATTACTATCACTGTTACGCTCATTAATAGCCGCGGCTCGACTTTGAAAAGTTTCGCCCCGGCTACCGATTTGCATAAGAAACACCGGCGATGGAAACTGAACACGCCCGAAGCTTCTACCCGAGGCTGCTGAATCAATTAAGCTGATGAAAAGTCGATGCTCGCTTTTGTTGCTCTCCTCGACGTAAGACATTAAAACTTTTACTCGACGCAGACACGCGAGATCGGTATTCTTCCGCTCTGCAGAATTGCAAAGGAAATGTTCCTTCGTCCGCTTACTGTTCTTTTAATCGAAATCGGTATTTTAAATAAATCTGCAATATACTCGTACAATCGAATTGTACCATGTAAAATTACACGAGTTTGGTGTTTCCGATATTTCTCTAGCTCCGATAGTTTTCACTTCATCCGAACGTACGTGTCCGCAACCCCTAACTCCGGAGACTGTTTCCAGCCCCTCGATAGGGGCGGAGATCGATAAAAAAAATACTCGTACGTTCTCGTAAGAAGCGACACGTTATCAAATATTTTGCGAGAAGTAACAGACCGCCCCTACTATTTCTTTCGCAAACGATGCCTCGGCAAACATTTTTACAAAAAATAAATTCTTTCTTTCTATTACGTAAACATTTATGTAAGAGGGCTTCGGTCCGTTTACGATAAAATACTAATCGCAATAAATAATATCGAGTCAGTCGCGCTGGCTAAACGAAAGTTGGCGACTCACCTTGGTGTAGACACCGGCGCTGGACAGTTCGTTCTCGATGACCATCACGATGATGCCGAACATGCCCATGACGAGCGCGTAGTCGCTGATGCGTTTCCGCTTCTCGAACAGGGCCTTCCGTCTGCCCAGCCGGTAACCGACGTTGGGTTTGTGCTTGGACCCGGGTCCAATGCTTCCGGATGGGCCCTTGATCGACCCGCCACCCCCTGGGTACTCCGAGTGGAAGCCAACGAGGGCGATACCGGCGTCCTCGCCGGTCCCGGTAGCGCCGCCGCTACCGCAACCAGCACCCCCGCCGACACCCCCGGCGCCAGCCATGCCTCCGCCACCGGCAACGCCGCCGCTGTTCTTCATCGCCCCCGGGATCGAGAGAGTCGACACTGGCTTCCGGAGCTGGAAAAATGACAGGCCACTTTCACTAATTATTCCCTGTACCGTCGCGTCTCCGCCTACAACGCAACCCCCTCCCCCGTTCATCGCCGCAGCTTCGTACTATCCCCCAAGCCCAGATGCCAGCCTGATGAGGATAACCTTTACGTGACGAGCGCCTGTTCGGAGTACCGTGATTGAGAGCCATTGTCTCCGATTAGGTCTTTACAGGATAGAACCGTTGAAGCGGAGGCTAACTGGTCCCTCTTCGTTCTTTGAGAAATCAACCCTCGGGAGGATAACGTACCGGGCGTCTCGTGTGTAAACTATAAGAACGTCTCCGAGAGCTGTATTCGTTCTTCCGAGCGAAGCAGGACTATGAAATAAAATTACGAAAGTAGAATTATGTTGCGCAAGCGTTTTTCGTCTAATGTTGACAATTAAACTTCGCGCGTCGATGTATCGGCGCACAACTTACTTCGTTTTTAAAAAAGTGGACTGTATCGAAAGGTGTTGGAGCGACTTCGCTCTTTTACTTAGAAAAAGAGGGGGTTCAAGCTAAAACGGTATTGAAAGTGAAGTGGGAGATGGTCGAAAAAAGAAACGAAGGAATTTTGGACCTTTTTAACGGTCATCCGGAGGTACCGAGCGCATCCCCTACGCAGGTAGTATACTAATGGTTATAGCGAATAATAAACCCAAGGAGTGTCTTGACCTTAAATGAACATGCGGAAAACATAAAACTTATGACTCGACTGCAAACTCGGTGCAACGGTTTAGGTCTATAATAAAAAACTAAAATTTTTACGGTTAGTGTTCCTTGGTCGTTTATTGCTGCTATGATAATTTTGTAAGCGTGTTCGCGACGCGACAAATTATGCACGCTGGAAATTATAAAGCGTTGCGGAGACGAATATCTCCAGAAAAGTTGTTCGAGGGAGACATTATTGCGTGTAATCAATATTTTCGAAGATATTCGCCTGTGTAACGGTTTATAATTTCCACCCTGTAGGAAACAGCGTAACAGGATCGCGAGAGAATCGGCGTGACTGGCGGTTAAGTAACGAACAATAGGTTCGTCGAGAAGAAGTTCCCGACAAGTACCAGCAGGTTCTCGCGGTAGGTTTTCGTCGACGACGCGAAAACGTTTCAGAGCGGGTATAATCGATGTGCCCCGCGCCGGACGTCGGAAATAACGGCGTTTTCGAGAAAACAGGGATCAACGTGACAGACAGTCGGTTCGGCACGCCCGCTTCGGCACGATCAAACCGAAGCTTTTCTAGGTTAATGCCACTGCAGCTTGTCTGAGAAAAAGAGAGGGGGAGTGGTAGAATAGAGTAGCGACGGCCCGGAAGAAATGTGCGAAAGGGTCGGGAGAAATCTTTAGTGCGCCCCGGCAACTCTGTTAGAAAACCCTCGAAGAAGCAGGGTGAAAAGACTTCTTACGGCACAGAAGTGGGCGCCGCGTATGCGAGCAATGGAAATATCGGTCGGGGAGAAAATTCTCGTTAAAATAATAACGACGCGAACAATTCAACCTTTCCACCGACATAATACTACGATTTTCTAATTTCTCCGGCAACCTCGTTTACGTAAACTCACAAATCCATCATGCACGAATAACTGTGTCAGCTAATTCACGTTCAAGCATAACTTAGTTGTGAAGTTACATTATTAAATAGTTGGGGAGATGTCGTTGTAGTGTTTCCAGAAACAGTGCGAAGGGTTCGCCCTTGTGTCGAAGAAGTCTTACGCGGTGGCAAAGTGGATTGTCTTCACCGGAATACGACTACGTTCGCCTACTATTCTCGCCAAGTCCCTTTCAACTCACCCCATAGTCCCTACCGAAGATCGCTCGATCCTCTCCGAGACTGGATCCGCGGTTTCTCGAACGTGGCGGATCCGTCGGATTGAAATTCGGGCGGTACGGCGCGGGCCCGTGAGTCCTCGCGTCGGTCGCCGGTAGATCATCCGTGAAAGAAAAATCGCGTCGGTGTGTTTTCGCCCCCGCGGTGGTTTCTATTTCATTCCCGCGGCCGCGGAGTGTCCCGGTCGGGCGGTTAACAACGTTGACGGAAAAGCGGCCGGGACACGGTGTCAGAATACGAATGAAACGCCGCGAACGCTGGGCGTCGCCTCGCTGACACACGTTCCGCACGTGTTCCGCGTACGGCCCCCGCGATCCGCGTTTCCTCCGCACCGGAATAAGACGACGGAGAGGTGGTTTACGAGGACGGGTTATTCCGTGGACCGACCCGATGGAAAGTCCGGACGATTCTAATCGAGAGCGGGACTGGCCGGATATTCTGGTCGACGGGGTGGCGATTGCTATCGGGCGCTGCGGCTTCCGATGTAATTTAATCGATGTGCGGGGGACTCTTCTATCTTTGGGATTTTCTAATCGCGTTTTCAGCATCGGTTTCGAGAGCCGAGTTCGTCAGGTGCTGTCGCAGTTCGCAAAATTTTCGTGTCGGTTGGTCCTCCCGTGACCGTTCTCGTCGGTCGTGTGATATTCTTAGAATATCTAGAAGCGGGGAGAGAGTTTAAAATATATTTCGGATTTTCTAAAAATGTGCGTTGCGTGTATTCATGGTAGGACTTGTGCGAACGGTACTCGAAACGACCGGAAATCGCGGTCAAGGAGTAGGCGATCTTTCGTAGGAGTGGAGGATCGATCGTAGTTAGGGTTCACGGTAAATGGTAAACGGCATCCACCCAGGCGAAACGAAAGCTGTCGACTCGAGGATGTAGAATGGCTTTTTTCAAGGAACTGTGTCGAGAAAAGCCGAGGGAAGCGAGTGTCGAGTGTGTTTCGGTGGGAATACTGGGGAAATGCTCCGAGTTCCCGGTGCATTCTATTTCGTAGAATAAGGAAATGAGGGAGAGAGAGAGGTCGGGAACGCGGAGAAATTCGAAACACGAACTGCCGAAGGTAACAAAATAGGGAAACATCGATGACGAGGCGATCTTTATTTAATAAATTGACTCGTCTCGAGCCATTACGAATGAACAAGATTTTTGCTTCTATTATCAAGAACGGTCTTTTAGCTTTAATTTAAGCCCTTGTACGTTGGAGAATTCCGACGGGAATTCATTCCGAAATTAACTCGAAGAATCCTCTGAAAATCGAGACGAATTTCGACATGAAATTTCCACATCATTTCGTGAATATTTTTCAGCCTAATTGCTCCCATCGTAATGCGCCGTCTCCCAGCTTCGCTTTAAAAATGTTCGAGAATTCCTGCGGGGATTCGTCGTGAAATTGCTTCGAGGAACAGTCCTGTTATAATCGCGTGAATAAGCTTTATTGTTGTACTACATTATCGGTGACAGAATATGGCATTCGTATAAATTTACCCAGTCGTCTGTGAATTATAAATTATGGAGCTTTTTGACAGGAATAACGATGAAAAGTTGGTCGAGATTGCGCGACACAGCATCGCCTAAGACACATTCATCACAATTTACCTTCTGCAGCTTACCTTCTAAGTTAATTCCATTATGTATTCAAGCAGAGCGCTCATTAACTTCCTTAAACGCACGCTTATTAAACTATCAACATTAATCTGCTCGCAAGAATGTCGCGCAATCCCGAAAACTTTCGAAAATCGTATTAAAAACTTTTAAATTTCGTTTGCCGGCTAACGAAACGCTAATGAACACAAGCTGTTTAGACTATACTCCCATTTTTTTTCTACTGAAAAATTCTGTTATCCCTCGATCCAGAACTCTTATAATTTAAGCAATTACGTCTCCCTATTTAATTGGACGTACCGCACGGCGTTTCTCTGCTTTATCAGCTTGAAGAAGAATAATTTACACGGACTACACCCAGTGGACATAAAGCCAGCGTTATCCGGTATTTTACTACCCTCGATTAATCGCGAAGATTATAAACCATGAAACTGCCATAAAAAGCGTTCTTACTACCTCGAATATTTAAAAATACAGGAAGCTTCCCGAAGGTAGAGAGATAACATAAAGTGGGACTTAGAATAAAGTACACCGACACAACTCTACCATACCGAACGTTAACACTATACACCAAAGTACGCTCGATAGCTTCATAAATATGAATAAATTCAACGTTAACATTACTGTGACTATGTTACAAACAATTTCCTTAACTTACCCCATTCGAATAAAAATTATTCACGTTAATGTTGCGACAATACAATTTTTAAGTAGTTTTTCGTATGTATAAATATGAATAAATTCAACGTTGAAAGTACCGTGACTATTTTACGAAGAATTTGCGACAATACAATCTTTAAGTAGTTCTTCAGCGGCGTTTACCGATGACTTTTACGGAGTTCACGCGTATAGGGTTCAACGGGACCCGTATGGGGTTAACGTTTGCACAGTTGTTTCGCGCACGCAATCTCGGCGGGCCATGCGATTCGGCGTTTCTCTTCGCTCGCTCGCTCGCTGCCCTTTGTTGCTCGATTTCGTTGTCTTGAATGGGCGACGTGTATTCGGCCTACGTTATTGTTCGGCGAGCGAGCCTTTGTGCGGCCGCTGTCACGCGATGGAGAAAGCGCAATGATAACTTTTCAAGCGGTGCCTTGGCTTCGTGCAGTTTTCACCCTTCTGTTTCAGCCGCAGTTAATTTGCACCGCTGATCGCCAGCCGTCTCGCCATTCTCGGTCCAAATCAGAGAAACAGGTGCGACCCAACTCTGCCTACCCCCCTGTGCAACTGATTCATTAAATTTTAAACAATCTCAACAGTCCTCAAGCGTTGCACGATAAGCCAACTTCATGTTCCTCTTTCTCGGTAACCGTTCGAGCGATCGAGTTGAAACTTCGCGTGCTTTTATGACTAAGGACGACGCGCGGTTTAGTGCTGTTTTGGAATTCGATCTACAGCTGGATCTTCAGTTTCATCTGGATCAATGGTGTGAAAAATCCACATAGGATTTTCCAAGCCATCCGATAGCTGTGGCAGATCCCGTGAAATCATTTCAATTGTTAAGTGAACGCTGCTAAGAAATTGCCAGCAAGAATTTCGAATCGCGGAGCAAAACGCACGGCGAAAAGAACTGGTCTCAGGGACGCGAAAATATCACGTTCGCCTGCCGCTATTTCCCGACTATTTCCCAGCGCATTGTGACTATTTCCAAGCGGCGTCACCGGCGTTTTCGCGCCGATATATCGAACGGTACGCGCCGGAAGTCGACCTCCTCTGGGGACACAAAGGCGTCGCGAAACGCCGCGACGGAAGAATTTGGTCGGCGCTAGACGTTCCAGGAAATAGAAACGCGCAATCTGGGAAGACAACGCGAGATTGAGAATCGCGGGAACGTTTTGTTCGGTGGAGGGCGCAGCGGCGCGGCGCGGCGCGGAAACCAGCCGCGAATAAAGAATTGCAAAATGCGACCGCATGAATTGTAAATGGATCATGAATTGGTGATACGGTGTCCCGGCGCGCGCGAGTTCCGTTTATTCGTTCGCGAAAACGGCGATTTCTGCTAAAATATTTCTGCTAACCTTTTCGTTCACTCGTTTCGTTCCCGCGAGTCTGCGAAAAATGTTCTCGGCCGCTTACAGCGATCTTGCGCATTATTATTTTTTACAAGAAATACATTTTCCGCTGATCCTATGCTGGAACGGAGCGTTCGCGTAAATTTCCACGGTCTTGAGCATCGTAATCCGCACGCGCGAACAAAATCTCAAAGAACGTCCACCGAAATTAATTATGTGAACGCAAAGCGGGGCAGTTTCGTTCGAATGGCCAGGCTATTCACAGTGAACCGTGAAAAAGGAAGTAGATCGAGTGCCGCGACATTTTTCGGAGAACAAGGGGATGAAGACACGCGCAGCCGTGGACCATGGACCACCGCTAAATGGGTGTACGACGAGAGAGAGAGGATAAACCGCGTAAAAGTTTTTCGGCGGACCGTCGCGTCGCGGCAGCGAATTTTTCTAAAAACACGGGCCATTAGCGGCGGAACAGCGGAGAATGAATGGGAAATATAGCGGAAGTCCAGGATTCCCGATCCCGGCTCCGCACAATGCGCGCCCGCTCTGCTCGACGGGTAATCCCAGTTAAACGCCTAACTCCAGATAAAAACTTACGGCGGCTGCGGAGGGTATTTCTACATACGGGAGGTTTATAAAAATTTATAAAAATAACAACAATCTATCCGAATGTTCAGCAATTTCTTGATAATGGGTACTCAGTTGAACGATACTTCCTGGATGCAATTTTACATAATAATCGTGAATTGCAGTTATCAAAACCCGTCCAATGTCCATTCCAAAAACACTAAACTTACCACTGCCGGTCAAATGACCGGTTCTATATTTGTCATTTCACAATTCTTGAAATCGTAAAGAGATGATAAATTTGTTTGTCCAAGCACATATTGAAATTCAAATAAACGAAGCCTTGTCATTTTCATAAGCTGAAACATTTTAATCGCTTTTAGTGCTCGGTGAGAAATTTCTACGATATCCAATGATGTCCTACTTTACAGTTCCAAAGCATGCCTTTTTTATTCGTGAAATATAGGTTAATCATTGTAGATTAGTCAAGAACATAAGATCTACAATACTTTCGATATTTATCGGAAATGTGAAAGAAGTTTCAAAGAGAAATTGAAAGTACCGAGTACCTGGTTAAAGTAACAATAATAACCGGGCCCATTTAGTATTATAGACTTCCGTACACCTGTTCCCGATGTCTCCTCGCAGCGGCAGGTGCGACACAGCGAATATCTGCGGAGTCTCGCGAGGGGATTGTTCGCGGAAATGAATAGGAGAGCGACGACGCGGTTTCTGGAATCGCGACACGGTAATTATGCCTCGCGATCGTAGAACGCGAGGCGAGAACGATTTTGTAATGGGCGACCCGGTGACCTTTTCTCGCCGAAGTCAACGACGTAGTGCAACGGGAACGCCTGGGATGGGGACGGGAACGGGGGGAGTGAAACCGAGGCCGCGGGGATGGGAAGAGATAAGATGGGTCGTGTTAGTGGGAAAGGACAGAAAGGAGGATACAGAAATGGGGGGACCGTAGTCATGGAAACCGGAGCCGAGAGGGACTACATCTTCCTTAATCTAAACCTTGATTGGCTAAGGTGATCTTAAACTTGTGTATTCCCCGATAAAGTTCTCACCTTAACGCCGCCGGTTTCGACGGTTTGCGTACTCGGCTGGCTATTATTCCAGCCGGGTGTCCAAGTGGTCTGCTCGCCGATAAGCAACTTTAAGCTTCGAGGATGATTCCTCGGATGAGCACTGCTCGTTATCAGTCCCATTGTTTAGCCCATTCGGTTCGGCAGCTTTTAGCCGACAGTTTCGATTGTGTAACTTGTTTACCGGTGCGCCGCGCGTAATTGGTTGTGTCGACGTGCTTAACGTTCGTTGCGTAAACGCCAGGCTATTTATTGTTTCTGTGTTCGGGATTGGTACGGTGAGTATTCTCGAGTGTTGTCGATGTCTTTGTGAATTATTTTCACAGGCGCCGGAGGAAGAGGAGAATTTGTTGACACCAACAGTAGCTGGTTAATGTAGAAATTAACACTCGCGTTGAGAACAGAATCTACACGAGTGCGCAGTCTACGCACGATCGTCTGTACGATTATGTTTTGCCAGGTAATACTGTGCTCGGAAGATTCCGTACATGGTACTTGTCGGGGAATGGGCGTGTTTGATTAGATTTTATTTCGACAGAAGCATCGATGGCGAACGAGGAGCCTGTTAGGTCGGCGATGCAACGATCCTCGGCGGAATTCCGCGGGAATTTTCAGTCGATCACCAAGAGACCGCGACCTCGTTCACCGATGCCAAGTTTTACGACACTAGTCGGCCGGTTACGCCAGTAAATATTGAGCTTCCACGAGTTTCGAGTGGCGAGGGAGCCAACCTGCGTAGCATCGCACGCGCCGCGCCGGATTGCTCCGGGAAACCTGTTTCTCGCGATTGTTTGCTGCAAGAACCGCCACGCGAGCCGAAACCTCTCTGCTTCGTGTTCCACGAGAGCTTTCGGGAACCGAAGCTGCAACTTTAGCGAAATATCATTAACTTAACTTAGCTGAACTTTTCTCTTATTAACTAGAATTTTGTACCATTTATTGTTTCAGCTGCGTACCGGGATTCGTGTCAGATTTCCCTGCAGTCTGTTGAACAAAATTGACGAAACCGTTTACAGAAGGAAATTCTGTTCGCGCTGATTAATAGGCACTAGAAAGTCCTTTAACGAGCCCCCATTCACTATCGAACAGTTGAAGCGCGGGACAATTTCGCAGACGACACGGTGAGCGACCGCGATTATTTCGCGTGAGCACTTAATTAAATTCCTGGCGGACGTGGCCCCCCTCCCCTCCCCGCCGCGCCACCGGCCGCGTGATTCTAAGTCACGCCTGGTAATTAGTATTTCGTAGTAGTTCGAGCTTATCGAACGGCGCCGGATCGGCCTCCCCGTTTTATCGAACCCCGTCAATCTTTGACCATGCCCTCCACTCGAACTGGAATAAAGGAAGCTGCTGCGCTCGGGGAACACAGAAAGGGAATCGATCCGATCGTCTGCGTTCACGTCCACGTTTTCAGGTCCAACACACTGCACCAGCCGGCCTTTGTGCACCGATGCAAGCGTCCCTTCGATGCAGCTCTCTCTCCCCCCTCTTCATCCCAAGCCCCGTCACCCTGTACCTTGTTTTCTACCGACCAACTTCGGGACCGAGTTAACAACCACTTGCATGTCAAATCTGCATCTTCTGCCTCCCTTCTGGTAATCAGAATTATTCGTGCATCGTTGCGTCTCCCTACGGTACCGGCGAGAAACTTTTCTGTAAAATTTAAAAATAAATTCCAGAAAAAATTTATCGGACTCGTCACTCGTCTCCTGAACGGTCGGTAGAGAATTTAGAAAATTTGCTACGAGGGTCTTTGAACTGCTCGAATCTCCTGGACAAAAAATCGCACAGTAATCTATCCGGGTTCGTTGTAAAAGGGGAAACTTCACTCTGCAAGATCATGCTGGAAAGAATTGCGGAAAAAATTTTTCGAACTCGGTAGATTCGTTTAGGTTCTCTGATGCATGTTTTAATAGGATGGTTTCGCAAACATTCCGTGGCGTGAAAAAATGTTACTCTTCGAGACGGTCCTAGCGAGAAATTGTTTATACCGGATCCGCACCAGCTCAAGACGACGACGTACTTGGTTTGTCTTTTATTGCGCCGGACGAAAGTTGGCCGGGAATTTCGGTCAGCGACGGAACCCGCGAACACAGAGTCGATAGACGCTGGCATATTTAAACGGAAATTGACATAATGCCGTCGCCGGGGAATCCGTGGATCGCCCGCCCGGAAATTGCTTAATCGAGTGAAATATTCGACGCGACCCGACGCCGTTTCCGCTCCCGTTCGAATTCGCCACGGGCTCGTTTCGCGTCGGTAAAAGAAAAATTTGCAGCGTCTATCAGGGAAAACAGCAAGCAATTCAGATTCCCATCCCCCGGGGGAATAGCGGTTCCTGATCCGGAGAATTAAAGTTTGCCATTATCGAAGGGGAATATTATTCTTTCGCGTAGAAGCACGGTATTCGAAATTGAACCTGTAAACGCGTTCTCCTCGGAACAGTTTAATTTCGAAATGATTGCCGCGCCGAATATTTTGCAAATGCTGCGCACGTGCGATTGCTATCGGAACTATAATCAAATAACGTGTACCGAATTCGACTATTCCTCATGGTGATTGTTAGCACGCGATATTGTATTTAGTTTGTAAACACGTTTGCAGCGTATTGCGCCAGCCACGAATGATTAATAGCGTTAACGCGCACTCGTCGGAGAGTCTCGATGATCGAGACGAACAGGGAAATGCTTCGAGAAAGCTCGCGCTCGGCCAGCCTGCGAATTTACGACGCGCCCATTATTTCTTCACGCCTAAAAGCCCTTCGGGAAAGTTTTCTAATTCTTTAATGTTCTGTGAGAACGCGAGTGCCTCAGCAAACTTCAGCCGAAATTTACAAGTTAGCTTAATTTATGTAGGCTTCCGCGGGATTATTCTGTAGTCGTGAAATCCCCGCTGAAAGCGTCGCTCTGACTTAATATTCGATTTTCTCCATGAAATTTCAATTTCGTTCTGCCACCGTCTAAACGGAGGAAGAATATCTTGGGGATTTTTCTGCTTGGTAATACAAACGTTTCCGACGGATATAAAGAATTCGAGCCGGCCAATTGATTTGCTGGTCGACCGGCAAGACCGTCCGAGGTGTGGAAACACTTATCGACGATCCGTGTTCGGCTGACCGGCTCGGTTTCCCTTTACTTTTCGACGATCAGCTACTTGAGCGGAGGGGGTGATCTCGCTAATGGAACCTGGACGCAACGTTCCGGAAAGACATTGGTGTCTGCCCGAACACTGGGGTGAGTGGCGATCTATATAATCGGTAACCGTTCGTATAGACTGGCGCATGGTCGATATGACTCTTTCGTGCTGAGGAAATATCACTCGAAACCACAGGAGTCATTGCTACAAGGTTTAAAACTGCGCGTGACCACCAGTGATACACCACCATTTTTTCGTTGGCGCTACGGTAAGTGGTAGCGACTGGAAACGGTCAGACGTACGAGCTCCCTTCCACCGAGCGAAAGATACAACGTTATTGAATATATTGCAAAAGAATTCCATCGCCGACCCAATCCTTTCCGCTCGAAATAAATCATTTTAACAGACCAACGAATCCGAATATTTTGTTTTTCTTTCCAAGCCGCAAAACCCTTCGCATCGAAAACAAACATTTGCCGAATCTCCCCGTACGCGGAACATCAAACGCATTTTTAGATCCTTTAGCACGCACACACAATGTACGGAAAATATCTTGCAAAATATTCCCGCTACACACTGAAACGAGAAAAATCTTCCGGCACGCAATCGCGCGAGATGAATACACCGAGGGACATCATACATATAGCGATCGTTCGATGAAATAACACATTCGCAATAAATCATTGAATCGAGGACATTCGTGTCGGACGTTGTTTGTCATCGAACCAGCTAATAATCCATCAAATGTCGCGTAAAACATTTAACAAACCCGCCGAATACACGCGGACCGCTAGCGCGCCGATGATTCCGGGCGACCGATACCGGCTGAATTTAATAATAATAATAATAATCATAATTTTAATAACACCGCACCCGTCGGCGTATCAAATTCTGTTATTCCATGCGCAGAAACAGATATTTTCGGGTCACCGATGCGTCCATCCAGAGGGATATTTGAAAATTGAGCACATAAAATGACGGTTCAGCTAATAACACGGGGAGAAATTAATATCGCCGCTCGTTAAGGCAAATAGCAATATGAAATGTTAATATCTGGCCCCGTATCCGCACCGGAGAAATCCCGTGTTGGGCTCGTCGCCGCGGATTATTTTCGGAGTTTTCCGCGGCCAGGATTCTTAAACTCGAATCCCCCGGCCATCGCCGATAAATGGACTCTCCGGTCTGCGGTGCGCCGTTTTGGAATTCCTCGCTCGGGATCAAGGGATTGCGGTCTAATTTCATGTATATATTCTATAACTCGGCACTTCGAATTTTAACGCGACCGTTCCTCTCCCCTGAATTCCCTCAGACCACCGGAGACCGTTCCCCGCTGTCGTTAGTATAGCAATAGCGATGCTTGGTCCGATCGTTTCGGAAAATTGAAAAGGATTATTGCTTCATTTTATCCAGCTACGCGATCCTTTGAATATCATTGTCTGCTTTTGTCGAATCCCGAGAAGTCCATTGCCGTTTCATCTTATCGAATCTCGAGAATTTTTGTGGATAATCCTTTCCTTTTTATAGTTTTCTGCGAGTTTAAGCAGAAATCCGCAATTGGTTTGCGACGTTACAAGCAAACCTTGAAAATATAAAGAGCTTTCGGGAATATAATTTACATAACGATGCTCGGTCCACTTAAAATTCTGCACGAACCGTGAAACGTTCATGAATAAACGATAAAACTGTCGAAACGGGGTTACTTAATAATAATAATTCGCGGCAATGAAATTGTTAATTAAACGATTCTTCGTGCGTATATATTCGTTCGTCAGCACGTATGTTCGCCGATCGGTCTCGCTAACGATTCCTGCGCTCGGTTTCCGATGGAATTCTAGGCATCTCGTCGACTAACACAGACGCTTCAGAAATTCCTTTAATAAATATTTAATTAGCCACTCCCGAAACGCTGTGAAATATAATGAAATCGCGCGAAGTGAAAATACTTCGAAAGTTCTTCGAGGAGAATTAAACTACCATTATTAGACTGCATAATTGAGCTTTATGGGCGGTACACTGTAGAGTGGTTGTCGATGAAGTGTTGCGAACTCAAATTAGTTGGAAATTTAATCGACATTAGTTTGTAGAGCAGCTTATAATCCTCGCTGGTCGGTGGAAGAATTTCAAGTAGTACAGGTCAGCCACGATCAGACCTTTTTGGACCTCGTTAGACGTGGTCCGACCGTGCACTGCAGTGCCAACTAATTTAATTTACTTTATCATTGTATAATTATACAGTTACTCGAAGAAACAAAGAAACAGAAAGAAAATGTATATATTACAAGTGGAACAATTCATTTTCTCGTGTTACACAAAGTCACCAGCGTGAAAGCCGAGCGAAGCAATTTCCCAAAGAAAAAATTCTCCGTTTTCCGTTGAATCTCGTATTTTTGCGAGCACTTTTCTCAAGGGGTTGCAATATTCTGTGTCCCTTTGCCGCGTCGATTCCCCGGGCAACAGGGTCTCGGGATAAGCGACATTTGTCTTCCGGTTTCGGGACGGAACGAACAGGTGAAATCACAGGAACAGCTGATATTGAATATCCGCGGCGGTACGCGATCGATCCTGATTTAATAACAGCAGAGCAACTATCGGGCCGGGCCCGAAACTTTCGCACTGTTTGTCTTTCGTTGCTCGTTCCTTTCGCGGCGGCCCGGCAAGCGCGGCGTGTGGAAACAGAGATTTAGGTCAGCGGCGCGGATCGTCCAGGAATATTGCTAGGTGGATGCAATTATCGCGGCAGCTTCCACAGCTATTACGCTCTCGCCATCTCGTTCCGCGCTTCCTCTCGAACCGTCGATCTTCGCGGTAATTTTTCCAGCAAAATCTCTTTTATTCGCGGAGTTTCGAATTTCGAAAATTACGATTACACCCCACGGTCGAAGACACCAGTCGAGTTCGTGTGTACGTAGACATCGCGATCACAACTTTCCGCTGTCAATCGGCTCACAACGATTTCGCGGCGGCTTCTCGGAAATATATTCATAACCAACGGAATCCGAAGCCGCCTCTTGACACCAATCCGTTCTCCCTCGGCCGAAGTAGTTTCTAATGCGTTTAATATGCACTCGCTTCCGCCCGAGCGTGTAACCCAGGAACTTCGGAGCTTTGCCCGAAAGCTCCCGGCCGAGACCGAGACTTGACAAGCACAATCGCGGGCTACCAAGATTCAAGTCGTTAATAACCGGATATTCCGGTCCGCGAACGGAATACGGCAGGTTTTATGCGGGATTCTCCTGGTTCCGCAAACTCCACGTTTCGAGTTTCAGTATTTCGTGCGTTTCTTCGATCGCCGCGATCACGCGAAGAGACGAGACGTCTTAAGACAATTTCCACTGTTTGCTCTCGCGTCGAGTATTGTACCCTGGACTGCGGTTGCAGCTGGCTACTTCGTCGCACAGGATCGAATCGATTTTATGCGAGTCGCTCGGGGCATTCGGTCGAAAACTTGCTTAAATTTTTATTCTCCTCAGAGAAGAGAGGTAGCTAAACATGTTTCTTCTGGAAGTTCCGGCCCTTGAGAATCCTATACGCTGATTTAGCCATTTGGAGAAGTAAAAATTTGTTACATCTCGTGGGAATTTTTTCCTCGTGGTCTGACTATTATCGGTTCTATCTACTCGAGTAAGTGCACCATATCAATTTTACATTCGATACGTTGCTTTCTTTTCCATTCAATACACCGAATAAATTATACGACGAACGAGCTGTAGTAACGTAACATTAATCAGAAGCCGGTCGTTTAATCTTGCTCGACTCGTGACAATGCACGATGGGTAAAAAAATATTTTGATGGTTCGAGAATGACGCTTCATAAACGTGCAGGCTCGGCGAGCTTTTTATAAATATATACTTCGCCCAGTTATTTCGCGATTTTCTGGTTCGCAGGGAAAAAAGGGAAACGTTCGAACGAAACGAGAGACAGAGCTTTCGATCCCGATGAGGAAGAGAAATGATAAATATCAGCGTCGTTCTTTTTCGACTTTTTTTACGCGACTCACGATGTTTTTGTCGTAAC
Source organism: Lasioglossum leucozonium (assembly GCA_028454225.1). NCBI lineage: Eukaryota > Metazoa > Arthropoda > Insecta > Hymenoptera > Halictidae > Lasioglossum > Lasioglossum leucozonium. Next base: position 9,923,488 of record CM052207.1, on the reverse strand, counting down.
ACCGTGCCGCGATCTTTCGTTAAACGATGATACGAATTTTCCGCCTAGCGAGGGAATAATTTATCCTGTCTGATCTCGTCGCTTTTTATACAGCATCGGTAGGAAACCAGGTAAATCGATTCAAATGGACCGAAGTACAACGCCGGTATCGAAGTTTGATTCAGCGTGATGGGAATACAGATATAGGAAAATAGAAAGCTTGTTTGGTTTACCGGTTGTCCGATTACGAAACGAAAATATGATGTACACGCTTTCGCTGGGACGCGGGAAACAAGGAAAATTGAATGGAATCCCTAGACGGTCTTTAGGGTCTATCGCGTTTGTTCCATCGATATTTCGTTTGTCTCTCTCTCTCTCTTATGGCTCTCTGTTTCCCCGAACACTTTCACAGGGATCGGCATATCGGTGTCGTTGAAATTCTACAGGGAAACTCGACCGCGATATTCGTGCTATCTAAATTTACAATACATATACACATGTATGATTCCGTAATCGGCATCGCTTTCTTCCGTAACGAGTGGAACAGCCTCTACCTGGAACAGCGTCGCGGAAATTATGCAAATGAAATTACATCGTCGCGAAGTTGTCCCGTAAAGATGAAAAACTATCGGTCAAGCTGTAAAGCGAGACTGGAAAAATTGAATTTGCTCGCGATAGCGTCAGCTGCACCCTAAACTGCAACTGGCCCGTGATCCATCATCCCCAGAGATCTTGCGCTTGACGAATTAGCTCACCGTCCGCTTTATCGAGCTGCTTCTTCGGTGTACTCCAACTTGAGAATCTAATTCGATTCATATTTCATGAAGAGATAAAGCTGTTGCACCAAGTTAACGATATTTTCTTAGAAAACTCGGAAAGTCGTATTAACGATTTACGGTCGAGTTTCTTCGGGCTCGTAGAGCGATCCGATGAACGCTGTCTTGATTAGCGTATACGAATTCCGTTCGATGCGCGAAGCTCGACTCGTAGCGGTATCAACGAATTAAGTGGCCAAACAATTTCATACGGAGATTTATCTGACCACGACGTTTAATTTGGAACGTCATCGCGATGCGTTTCCGTTCCCTGCTTTCCTTGCTCGCGGTCCAATTCGGTTTAGGCGGTGTTACATACTCAGTTCGTATTCCAGTTTCAGTAGTATTGCCCGCCCACGGTCAGACAATTCCAGACGAGAAATGACAAATTTCAATCGGAACGCTGTCCGTTCCGAAAAATTTGATAGTCGCCTGGCTAGTACCAGAATTTCTAGAATTTTACGAATCCGAACAAATCGTTTCTGAAAATGCGAGAACATTTTCCGAAAATGTTTAACCGTGCGCCGTCCATCGCGCGCAACAGTTTGTCATCGTTTCACGTAGCAGCTCGTTCGTTCGACTTCTCGATGCTCTTTTATCAGCCGGTCCTTCAGCCTTATCGGGGGAACTTCAGCTTCGCGAAAGCCGTCTTTTTTTCGGCAAGGCGTCCGCTTCGAGCGGCAGAAGGTGGCTCGTCGAGTTAATTAAGTTCGCGAGAGGCGGCGGGTTAATCCGCGGGACCGGGAAATCGTCTTAATAACCAGCAGCGGCCAATTAAATCGCGGGGAGCCCGGAGGACTCGTCCGCGACTGGTTCGCTCGGTTACGAAATCGCCCCCGACAGCTAAAACAATCGCGCGCTCGGCCGTGTCTCATCTGTATTTTCTAGTGTTTGCGCGTTCAAGCGGCGGACGAGAGAAAAGGACAAAAATTCGAGGTAAGAAAACACAAAGGGGCATGCACGGGAACAATGGACTTCACGGGCAGAGAGGACGCTTCAGCTCGGACCCCGAGGAGTAGGACCTTCGAGGGCGGCTTTTGTTCTCGGCGGACCTCGCGAAAATAAGCCGTCCCGGTGGTTCTTCTTTCTCTGCTCGCAACGATTCGCCGCGAATCGTTTGCAGAACGACAATAGACCGCGGATTTGTCGCGCGTTCGACGAAACGCTCCTTTATACGCGGTTCACGGGGAATTTTTGGCGGATAGAGAGAAAGCTCTGACGAACACACCGGGAACATGTTTGCGGGAGCTAGGGGCTCGCCGGGCGACTTGACACGTTCGCTGCCCGGCGCGAGATAACTTGCGGCTGATGTGGCACGAAATTTTATGCACGGCACGCGAACTATGGTCTAACGAGAATTTTTGTTTGGAGAAATTTACATTTCTGCCGGCGCGCGGCCAGGGAGATGGGAATCGCGCGTACGCGTGTGCTCTGGGTTGATCAAAAAGTAATTTTATCGGGAAGACATGCAGAAGTGCTCGAGAGAGCCTAATTTAAAAATCCTGTTCGTTGCAATTTGATCCTTTTTCAATATAAATCAGAAGATTCTTCTATCGTTAACGCTAAACCTACCGAGCACTAACTTTCATTAAAATGTTTTACCTCACAAATACGACAGGACAGTATCTACTTGGATAGTGTACAATTTTTATATACAGTATGTGCTGAAGTATAGAAAGGTAACTGTATAATTTTAATAGCGGCTAAATAAAAAATATGAAACGTTTCATCGATTCGCAGCCACCGAATCTCGAACTTATCGAACGGGGGACGAAACGAGTACGGTTGTATCGCGAGCGCGTCGGATTTGAAAAAGAACTGGCGGGAGTCGATGGAAGAAATTACTCTCGCGAGGAGCGTCTCCTCAAAAGCCGAGACGGAATTGAACGGAAATGAACGCGAAGACGACCTGGGCAAGACAGAAAGAAAGAGAAACGAAGAGATAAAAAAAAGAGAGCGTAGCAGAGGGATCGCAACAGGAAGCCTCGCGAAAAAAGGAACAGAGTAGAAGCGGAGGGCACAAAGCGAACAAGAATTTAATTAGCGTAATCTCGCGGCGGCGAGGCGACTGGGCCGAACGTCTGATTATTTGCAGTCTGCTTTGTCCGACACGAGATCTCTCGGTGTTCCTCCCCGTTTTCATCTTGGTCAGCAACACCTTTGAAAGCGCGCCAAGAGGGCCGGCGCGCGTGTCGTTTCGACGTTAATTAAATTTCATTGGCCCCCCGACGACTGTGGACAGTGTAACGCCGCGAAGGAAGCAATTTCCACGGTTAGGCGAGTTCCGAAAGGAATTCACGGCTGCGAGTATGCCGGTTGATGGATTGGGGATCGGCGGTTTCCGTTCCGCAAATTTTCGGGTCAATTCCCGAAATCTCCAGTGGGCGTTAATTGGCATACTTCGGCTTCATTTTATGCTGGTCTGATGAACATGAATGATGAAATGATCGCTGGAAGCGCAAGAAATCTCATTTCCGTGCATCGGACACTCGTGTCGTTGATTGTTCCGCGCTGTACCCAAGCCATATTCGTCCGCAAAGTTCTCGACAGTTGCATAGCAGGTTGCATAGCCGTTGCATAGCGGTTGCATAGCGCCGTCCGTAGTCTCGCGATGCGAATTGGCGCTCGACTCGAGCCTAAAGAGCGAACCGAGTCCCGTGCCAAGCTTTTTCGCAATTTGCCTGGGTCGCTGCGGCCAGGGCCTGGGGAATCGGTCAGTCCGGGCACGTCTCGCGCGCCTAAGTCGCGAAAACGGAAAGTTTCATGCGCGTCTATGAATCAGACCGACCCGTGGACGTTTTATCATCCCGGTCTCTGCGACAACCGCTCGAGGACGGAGGAGTCGCGAACGAGGTCGCGGAAACAATGTTACGCTTATCGGCGGGGAGGCATCTCGCTGACGATAGTTAGAGAAGTTTCGCGTTAACGCTTCTTCTTCTTCTTATACTTATTCCGGGATTTTTATCTCTCTCTCTCTCTCTCTTTCTCTCCTCAATCCCGGAAAATTCCTCGCGTTTCCGCTGATCGTAGCCTGTCAGCTTTTCGGCGCGAAAATTAGGATTTGTCCGGGATTTTTACGGACAGCGGCCAATTAATCGGATAATTGGATAGGGGATCATTTCCAAAATTAATATATTATACTATAAAACACTATTTGATATGATAAATGTCACGTTTGCATGTCCTAGTGCGAAACAAATGTGATAAGTAGAATGGGGATTGGCCAGTAGTCGAATAAATCGTACATTTCCTACAGTTTGGAAGCAACGTGTTTGTTGTAATAATGTTTGTTGTAAAATGCGAACGGAGATCTATATTTGAGGTTGAATTAAACGTTCATGTGGTCTTAATGGAAAATGTTAAGGGGTTGGTTCCCGGAGCAGCACAACGAGTTAAGCTTTATGGTCCAATTTGCAGAAACATCAACTAAACACAAACTAGTTCGCCCGGCTACGGGTTCTATCGGGTTACAGGTGAAACAAAAACCGCGTGAAACTTTATTCACTGAGCGAGGAGGATGAGGAGAGTCTCGGGAGCTCCGCGGAATTTCTTAAGCCAATTACAGTTTGCCATATTTACTGCAAATCAAGTTTTAATGGCACTGGTTGCTCTAATTTACAAGCTTAGCTATCCGCGGATGATTTCTTCCGCGGGAAATGTAAAAAATTTCGTACTGCCAAGAATAATGTACAGCCGGGTCCTGGTTGCTTGTGCCAATATGCTCTGCACGTTCCCGTACAATTATTATTATTTTCACAGATGAAATAGCATAGAAAGATAAGGAGTATAATTGAAAATTTTTCACAAACATCTTCGGACAATGAAACGCAATCAAAATCCTCGTGGAGAAATACTCGAACCAGATTGAAACGACTCTCGGCAAGATAGACGAGGCGTTCAAACGTCAAAATAAAATCACATTGCGCATAAGACGGCCGAAAAGTGTCGTTTTCCACAGTCTCTCCGAGGCTCTCCAGTAAATCGAGAACGTTCAGTGAGCAGCAGCTCGACGAGGGACACCGCAAGAGCCACTTCTCTGGCAAATGGAGAGAGGGAAGAGGACAGAAGAGCTCGAGAAAGAAAGACACAGAGAGAGAGAGAGAGGAAGAGAGAGAATCAGCAGGACGCGCGTAGTTCTTCTTCTTATTTACCTTTTTCGCTGCTTTCCAGGCTAACGGATTTCATTCGTATGCAGATTAGAGCCGCGCAATATGGCGGAGCACAATGGCCGCGTCGGAACCTGGTTTAGCCGATTGTGTTACGGCCGCGGCGGGGCAGCTCGACTGGAAAAAAGTCGGTCCCCTCCCACCGGAAAAATGCCGTGGAATAGTAATTCCTATTTCGAACAACACGGAAGAAAGAAAGCTTTCCCCTGGCTAGTTTCGCACGCACCCGGCTCTCTGATATATTCCTCGGACAAAGGCAACGCTTTTCTTCCCGCTCGCGAAACGCGTTTGTCGTCGCACCGAATCGTCGATTTTACTATGATTTTCAACTTAGCCGTGAGCCGATTCCCAGTTTCGGGATCGACACGACGTCACAATAAAAGTGCCGCTAAAAGGGGAGAGATTGTGAACATACCCGATAGGGAAAATTACCATTATCGTAACTAGAACACGTCAGGAGCCTCAACGCTCAAGGAAATTACATAGTAATAAAGCAACTATTTATAGTCTCCCGCTGAAAATTACTTCATTAACTAGTTCCAATTGTGCTCGTCGCAAACGTGGCAGTCGAAGTGCCTCATCATCCGAAGTTAATTGAGGAACCCTTCGAATTATTCTCATCGTAAATCTGGTGTGTATTCAAAACGCCTCGTCATCCTCTTATTCAGAGTAACAGACACGTGAATACCTTAACAATTACCACACGCAACAAAGACGCTCGCTTTATCTGTCTACCGGCAACCCTCATCGTTCAAAATTAATTTATCAACCCCTCGTCATCTTGTCATAAATCTGATATCTATTCGAAATCTAACATGCCGCGAACGTTTGATAGGCTAGCAAAAATTCACGTTCCCAACGTGAAATTCCCCACCGCGCGAACGTGTCAGCCGGACAAGCTGATTCGCGGGGATTCGCAGGTGTACCAACCTTCTCAGTGACATTTACGCCTGTTCAGCTCCCTCCTCAAGTCAGATCCGCCGAGCCGGGGTTGTCGGTGGCACTGTTTCGCAACTCTGTTTGTTTATCGCCGGGATGCACTTCACTAAACGTACCGCGTTCCGTCAGCTGCATCGTGGCGCGTAATCGTTTCTCAGGGTTCACTGATTCACTCATGTTTAAGGGTGCGTTCTCACCGTTCATCGTTCGAACGAACGCGCGGGGGGCAGAATTTTCTATCAAGGTGCACAACACGCGGGCAGCAACGTGCGCGGCTGCGAATTCTTCTTCTTCTTCTTCCTCCCGTTGCTGGCACTCCGCGCTAATTAATAATTGCCGGCCGACGACGCATCGGCGCGGATCGACCGGTCCGACAGGTGGATTATCGATCCGCCGGACAGGTGTTCGTAACAGGTGTTAACGATCGAGAGATCCGCGGTAACTTCCGGCTGGACGGCACGATTCGATCTCGGCTCGTGCCGCGACCAACCCTCATCGCTGTTTTGGACTCGGCATCGCGATTCCTGCCGTTCAGATGCACTTCCGCTCGACGATCCCCGCTGGATATAGCAGAGGTATCCCAACGGTGGATAGAATACCGGTCTCGGTGATGTGCACTGCGATTACGCGATTATATACACCCCCCTCCCCTTGCGACCCCGTCCCTCCTCCCGCCCCTTCGCAACAGACACGACGCGCGGGACTCGTTAATGTTTCAAGATTCTATCGATTCGCGTCGCGACAAGAAGCGACCTTCGCGAATCCGCGAGCTGATCGCCGCGCCGGCTTCGCGAGACTGCGAACCTTCCCCAGGCACCAACCCCCGGCCTCTGAAAGCGGGGGTGGTTCGTTGATAAAGTGGCGGTTCGAGGGGAACGAGAGGGGTTCCTATTTTTTCTTTTTTTTTTAGGGGGAGCGGAATTTTTGGATCGAGGACAGTGATCTCGATTTGTTTGAATTTCTGCAACATTTGCGAACAGTATTTATTGTTCCTTGCACGGTGATAATGATTTTTATACATTGCATCTCGGAGAATTTCCCGGCGGTTTTAATATTCATCTTACGTCAGTCATTTTTCATTGTCGACGCCGGAGGTTTCGGCGAGAAGGAAGTGCAATGCAGTTTTGTCGAGAAAAAAATTTATTTCAGCGGTATCGAAAAGTTGAAAGAGAATCGATCCTCTCATTCAATTTTTACAAGCAAACATTCTTTTGTTCGGACACGATTGCGAACTGCATGTTGTTATCGCGTGTATGGAATAAGTTTTCAATACATTTTCACCGCGAACAAATTGAATCAAGATGAAAATTCGCTTCGCTTTGTTTTGTCGAAGAGTGATTCGAGGATTTTTTTTTTATTTCTCTGAACCATTGCTCTGACAAGCCATGACTGTTTGATCAGTCAATTTAGACGATCTCGACGAGTTTATCAATAGATCGACAGAGGCAATCAAATCTGAACGAGATTGTCAACGCGTTCCGCGATTCACACCGGGCGTGTGTGATTTATGGCAGCGCATGTCGTACGAGAGAGACGGGTCCGAAGTTCGAGTTACGGTTCGACAGCGTGCATGGAAGAATCTTTATCATAGTAAACGGCCGATATCACTATACTTTCGGGAAACACGTTTTCCGAATTCAAGACTGACCCAGGTTCTCTTCCACACGGATTTGTTCGTAGAAAATTTTCGGTGAAACTCTGGGAAAAGAGAATTGCAGTTCGATCGGACAGTCCGAAAGTTATTTACTCGAACCGGCCGCAATTTCGTTGCGTTTTATGGCGTGCGCGTCCGTCGACGGACAATTCGTCGGGTTCGCTCGACGATAAATAAACGACATCATCGGCGATAAGTAATCCAGCGAGTGTGAATGAATTCCCGTGAAAAATTAACCGACGCGTCGCGCGGAATCAAAAGAGCAGAAACGGGAAAAATCGATCGAACCCGCGCGCGTCGATGCTTGCCCCTGTCTGTCCGCCAACATGCGGAAACAGTATTGAAAATAACAATGAAATTCGAGTTCGAACGAGCGCGCGGAATTTACAGGAGAGAGCAACTGGCGCTCTCTATTGTTCGCTTTTTATCGGCCGCCATGAAATTAATATCCGCAAAAAAAAAAAGACAGGAACCAATTTATGTACAGGACCGTTGAAAAATATTTTTTGTTCGCTGTGGCTTGAATTCGCAATAAAAACGGATGTAGCAATGTGCAATATTTAAATAAGCTGAATCTCGGCGACGATCAATTTTTCGTTCGCCGCCGAAACGACGCCTGGTGATGGCAAAAAAAGCGTCTTTCTGAATTTTTCATCAGGAAGTATGACGACTACAGTCATTCGCTGGTGGTGTTTAAACATTTTTCGAAACCAGCACGAACGCAGAATCTGAAGCACAGCTTGCATAAAGATTCCCCGATGGTCCGCGTTCTCCGGAAATAGTTCCATGTTACAACGTCCTCCTGAGCGAGTAACCCAAATTTCTCCGTGGAGTTCGGGCGATTAATCAATTCCAACGCGGGACGTATAAATCTCGGCGGAATCAAGATTCGCGTAACTTCCGAGCGAACGTTACCGCAACAACGGAGACGGAAAATTCGTCGTCGGGCGCTTAAAAATTGATTTGATCGGACCGGGGCAATGTGGAAATCTTTACGACGCGAAAGCGTAACCCACATTCAAAAATGTGTGCCGCGCGTTAAGTGCATTTTAGGGGAAACTGTCGCGAGCAAACACCGTTAAGCCAGCCCTTAAACGCGGATCGACGTCCCGGCTGTTACACACCGATCGTAGAAATTTTACTGCTGCCCGATGAATCAGTTCGCTCCCGCTTCCGATAACGCTCGTAAACTCGCCCGAGTCTCGGATACCGATGCATTCGAACAGTTTCGCTTCCGGTGCATCGGATTTCGCGGTTACCTTCCGAAAGAAACCGGCAGCAACAACGACGCCATCGATCCCTCCCGGAACGAACCGTTTATGAAGCTTTCAAACCTTGAATAGACTCCCGGCAACATAACCGTATCATAGTTTCTTTCTTTTCAAGTTCATCGCAGGTATTTAGGGACGAGAACTTGCGCGCGATCCGCTCTGTTGCGATAGAAAACTTGCAACTTTCTAACTGAATGTTTCCGCGTGATCGATAGCTATCGCGGCCCGTTATTTTAGAATTTCTATTTTCGCTCGTTGTCAGAAGATTTAGCACGAAAGAACCGGATGCATGAAATTGATTCTGTTATCACGGATTTTTCATTTAAAAGTTTAGAATTTCAGGCTACCGAAATTCTTATTGAGGATGTAAAGAGAATCGAGCACGTATTTGAACAGAAAATTGTACTTTCCGCATCTCGATCAGCTATCGCGTTGCCCTAATTTCTGCGGCGAGGTAATAAGAAAGTATCGATACAGGGGAACAGCTATATCTCGTCTTCAGCATGCTGTCAAGAACCGATTCACAGGATTACGATCCGAACGGGCGAAGGAAGAAGATACCGACGGAATTTCCCAAGACACGACCACTCGTTTTTATTCCAAGGGAGGTGGTTCTTGTCCCTCTTGGCTGAACTACTCTTCCGAAGAACCTCAAGAACCAATGTGTCGTGCCGCTATAGCTCTCCCAGTTTATTCTCAAATCGTATCGAAGTATCCTCTTGTCAATGTTGAGATCATTGCTTGGGGAAGGCCCGTTTTGTTATCGAGTCTTTAGAGGGATTGTCGTTGGGAACTCTGATTCTAGATGCAGCAATAATGCCGTTAAGGCAACGACGGTAATTCCTCGCTAATTTATCTGTGTTCTGTTGAGAATTTCGACAATGTTAGTCTCACTAGCGGTAGCACACTTTGTTTTTCATTGTTCACATCGACTGGACAAACTTGTGCTAGTTTAAGTACTAATTTAACCCTTAGCACACGAGTGGTGGCTCAGAGTCGCCGCTACAAATTGTTCTATCATTATTCACAATAACGGGTAAATTCTTCTCGATCGAAATTTATGTATATAATAATTAAATGACATCGGCGCCCGGTTCGATCATGCATAAAACTAACAACAAATGTGCAATTATTTAAACATGTTTAAAGATTTCATTTCATGTTTAAATAATTGCACATTCGTTGTTAGTTCTATGAATGATCGAACCTGGCGCCGATATCATTTAATTATTATATATTATTCACAATATTGTTTACATTATAAAATATAGAATGAAATTATTCTAGGTCGCAAGAAACGTTTAATTTTCCAAAGGGTTAAGTACTGGTATTAAAATCTTTAATACAAAAGCATTACACCTCAATCATTGTCGGAATTTAAGAAACAACTGCGGAAAAAAGTTGTGACATTCTAAACAATTTCTTACAAACTTGTAGATAATATTTGTTGTTAGTATAACCCTGTCGCTGAATAATCATGCAGAAAAATGGCGGAACCTGGGAATTTCCCAGAATTCAGGGGAATCGAAGAACCCGGGCTATTTCGATGGCATTCAGCGACGATACCGACTACGCCATCCAGTCCTTAATATTGCACCACTATTTCCCGCCTATAAATACTAAATACAGAGTACGATCAGGTTTCCCGGTTTACAGAGGAGGCTCAAAGCCGGCTGGAAGTGTCTACCTTTAATACACCCCCGAAGCCAGGGCCGTATCTCTGCAATCTAGTTAAGTAATGAAAGAAAAACCGTTCCTCCTATCCTAATAGAAACACTGCGACTAATGGAGGGTTAACGAGATCATGTTGGCTCTGTCTTGAGAAAACTGGGTCACCGATTAGAATACGTGCTTTTAAATTCGCGTGGACGATGTTAATCGGGCTTCCAAGTTCAGGGTACGCTCACGAACGTTAGAGAACGATTATTTTTTTCTTATCAGATCTGAGAGGCTGCGATAGACGCAGATCCGTCGAAACGATCGGTTATCGAAGCTCGATGGACGGTCGCGAGTGCGCTTGCGCTTAATTAGTATCTGGACGTCTCTCCGATATGATCGAAAGAAAACTCGAATAATTTCGCTTCCTGCTCCTTTTTTTTTATATAATAAATTACCAACATTAACTGCATCAAGGTGGCGAGATCTGCCCCGACTTGAGGTTACATCGATTGGGCGCACTTTAACGGCGCGGATAAACGAAGGTTCCACCTTGTTTTCGTAATGCGGTAGACCGCGGAATTTTGCTGCTTTCGTAGCTGTCGCGGGCCGTTAGTTAATTAGTGAAATTCCAATGGCGATCGCTGCGGATCATTATGTAAAAATCACACGCATCCGTTTTGTTACGAGGGACTGGAGCCGCTTAAGAATCTCCAAGTTTTGCTCCGAAAATCGGATGTTGCGCGTGTTACCGGCTGATGTAAGTTCGGAAATTGAGCCAGACGATCGCCGATGACGCAACACGAAGATGACAGGCACGGGCCGGCCCTTGTCTTCGCGGTCGTTTTAAAAATGGCGAAACAAATTGTCACGCGATCGGGGACACGGGGTGCTCGAATCGTTACTTGCGGCCGGTGGTTCATTAAAGTTAATGTATCCTCGATACATCGATATCGGCCAGCCGCACGAGAGAGGAAGCTAGTACCGACATCCCTTCTCCTCCCCACCACCGCCACTATCGCGTACCAATCACGATGAATTTTACTAAAATCCTCGGATAAACACACAACGGAAATTCCGTCGAAGGCCGAGAGGGGCTCGCCACAACGGTTTACGTAACGAAACGACGCGAGGCGACGCGACGCGTCTTAATTCCACGTGAATTACGATCCGACGCCTTTCTTTCGACCCGACGGACCTGGATATTCGTTTGCTCGGACACGAAACGGGAAACTGTCCTTTGTTGCAGTCCCGAACTCGTTCGACTTTCATAAATTTTCGCCGACTATTCGGTGGAAACTAATATTAGAACTGCCGCGTGCGAGGCAGGATCGTTCATTAGTCATTTCATCCGCGGAAAAACTGACTTCCGCTGCAAGCCGAATTTATTCGATTCTGATCGCGATTCGATTTTATTCGTTACGGTAATCTCAGCAGGGTGGAACGAATTATTTTTCTTGGCTTGTTATTGAAACATTCAGATTTGTTACAGGTTGAATTAATTCGAGCTTGATAAGTTCGTTCTACTTTCGAAATTATCTAGGACCATTTTTAATTTTTTTTACAAAATTGATCTACATTCATACTCAAATTCATTTCGGTCGATTTAATCTGATTTCAATGTAATTTCCTCATTTTTTAAACAGATTTCTTGGATTCGCCTGCATGGCAATATTTTCAGCTTTGATGATAATAATTAACATTGTTTTTGACGATACCGTGGTCAAATAGAGGTAAAGTGTGAAGAGCTAGAAAAATGCAAGCAGCTTTAGTGAACCGTAAGAGTGCGATCCTATTACACGGCAATGCTAGACCTCATTTTGCATAGGAAACATCATGCGACTGCACGAGAAAATTTTTATTTCAAGCGTTTCAATTTGAACAATGATATATTTTGTCCATCTGTAAAAATAGACTGTCGCGATTATTTTCACGGTGAAATAAAGTACTTCCAGCACCATTTAGAATCAGAAAATATCGGAAAAGGGTGAATTTGTGGAGAGACGAATGCCGGTCGGTATTTATTTAAACTGAAATTTAATCGATGCTGAAACAGCAAACCGACGGATAATAATTACAACGACGATTGTTCGGGAACGGATCGAGGGACGGTAAGATGAGAGGCGGGAAATTTGAATAAAGCTTCTCCGAACCATTCGAATTAGCGGAGAAATCGGATCCTGTGATTATTTATCCAATTTTTCTATAGCGTACTGCTACCATCGAATCAACAGATCGTTAGCAAGGGAATTATTGCAACAACAAAACTCGTCGCGACATCTGTAAATAATAATTTGATGTTCAGACGTTCGCTCGCGTTTACGAAGCTCGTATCGCTTTCCGCGGGCAGCTCTCGGACATAAACGAATTTTTTGGTTTCGCGGCTCAAGCGCGCGGCGCTCTCTCGCGATTATTATGATCGCAACGCGTCGCGTCGCCGCGGCGCCTATTAATTTCGGCGGGAAACATAACTTTAATGAGACATTCTCGCGGGGTGTATAATTTTAATTACTGCAGAAATTACGCGAAACAATTATTTTCTCCATTGCCGTTCCGGGGGGGCCGGAGTGATTAATTTAATCATATCATATTTCCGAAATAACAACGCGGCTGAACTCGAAATCCTCGAGGAATTTAATCAACGCGCGCGCGTACGGTCCGGCCGCCGCCGCGCCGCTATGGGATAATCGTCTTGCCGGCTTCGCCGCAGGAGCAATTCTAACGGTTTAAGCGGGAAACGGAGAAAGAACGAGTCGCCAATTATCGAATGCTAATTGAATAAACGGCGTCTGGTCCCCGGGGATAGTCATTAATTAAAATTTCCCAGGAGGACCAGCGCCGCGCCGGGTAAGGCCGGATAAAAATTCAACGACGCGTCCCTCCGAGCCCCGCTATTCAATCGGCGTAGCCTTGACGCGAATCTAATTAACGGAACCGACGACTTATTTACGAATTTTCTCGAACGGTCCTCCATCAATTATTCCCGCGACAAAGAAGATCAAGGCTTCGATGGCCACCGCCAGGATTAAACATTCGCTCCGGCTCGTCGCGGCGTGTAGCGTCACTTTCGATAGATCCGAAACGTTCCGGATCCGTTCGCACGAATAATTGATCGAGCTCTGACCGCCACTTTCCTTCGACTGAACTTTTAATTGTCGCGCGGGACCGTTTATGCTCGCCACCGGGGACACCGCGAGAACCTGAATTAATAAGCGGTTCAGGGTTTCACCGAGAGTCCCATTTATCCCCCGAAATCCACCGAAATCTCTGATAAATCCTCCCGTCACCGGGAAATTCTATAGTCGCATTTTTCGGCGCGACTGTCAGGACTATCCGTCTCTCTCTTTCGGCCAGTCCAAATGAAATTTCAGCCATTTTTCTGTATTTAATACGCCGGGCTGCCCATTTTTCAGCTCGAAACGCTCGGGGAAACCTAACTCGTGATAAATGAATTTTTTCCCATTCAATGGTATAATTGAACGACTGTTAAATTCTAAACAGGGACGGAAGGGTGTGTTTAATTTTTGATTCTGAATACTCACGCGAACGTAATACAATATAAATTTTAAGAAATGGTGTAGAATTAATAAAATGTGTTAGATTTATGATATCAATCTCAGGACAATGTCCCCGCCCCCTCCGCGTTACCTCCAGTACAGTATTCTAAAATGGTATTAAAGTCTATACGGGATTTTATGTTTTATCGACTTTTTCAGATTTTCATCGCCTATAAATGCACCAGTATCTGCAATCTGGTGATTATTACACTTTTAAGGGTGTTGCATCTCGCAGAGACTAATAAAACTTGATGCTCTAACCTATGTTTGCGTTCCAACTCGTGCGAAATAATTACGTGCTATCGAATCTTACCATAACAAAACATTTTACGAACAATCTAATATTACCAAATCGTTCGAAAGCGCCTCGTCTACTCGACGATATTCCGACGAACTAAAATATTCAAGAATTTTCTTCCAACAACAATGGTAAAAATAATGTTTCTGTTTGTCTACGTTTCTGTTTGTTGCGATTCAACGTTAATTCCAGCAAAACTCCTCCACCGTAGAATCCCCAAATTCTGATATGAAAATGCCGCACGTTTCCCCGTGTTCCACGTGAAAAATCCGTTGTTTACGCAGGCCGCGCGTCTAAGAGAAGCGCGACACCGGTGAAGGGCGACGCGCACGGCTTCTTTCCCTCGAGATCCAGCCCTAACTCACCCTTCCTCATCGTATCGCACCCCCGATCTTCCCTCGTGCAGTATCTACGACGCGATCACGATGTCGAGATGGCCGACAGAACGAAACGATCACCGCGTTACGTAGCACTTCAAATTCACCGGGCGGTTCACCGGATGCTTCCTCCCGGGGCCACCGAGGAAACGATCCCGCGGAGACTGTGAGACGAGATAAGATCACCAATCCACCGGCTGTATTCCGGGTTTCAACTCCGTGCCGAAGCATCTGTCCGTCGAATTAGCACGCGCCTGGTGTAACCGATGATCCGCTTGATCATCAATCAACATCGGAGAGCTTCGCGACACGGATCGACCGACCCACCGTGCGCGCGTATCTGTGCGTACTTGTGTGCGTGCGTGTAATTCGATCACTGTCCCCATGGGAAGACCGAAGGATACACGAAGGTGGAAGGAAAAACTTTCCCTCGAACCGTCACACTGCTCTCTGGCTAACCAGGAGATGGACTTTTGCACCGAAGACGATCTTAATCCCGGATTCTCTAGTCGCGATCGTTCTACCTCGCGCGCGAAGGCAGTGGTTGACACTCCCTCGTCGCTGCCAGTTTGTCGGAGGACTCCCGTGAACCTGTTCGGACCTCTAGCGGACCGGTGTAGGAGCTGTCGATCGTGTCGGCAGAGTCCCGGTGGTAGCGATCGCAGCATGGGCCCCGGTGTGCGTTGCGGCGGAGCTCCTCATCCGTGGATTTTGTCACTGGTCCGCGGTCACAAGTTCACTGGGACCGGTGGTCGACGGTAGTCGCGGGGGCCACCGGCAACGGCTTTGACCGCGCATCTTCGCTGGACGATCGCGACACACGTGATAGAGAAACCAGGGAGGAAAATGGAACACAGAGCGCGACCGCACGACAAAGACGTATCGTAACACGACGGAATATACGACGATCAGAAAACAGAGAGAGGACGCACGCCGCTCTCGTCGGACCCCTATGGAAAACAATCCGTAGAACCGGATACACGACGAACGACAGCAAGATACATATATATATATATATGTATAGGTTACGAGAGAGAGAAAGAGAGATGGAGAGACAGAGGGAGAGAGATAGTCACGACGAGCCCGTACGCGATCGCGGATGATCCCGGAGGAAAACAAGGAGACAGGACGCACAACACAGAGGAGAGGACCGAAAGAGAAGACTCTGGAGAGGCTGCTCCGCGGGATCAGGACGCGAAAAGGAGGCTCAGACACGACTGGCCAGTATCCGAGCAACCGACAAGGGTGAGGCTGTGACGGTCCGTCTCGCGACTCGACTGTTGCTGGATGGAGATGACGACGACGAGACCGAGCGCGAGAGCGAGACAGAGAAAGATGATACGCTGTTGGCTATGATAGCGAGGAGGGGTGCTGGGGGTGGGGGAGGGAGGCAGGGAGGGAGCGAGAGAATGAGCGAGGCGAGGCGAGGCGAGCGAGAGAAGCGTCGGTGGTGAGCGTCCGCCCGCTGTGACGCTCCCGACAGGACTGCGTCGGTCCCCATTTAGTCCTCCCACCCCTCCTACGACCCTCTCTCACCACCGCCGAACGAACCAGCCACCCTCGCGCACACCCCCCTCCCCAATAGATGACTCGCCTCTGCCTCCACCTCCTCCACCTCCTCTTCCTCCTTCCGCCCCTGCCTCCTCGGCTACCCCTCTTTGTGTTCCTGCCCTCTGTACACCGCACGCACACGCTACCAACCCCTTTCAACCCCCTCCTCCCCCGCCCCCGACAGGCACAGTCTCTTTCTCGCGCCGCTTGTGTTTCCACGCTTCCCCACGACCATACCTCCCCCGCCCGACCGACCCTCTGTCCACTCCTCTCCCGGTTTCTACAGGTTTCTGGTACTCCGTCGATTGTACACTTATTGCCGAAATGATTGGACACGCGCGGACCGAATTTAACTAAGAATGGCTGGTTCTTTGGAAATTGGACGCATCGAGTATCGACTACAGCGAAGTGCTCCGGCTGGAAAATGTAAGGGAACTCGAACGGTAGTTAACCCTTAGACACCACTAAACATTGTTACGCCATTAATCGAAATATTTTTCGCATTATTAAATTTATTAGTAAGAAATTATTACTGAGCAGATTGTGTGTAGCTGAAGATTTATCAAGAAAACCCTGTTGGCATTAATATGAAGTATTGCACGAACAAATTGCATCATTTCTCACTGTTCGTGAAATGAGAAAAATCATACTACTGATTCTAGGTCAGAAAAAATATTGAGATAGAGTAGTTCCGTGTGCAAAGGGTTAATATGTAGTATTATAAATGAATAAGAGTCGATTACGAAATTGTTGTATTCGTTACATTAGCGTTGTAAATATGTCGATCCTTTTTGCAGAGAGTGTACCACGGTCTCTACGCCCACCCCACGAGCTAGGGGGTGATTCCAACCCCCACTTCTGCAGGGTTGCTCGTCTCTTCGCCAGAGCGGCGTGCCCGCGTGTAAACACATCTGCGTGCCGGCTAATTTTGGTTATCGCTCTAAGTGGCCGGTGAAAGCTCGAATACCGCCGGTCTAATGGGCTAATAAACGCCCCGACTGTTTCTTTCACGCTCGCACGGTTTCTTCGCGTGGTTGTGCAGAGACAGGACGGGTCTGTGGTATGCATGTGGTGGAGCAGTTGTCGGAGTCGTGATTGAAGAGACCAGAATGAAGCAAGTAAGTCGTAATAACAGCGATAGCAAAGTGAAACGAGTATCTTTTCTGAAAATACGAAATGCAAGTTATACCGGAGTGTCGCAGAATTGATCGAATTTACCACGGATAGAATTTCCGACGGTGTGCACCGTCGAACGGGATTCGATATCCATCGGCGTCATAAATATGAAATTAAATCTCATCGTTTCCCTAAGCCACTCGAACATTCAAGATCCTCCCCCCTAGAATGAAAATTAATTTTTCATTGGATACGAATCCAGGCTTGGTATTAAGTACTCAACGGGTTCTCGGCTCTCTCTCTCTCTCTCTCTCTCTCTCTCTCTCTCTCTCCGCTGTCTCCGAATCCATTCCACGCTCTCTCCATAAATTAACATATAAACTTGCACACGCCATCTTCATCGCGGTCGGCTCTCGCAAACCGGCGAAAACTTTTCGTCCCCGGGATTCCGAGTCGAGTCACGGAGAGATTCCGGCGCGGCGGCGGGTACAGGGAACAAGGGAAAAAAACGGGACATCGATCGGATGACAGGATCAACATTCCGATCAGGATCCTGTTCATTTAATACTCGTCGCAGTTAACTCTGACGTGCTCCAACTTCCTTCATCGATCGCGAAACGTCTGATGATAGGGCTGGGGAGGGAGAATTTCGTTCATTCAAACACTTCTAATCGCGTCAGAGGGAGGAACGAGTCGACGATGAGCCTAGGGAATTTAAATGACTGTCGAAATCGTTCTGGGGGAACACCGTGGGACCATTTCGAGATACATTTTCACCGTCGAGTCGACGAGCGAGAGGCGTCGAACCTCATTGAACGATCACAAAATGTGCTCGAGAGCGTGTCTTTAAGATCAAACGTAAATTATTCAGGTTGTAAATTGTTCGGAGAATACGTGATTTTTCAGGGAACATCGTTTGCATTGATTGCGAGACACAGGGGCCAAATAAAAAATGTTATCTTGCCTCAATTATCGCATTAATAGACAGCGGATTTATGACAAAAATGAGTAGGCGTAATTTAACACAGTAAAAATATTGTTATATTATTTTTGACCTATTAAACAAATTAAGAAAGAAGATAAACTTATATTTTATTCCGCTGTCTACTTATTTAACTGAGATTAATACGCCCATGTTCTTATATATTTTTTTATAGGACCATGCTTTAAATAGTGCGTACACTTTATGCAACTACCTGCAGATTTATAAATAATTAGAAGTTTATGTAGGTCCGGTTTATCTGGAAAGCTTCATCGTCGAGACTGCGCTCGCCCTGTGCCCTTAGGGTTAATACAAGTACGACTCGGTTTCGGGTTCAATATTTAGAGGCGCAGAATTTCGGGTATTGGCTGGTGGAAGCCGGGTTCTTTTGTCTTGGTCGACCTCCTTCGAAACTTTCCTCTCAATCCCCGTCGACAAGATCATCCTTTGTCCCTTTCGGACCCATTGTCCGGTGGATCTTCGACAGCCCAAAACCATCGGAACTACAGACTGGCTCGTAAACATGCCTCGATCCCGACGCAATTTCGGTTAACCGTCCGGCCTGTTTGTCTATTAGATGTCTACCGAGCTCGCAGTTTGTTTATCGTAAAGCCCTATAGGTTCACCAGGGAACTACTTACAGACTTGCGTGCGTGTGTGTGTCTCGCAATACGCGTGAGTCGTAAACGCCGGCGGGTGTTTGAACGGATCGGTGGTAATCGGGGATCAGGAATTTATTAACGCATCTGCCATATTTATATAAATATTGTTCATTTCACCCGTGTAATCGAAACCGTTCATATTTGGGAATTGTAAACGTCAGTTCATTCAACGCGTAAATTGAATTAAAACAAAAAAAAAACAAGAAGTACAGGAACATACTTTTTTTAGCCAATCTTCATTTCAATTTGATCGAAATAAACAAACAATGCGAATAAAACGAAATGCAACAAATTTTCCCCGAAAATCAATTATCCTTCGCGCACATCAGTTAGGATTATGTAAAGTCGGATAGCTGTTTTATATTTCCGCGGTTCCAGCGGAAATTGGTTTCCAAGTGTTGAAACCTATACTCGCGTGCTTTTAATTTTGACAGAACTCGAAAATTCTGGCTCTATTCAGGCTGGCCTGTGTTACTGACAGCAACGTGTTCCACATATACGCCGTTTATTCGTTTCTACTTGTTACGTAAAGTTTCCGTCGGAACGCGTTTAACATTTGCTCGTTATTTTTACCAATACAGATAATGCACGCACATATAGATAATCTTTGAACAACTGAGTCTGGGTCTCCTTTGATTCGGAATATCAATATCATTGCTTGGATGGCAGAGCTCATTTCGTCGTGGAATTACAAAGCTTCCTAACTGTTCGCAATTAGTTAAATTAGAGACACTTTAGTGTAATGCAATCACGAAAACTAATGTAGAGACAGCTACAGAGGTTTCACTACTGCGTCTGACCATCACGCACTGTTTCTACTTGTGACACAGGTCTCATCTATTCAGAGATGTCAATGTTTAAGAAAACCACTGAAATCGAAATTCACTACTGCGTCTGACCATTACACACTGTTTCTACTTGTGACACAGGTCTCATCTATCCAAAGATTTTTATGTTTAAGAAAACCACTGAAATAGAAATTCACTACTGCGTCTGACCATTACACACTGTTTCTACTTCCGACAGAAAATGTAACAACTTCCCTGACGTTTCAATATTCAAAAGACTTCAATTCATCACGCACCTAGTTGGAGACACCGCCTAAATCCTGTACCGTCAGAATCAGAACGGACAAAAACCATTTCGTACGTAATTTCCTCGCGATTCTCGCGTAGAATCGACTCGCTCCACTTGCAAGACAGTGCGGGTCGCGCCGGGCGTCGTTTATCCGCCCAAAAGCGGATTCCCTGCGCAAGAATAATGACTGGGAAACTATTGTGTTCGAGCTGTAGCAGAATCCGGATCTAGGATCGCGCGAAGAAAAGGAGGATGCGCGCGTGCATTTGGCTGTATAGAAGGAAGACAGGAAGGAAGGAAGGAAGGAAGGAACGAAATAAATGGGATCAGGACAAGCGTTATCGGGGCGTGCGTTAATCTGGCATCAGCTGTCTCGCAGAAGTTGCCCGCGAGCGTCTTTGTTGAATGCTTGGCAACGGGGGATTGCAACGTATGCAGCCGGCGTATAGAAGCGGCGTGTCCCGGAAACAACGGTGCCCGGCGATAAAAGTATTCGCGGTGACAGTCAGCCGGGGCCATATTTCACCGGTGCCACCGTTCCCGAAGATAGATTCCCGGGCGCTTCGTCAATAGCCATAATGGCCACCTATTCCGCGAGGATATTCCGGGCCGATAGGGGCTGTTTGCTCGCTGGTTACCCCAATGACGAATCCGCTTTCTTGCGACTCCCGGCCGGAAATAAGTGGCGCGACGACGCCGTCGCCGGCCAGCCGACGACAAGGAGAAATTAAAAATCGGTTCAACACCGGCCGAGAGGATCCCGACGACTCCGTGTATCACCGGGTCACGCTGTTACGCCGATATCGCTCAACTAGTAATTATTCTCCGCTGGGAGAGCCGTCGCGGTGCAGATTACGTCTGTCGACCGCAAGGACTCGCGACGCGACAATAGCGTATTCAGAATGGGGGAAGCCGATAATTAGAGTTTGACGTTTTCTTGTCTGCGGCCGGAATTAGCAAAATTGCATTAGGCTCGCGTCGCTCTTCGTTAACTCGCCGCGCCGCTGAGATTTACGTGTTCGATTCGGCACCCCCGATTCAATTGTAACGAATAGCTATTTGTTGTTGCTTAGATTCCCCTGAAAGCAGTAATTATGTGAAATTATTCGGCGAGTCGATCGATAGAGTATCATCTTTATTAATATTTTCTTGAATTAATAAAAAAGAATTACTACTTTTCGTCGCGTGGGTATCCTTGAATTCGACAGTGTGACGAGAGAATTGAATTGCGCGAAACAATAGGGAGGAGAGTTGTTAGCGAGAAGAACACCTCCAAGGTCAATTTCGGTGTGAAATAAGTAGAAAAGTCAGTAATTGGTCGGACAAGTGGAGCGTGGAAATATTCAGTAGGACACGCGGAACATAGTACATCACCACTCGGGCAAGTGTAACGGACAGTGGAAGAACAATAGAGCCAAGCTACACGAGTGGAAGACTGGTGTCTCTAGTTACACAAGGGGAATAAGATCTGTGTCAGCCGAAGACAAGTGGTTTGGGACGAGTGCCCGGACAAGTAGAATAGGGCGGCTGCCAGTAGAATAGGAGTCAGACAACTAGAGTATGGTAGTGCCTCGTACGAGTGGCATGGGATCACAGATTCGACAGGCGGACTGGAATTTCGCGTCAACTCCAGGAAGTAGAGTACGTCGACGCCTGGTCGGACAAGCGAATTTTTCCTGGAAATAAAATTTCTGATTTGCTTAAATAATTAAACTGCGTGGACAGCATGTCCACGAAGTAATCTACAAGTAGTACGAGTCGACCATAATTTTCGAGAATAAATTCTCAAGAGGACTTGCGTATCGTGAAATATGAACGAAACAATCACGAGCTACGCTGCAAGTAGTAGAGATCGATCATGGATTGGGCAGCCGCAGAAAATTCGCCGGCGATTGAATTCGCCCATAATTGGGAACGCTTCGGCGACGAATTGCTAGGCGGATAATTGCTGGGCATCTCTAAAAATCTGCACTAAACGTTTTATAGCTGGCGAATAAAGCCCCGGTGAGTACGTCGAAGATAGCGGAGGCGAGATTTATGCCTGCTGATAACTCGTTGGCGGTCGTTCGACGTTTCCAGGCCCGTGGCAAAAGTGCGATCTCGGCGTGAAAGTAGTAATTCGAGGCTTCCACCGGCGATCGCAAAAATCTTTTCCGGCCGGTTGCGTGACGTTACCCTAACCGTGAATTACCATTTCTCGTGTGAACCGCGAGAACGGAGAGAGAGATGGAGATCGAGGAGATCGATCGTATAGGGGAGGCCTGTAGCTGGAAAAAGTTCGCGTCGAGCAGGAAAATCTCTTCCGCTTTAGCGCGCGTGACTTTTCCAGCCATAAATTCTTCCCGTTTAGCCTCCCGACTCGATAAAACCTACGGAACGCTTAATGAACACTCTCTACGCCGCGAATTGTACGCGCAAGCTGGCAAATCATGAACTGTACTTTATTACACTAATTCGTCGGTTCGCACCACATCCGTTAAAACTACGGGTAAAATGAATTTCGCTTTATGATCGAGTGGCGTGTCTGACCACTGCTCCCTGCTTCTACTTGGATTAAATATTGATCGCGACGCCGCGCCGCGCCGCCGAGCGCTCGCGGATTTTCACAATTTTCTCACCTATCGTGTTGCGCGTCAATTTAATGTGACTTATCGCGAAAAGTATACGATGCGTCGTGCTGATATTTATTAAAAAAATTTTTTTCTAAAGAATCGTCCGTGTAAAATTTTTTGTCTATTTTTCTTTTTGTTTCTCGATCACGGGCCGCGGACTATGGCTCTCGTGCGAGTTGCGCGGGGGGATTTTTTGGTAAACGTCACGGCGCGACGCGCGACCGCGAATCGACGGTGAAATCCGGACAGTTTTAGGGCTCGACCAGCGAATTGAAGTGTTTGATGGGAGTCGATAAACCGGCGGCCACGCGTTGACGACAGTTGGACGGGCGCAAAAAGTGATCGAGGCGCACGCGATTTCTGTAATATAAACGTCCTTGATGGACGGGTGCTCAGGTTCGGCGCACGACTCGGAAAGATGGAAAGATAAATCGTTCAGCCTCGGATAATTGATTTAACTTCCGCCGTGTTGAATATGCGAACAATACAGCACCGCTCACTACATTATTCATAATCGTGTCGCGTCTATAATAATAAAATACACACAGACAACACAACACTATCAACGACTTTCTTATCGCTACTGTAATACAATAATCAATTTAATTAAAATTCAGCAGAATCTGATCTCAGGCTAAAAGTCCATTAATATTTGTTACGACGCCGCTTCAGCCAGTTGCTCTCGCTAAATCTCGCAGTTAATCATTGATCAAGCGATGATTTCATAATAAAACCTGTCGGAATACTAGAGCGGCCAGACGTAATTAAATCGCTAACAAGTTTTCTTATATCCGTCCAATCTTTGTCGGGGCGCCCACACTTTCTCCGCTGACCAGAGGAGAAAAAAAAGGGAGCTCGTTCTCGTAAAACCAATTCGAACTTAACACTATTACTAAAGTTAAAACTCTCAATCTTCATAAAACTTTAAGCAGCGAGTTTCGTTGCTACTCGGAGAATGCTATCACAGGCCAGGAAGGTTCTGTAGCCGAGGGAAAAAATATTTAACCTCAACCGCGCGCGAAGAATTATTAGCAGCATGATTAACTGTTCGAGAAACATTTGAAAAACCCGTGTGATTGATAACTTTGCATTTTAATGAAAAGTGGGAATACAGAAGGCCCTTTTAAGGGACAGAAGGGACCAAAGAGGCTCGCTTTCTTAGGAATATTAATTCGAAACTTTCCGTCTGCAAGACAAAAAGTGCTCTAGAGTTGGCAGAAGTTCCCGTTCCAGCATGAATAGCCTCGCGCGGACCGTTGTTCGGCAGGTGCTCGATATTCTTCTGTTGGACGCTGGCAGCGCTCAAAGCGCTAGATCGTCGAGCATCAGTCACAATTTCATACACAATGGATTATAGTACTCGCATATAGTGCACGCTCCGCGGGGTCCTCCTTCCGCGCGACAAACTCCAGTTTCCCGTTTATCCACTGTACGACCCTTCTTCTCCCTTCTTTCTTCCGCCGACGATCTACGACGGTACTCTAATCCATCCCGAGTCATATGTTGACCGTGTTACGCTTCGCCGTAAACTTGGAATCGCGCTAGCACAATATGGAACACGGAATCGGTTGAGACGATAGGGAGATGCTACTCCGCTCTGCTATGCTACTCTACCTATCTCGAATTCTCTGTGTGCTCCATAGTTTATTTATTAACGTACGGAGATATATATAGTTCGCTTCGGGGCTGATTCGATCACCTGTAACGATCGTGCACAGTGTAATTAGCCTTTATAAAATTTTTCTGGGAGCTGTTTTCATTCCATTTAAATTCTATGAGGAGTCTGAAACCTGTTCGGTGAAATGCGCGCATTGAAATGCATTTTTCACTTGTTCCGCAAGCGCGAATTCGTGCAATTTTTATCCCGAACGAAGCGGAATAAAAGCACAAATATATCGCAACACATTTTGCATTGTGTATCGAAGAATCACCTGTTGATTACAGAAGACATACCATTGTTTTAATAATACTTGTGGGTGGTTCGATTGAAAATTGAATTCTTATAAAATTATCGGGTAAATGCAGAAGAAAAGCATAACTAACAAATATAATCAAGTTGTAATATTTAATTTGGATTTATTACGACTATCGTGTTTAATTCAATTGATTGTCATTCTTGATCAATAATTATCAGCTGAAAATCTAGCAAACGAGTTAGGAGAACTACCGAGCAGCGAACGTTCAAGCATAATAAAAATTTTAATTTCATTAAATGTTTAGAGTCCTTAAAGAAAAAATTATATTTCCACTTGCTCTTGAGGCGACTCTTTCACAGCCTACGCTTCCCTCTGGCAGGCTCGTTGCACACTCAAGGATGCTTCTGGCAAACTAATTGACTACGTCCGCGACTCTTTCGAACTTTGACATCTCATCTCATCTCTCTCGGCTCACATGCACGCGGCACACTCTCGCGAAGAGGTCAGAGCCGGTCCCCACCACGTGTGATCCTTGAACTCTGACAATCTGTGGAACTTGTTCGTCCCCCTCGAACCATGTTTGGAAACAGACGAATCGACGGGAGATCTATTATCGTCCCGAACTAAACTGCAGATTCGGCGGATGACTATCATCCTGCAACGTCGCGCGACGTTAACGTAATCGGACACCGTTGTGCTAAGCAGTTTGGTAATCGTTTGGCATCGGTTATAGCGATAACAGTCGCCTTATTGCGCAATTTGTACACATAAACGCGAAGTTGCGCCGTTACGGGCGATTAGGTAGATTGTTTAATTAGCGTGCTCGTGTAGAAGCCAGAATTCCGGCGAGAACTGTACCGCGAAGTATCAAGACCGCGTTTTCAACCTAATCTACCCGTAGAATATTTCCATGAACGTATCATGAACGAACCAGCAGTAAAGACTGTACCGTCCACATAATTCCTGTTTTGTCACAGGATTAACGTTTATCGAACCGTTTGTAATTAATTTGCCTGTTCGGTTTTATCAAAGTGGACTCGCACGATTAATATTTAGTTTGCCGAGATCTGCTCGTTATGCGTAATTAATTGTGCGCTCGGAGTTTATTTAATCTGTTCAATTCAAATCTCCGGCAATTAGGGAATTGCGGAAAAATCTTTTCGAAATTTAATGGCCTCGCGCGTGACCGATCGGACTTAATATTAAACTGAAATTAAATGTACACACGGGTAACGGCGTATCCGGGAAGATAAACACGCCGAACGAAAAATCGATCAGCGCCGAAAATTCCGAGTGTATTTTTTTAACCGGTACGGCAGCTCGTTAAACGATTTATCAATTCGGAAATTCCGCAGAAAAATTAGCGCTGCGATGATTCGTTGTGATACTTTTTTTTTTCCTAGAAAATCCTCGCGTTTAATAGAGATATTGATTCAATGAAAAAGTGATTGTACGTTAAAAGAAATGTAGAAATTACGGTGGCGTCGGTTCGCACGCGCAATTCTCACGCAAACAGAAACATAAATAAATAAATTTCGCCGAGGAACGATTTTTGCCAGTTAATGAAAGACTGCCGGCGTCCGTCGTGCGAGCGACTCGGCAATCAAAGTGTTGAAATAACAACGGTCTGCGGCTTGCAAACAAAGGGACCGTGGACCGTACGGGACGGCTGCCTTGTCGTTCCATGGTGTTTCGCCGAATTGCAATGGGCGCAGGCGGAGCGCAATACTGGGCAGCTCCGGGTCAGGAGCCGTTTAAATGTCGCGTCTCGTCGCGTCGCACCGGTCCGGAGCTACAATTTCGCGAAACAAATTGGAAAGTGTCGTGTCTGGGGCCCTTCACCCTCTAACGAACGAGCCCCGACGTTTCGCACGCCCACGCGCCGCTAAGATAATTGGCTATTTACTCCGGCGACGTGGCTCAATAACCGAGCATCTCTCTCGAAAAAAGAAATTTGGAAAAATCACCCGCAGAAACCGCCCACTCTTCGCTTTCCCTCGCTTCGTACTACTTGCCGGGGAATTTTGCAATCGGCAAAAATTTTTTTAACATCTAGAATATATCAAGCTATTGCTGATGATTCTATGTGTAAAGATAAGTCGAAAAAAGGAATAACATTTCTTTGGGTTTCGGCGGGTTCGCGTGTTTCAATACACGCAGCAAGTAGAATTGGTCGGTCACGATCAGACGCGTCAGACGATTTCTTGATCTTCAAAGTCCATTTTCCCGAAAACGAGGCGTCAAACAGAAAAATGTTATTCCTCTTTTTCGACTTGTTTTTACATGTAGACTCAGCCCCTGCCCGGTTGTACCATCCGTCCGGCCACACCCTGTACGTTTTCACGATTTTCCGTACGGCTAAAGTGTGGAATAAACCGCGGACACGTAAAGAGTGTATGAAAAACAAAAACTGCTTCAGATATTCCGCCGAGATAAAAGTCTCGGTGGTGTGGACGAAAAGAATTTTATCGGAGTGATATTACGGAATTTCACGCGGACGTGAAACAGCAGATTTAAAAACAATTCCCGAAGGGCAGAAATCCCGGGGCGAAAATCGCTATACCTACGGCAACGCGGATAAGAGGACTCGCGACGATGTGAAACGCTCTCGACGCGAAAAAATTTGCATTCGATTTACCTTCGGCGACACCGTTGTTCCCGGTGCGTCCAGATTAGAGACGAACGCGAGCGCCGTGTCTACACGGGCTCTCGCGCCCAAGCCAAATTTCTTCCTGCGGGAGGTGGTTTAACGATCGCCGGGCGGCAGATGTTCCGGCAGGACATAATTTTCTGCGCTCTGCGGCTGGCGTGCGCCGCGATAACATCGCGCGCCACCGAATTACACGTGCAATTGCGTTAAAATGGCCGTGTCCGCCGACGACGGATTCGTTCGCGGTGTCCCGTGCCCATTCAGGACAGTTTAAACGCAGACTGCGTCCTGTTCCGTGGCTGGGAACGGGCAGGATTTAGATGCCGACTGGATTCGATGGAAATTAATTTGCTGTGAACGCGGAGCATTCCCCTCGCTTCACACGGAACGCGACTTCTTACGTATCTCTGACAAAACGCTCCGTTAATTCTTCGTCGGAACGCCGGTGTACTTGTACGTACTGGATGTGCAGAGATGAAAAACTTTCGGTTTCAATTTTTCCAGAATTTCCGAACGTTTTCTGTTCGAACTAATCGAATTTCGCGTCGGACCTGTCCGAAGATTTAATTAGAAATTCGATCCGACCGGAGTTCGAGCGTTCTGTTTAATTTTCAAGGAAGGTTTTTTTTTGCTACCGTTGCGTTCGCTTTTCTTTTCTAAAATTCTCATACCGGTCGATCCTAAGAGCACCGCGCACACATGTATAATTGGCAGTGTCCGCCAAACGGTTAAAGAAAAGGTGTAGTAAAGAAAAATGAATCTCATTTCGCACGATCGTGTCAGATAATTCGGTAGAAAGACGTTAGCACCAGCTTGTTAAGCACGACGAGCCGAGAAAAACCGAATCAGCGACATCGCTACGGCGCGTCCCGGTCTGTAACGAAGTCTGACATCCGTTCACATTACCCGAGTTCAATGGAGCAACGTCGCTAAAAAGCGCAGTCCGTAAGTTCGGCGAGCTTTCGCGAAAGTTTCCGAAATTCCCGGCACTCCCGGCTCGATCCGATTTGCGATAAACCCACGCGCGTTCCCAGCACGGGGACATCCGAACTGGTTATTTATAACGGGCACGCTCTCTAGTAGCACACAGAGAATATCCAAATTCGATTCCCTTTTACGGATTTCGAACCTTGTACGGATCGTGTATATATTTCTTCTCCCTCTCTATATTGTTTTTTTTTTAACGCGAAAGAACCTTATTTTCCAGTGAAGGATCATCCTCGAGCATGCAGGTTCCCATTGTGCCTCGAGTTGCCCCGGTCCAGTGTGTTTGCCGGGACAACTACTCTTTTCATGAGCGTCCAAATGAAACTCAAAAGAATAGTTCTTTTTACCGGCGAAGCCTCTTTTCAAGGCCGCCGAGCGGACCCGTTTGACATTGCCCGGAATACTTTTTTACACATACCGTTCTTGCCGGTTCACGGTATTGTTGTTTTTTAATTAGGAATCACGCTAATTGGGCGCACAGCCTCTAATTAAGACTAGAGCTGTGGATTTATTTTCGGAGTGAACTGGGCGATATATTAGTCTACGGAGAAGAAGGAGAACGGAGCTAGAGGGTAACTAGAATCCTTTGTCTGGTGTTGGTTTCGCCTTGAGCTCCGAAAATTTGCATACTTTCGCGAAAAAAAAGTAAGTTCGATTAATTTCAAACAATTATTGGAACGCGTTTAGAAGCGTTATTTATTCGTATAAAATTCTGCCGTTTCGTCCCGTCTTAATAGAACCGTATCCTCGCAGAAAAATGGGTCCCTCTTCCACCAGGTCGTAAATACTTATTCCCAGGATACCCCGTTCCCCTTATTTCCCTCGAGCTAACTTTCCTCGACAGCCAAAAATTTCGCGCGAGCAACCTCTCGTTTCGTACCGAAAAAAATAAAAAAACAAGAGCGGCCGATAAATTTTCGGAATCTACGAGGTGTGCCGGGCCGTCGTGCACTCGCGAACCCCAATAAAAACAATACCTCGCGCCGCACTCGTTTCGGCCGTATTTGCGCGCAATAAAGAGGTATACTACTGGCCCGGCGACCGTAAATTACGGCCCGGTATCTTCTGACTGCGAAACAGCATCATTTCCATAAACAACCGGCTTTATTAGCGCTTAAACGACCGCAAACTATTTTCTATGGCCTCCCTCCAAACTGACGATTTCCTTGTTTCCGCGAGCAAGAGCCACCGGGGAAACGATTCCAACGAGAAAATGGCGAGGAAGAGAGCGTTCTATCGGATAAACGAGAAGAGTACCAAGGAAAATCCATTCTTTCCAGGATAATGATATTTTTCGTTTAACGATCACGCTGCTTTGTGTTCTCGTTACGTCGATAACGCGCGTTTCTCACAATTTATTTAATTAAATCATCTTTATCCATGTTTCAATGTAACAGGCATACAGGCACATCGACGAAATAAGGGCCGAACAATAAAAGAGCCGCCAACATTAATAACGGCCGCAATAATGCCACTTAATATCACTTGCCAGCTCCCCAGCCGGAAAGCCGAGGGGAGGGGCGACCGGAAATTGGGCAGAAATTAATTCCAGAAATCTTTTACGATCCTCCGGGACGTTTGTTTCGAGGGTTGCCGGGGTCCTCCCCTATCATCGCTATAGCGCGCTAGACGCACGGCTGGAGTGTCGAGCTGCTGGCAACGAACCGTGCAGCAACAAAATTCCGCCGAAATCGAAAACAATTCCTAATTCCTTCGGAAATACTGCCGAACGTTCGGTAAATACACCTCACGGTATTCGGAATGAAAATCGAAAGAAGTGCAACGAAAATACGCCGCGTGCTTTCAGTGTTACCGCCGTTGGAAGAGCCCATTACGCAATTGGCAATTTCGTATGTAAGAAGCTAACGGGTTAGTACCTGACGTTTGTAGCAGAGGGTGCAAAGTGTCCGTACACCGATGCCGGGCACCCATGATAATCAGCGGAATTACTTCGAAGTGAAAGCATTGTTCGCGTGGGATAAGGTGCGTGGGGATGGAAACGAGATTTAAGAAGGAAACGAGCTTTGTCCAGAGAGAGAGAGAGAGAGAGACAGAGAGAGAAGAGAGACAGATGCCGAGGGAGAGAACGTCTGGAACGCTGAAACGGCGGAACTCCACTCCATAAAGTTTCCACGGTTTTCTTGCGGAGCTGCGTGCAAAAAGGCGTTACGATCAAGCGGCCCTGGCGAAATGGCAGAGGCGCTGTTTGCGGAGGGGGTTCGTTGAAAAACCAGGGGATGGAAAGCTCGTCGACAGGCCGGTTCACTCCCCTGTTATTCCTGCCACGGTCGTTTTCGAACGCGAAAAAGGACCCGGCCAAAGAAAGAACCTAACCCATCGGAGGAAACACACTATTCCGGAATCGGTCTTCGAGGAGCCATAAAACTTTCCTGGCTTTCCGACGTCGGGGATTGCTACCCCTCCGGCAACGGGAAATATAATTGTTCTGTATCGACCTGCGCAACTTCGCTTTTCCGAGCCTCCGAGCTACGTTCAACCTGCTAACGGGACACCGGCGAGCTGCAAGTCGACACGGATACGCAATTCGTCTTACCATCGGCTTCTTCAGCTTTCTATGGGATAGTGGCGCTGCTCCGGATAACCGGACCGAACGTATAAGAGGAAATCTTTATTTTTATTACACTCCGTTTGTCAAAAGAGGACCGCCGAACGGATGCTCGCAATAGCTATCCGGTCCACGTTAGACAAAATATGTGGGCTACGTGAATCGACTGGACATCGGCGATGCCTCTGAGGTTCCATCGGAAACACGGACAGCACGTTTCCCAGTGTCGATGTTTTACGTAAAATTCACATTCGACCACGAGAATGTCCGATTTCGTTAAATTACCAGCCATTCGCGCCGCATTTTAGAATATCACGAGTTCAGCGATTCGACCGGAGAGCAATATTTTAATAAATCCCGCCCCTCGGTAAGTTAATAATTTCCTATGCAACAGCCCGGCGGAAGGTCGTTTCCTGCCATCCGGTATATTAATCCGGTCGGTCGGTCCTTTTCAGCGCGAGGAGTCTCGGCGTAAATCCGACCCGAGGCATTCGCGGAATCTCCTAGTTCGCGGTGTCTTTTGAGGAAGTTTCCTCGTAAAATTGAGAAACACCGGGAATTTTTGCGGGCCTTCGTTCGCCGCACCTCGGTTTAATTAACACCGTTCGAATTCACGAGTCCGTCGTGCGATGCCGAGCGCATCTACCGCTGGAACATTTATTATTTAGAAACCGTAAGTAGGAGGGGAAACTTAAAAAGGAGGGTCAACGGTTTTAAAACAGAATACAAGTTTATTACGATCCTTCGTAACTGCGACAAGACTGCCCTCCGATGTTCTTCGCTTCTCGGTTGTTCGTCGCACACGTGCAGGCTTCTTTTGTTTAACAAACGAACGCTACCGATACTTCGCCGAACCCGTCGTAGCGGCACTTCCGCTAACACACTCAGGCTACGTATTCTCACCTACAATTAACCCTTAAGTGGGCGCGCCTATTTTTTGCACCATCCTTTAACACTACGTATATCACAAATTTTATGTCAAATAAATAACACGTCCGTAACTTTAAAGTACCTAAGGATAACTGAAAACCATATCGGCTCTAGTGGGATGAGACTACAGTCGTAGGTTATGTGGGAATCGTAACTAGCATAAATAAAAATTATACTAGATTAAACTACAAACGGAGCACTCAGTGCTACTGCGCGCCCACTTAAGAAATTACTAGAATGAGTGTCCGACTAAAAATTTTCAACGAAAGAATCCCAGCGAGAACAGTTACGAATGCATAATCTCCCAGCAGCTAAGAAACCGATTAACGGAACAGCGCGAACAACAGTCGCAACATGGGAATTGGACAGAATCGAATTTCGGGGTTACAACACGGTTTAAACGGCGTCCAGGTTTGCCCGGCAGTGGGAGCGGCGTAACAACACAATTTCCGTGGAAAACTATCCCCCCATCCTGTTCGACTCTGATGAATGCGGCGTAAGTTGGCTTCGGTTTCTGTTATTATGTTTGCGGGAGTTTGGTCAGATACAGCCTGGCTTCCAGCGGATTACAACGGGGATCAATGCGATGCTCGTGTACGAGACGCGTGCTCCTAATAGTGTACGATCCTGTAATGTTGCGCCGCGGCGAGCGGCGAGCCCCGGCTCGTTCTTCGAAATTATTCGAGGGATATTGCATCGGAACTGTTCGCCGATGCTCGTCAGGCTAAAACGGCTCTTGTTGCAGTTTGCATAAGCTGCAACCTACCTGCAGCTTCAGCTGTTACGCTCTCTATACGCGCTTCTTTTTATTACCGGCCGTTCCCCAACTTTATTATCGAAGTTCGCTTCCTCTACTGTTTCTCAGTTTTTTCTTTGATTTTTGCCTGATGTTTTTTTTTTGGCTTTGATACACTTCATATTCGGTACAGGTGTTCCATCAGAATCATGGACATAGTACACAGCTTGGGAAATTTAAACATTTTTTTTTCTTTTCTTTTCAATGAAAACGACGTTTCGGTAATTAAAGCGAGGCCGCAGAAGGGTTTGAAACATTCTCGCGACTAAAAGATTTTGAGAATTCCGTAAACATATACACCGCGAAGTAATAGACACGGGAAGAAGGAAAAAAGAGAGAGAGATATAAATTCACCGGAGGACGAACGAGGCGAAATAAAATGCTGAAGGTAATGTTTCGTCCAAGGGCGAGGTTCAGCGAGTAAGCGCTGTTATTAAACCTAACCCAGGCCATGTACCCTACGTGTAAACTTGCCGACCAGGCTCTTACGAACCCCTGTGCTGTTCTCCTCTCTTTCTCTCTCTTTCTCTCTCTCTCTCTCTTTATTGCTTTATTACTTTCTCCGAGTTCTCCTGCGCGCTGTTGCTCGCTTCCTCTGGCTCTCCGGCCCTTCATTATATTGCCCTCTTTCTCCTCGTTCGCCTCCGTAAGGACTGGCAGTTTCATTTTTTAGAGTTTGTTCTCGGGATAATTGACCCTGGGATTAGCGACACTTCATACAAGCCACTCTTTCGTCTCGGTTTTCGAAGAAAGTATAATTCGCAGCGAGCTGATGCTGCAACACGAAGAGAATTCATTGAAAAAAGTACCAATTCCATTTCATCCTAACGTCGACAAAATTCTAGCAAGAAATTGTTATCAGATGTCGAGATAGCACTTGCCTAAAACGAAAATTGAAGACACACCCATGAGTTAAAGCGACATCTAGGATCGAATAAGCCTTATCGGTCGCTAAGAAATCATTGTTGTCGCCTCAGTCTCTAGCCCCCTCCGCTAATGAAACTTGTCTTCTCATCGATCATAAGGTGAGAATTCTTCGTCGGTGACCAAGGACACTCCTCCGACGAACCATCTTGGCGGCCTCTTCACGGCTTAACTGG
This sequence comes from Lasioglossum leucozonium, assembly GCA_028454225.1. Taxonomy (NCBI): domain Eukaryota; kingdom Metazoa; phylum Arthropoda; class Insecta; order Hymenoptera; family Halictidae; genus Lasioglossum; species Lasioglossum leucozonium. The sequence continues at coordinate 9,889,831 of CM052207.1, read as the reverse complement.
TGAAGAGAACAAATAAACGAGTTTTCCAGGAACTCCGAGGCTTTCATTTCAAACTTTCTTGTTCGCGGATAGTTCACGCTGGACGGTTCCCTCCTCTCCGCTTCTCACCTCTCGCCAAGGTCGCCACGCCAATTAATGATATATTTCGCGTGCGCGTCTCTCCGTGGGCAGAGTTTTCTGTCCGCTGGCGAAGGTCGATATCTTTTCAGTATCGTTCTAAGAAACAGCCTAACGAGTGCCACCGACTCCTCTTAATTGGCGGAATGACTACGGTCAGCCTTGAATTCTGACGATCGCTTCTGACGAAGCTTCAAAAATCTTTTTAACGATCTCGCGCACGGTTATTGCAATTCCAGCAATATGGAAACTGATAACGTTTATTTCATGAATATTCCGTGTCTAAACGTTTCGGTGGGAATAATTTTCGTTGAACATTTTTTGCTGGATTGCCGGTTTGCTTTCGGCCGGGAAGCAGTCTACTGTGACACCCGATAGATCGCATCAGATATTTAAACGAAAACGCCGCGGCCGTTTCGGCCATTAATTCGTCGGCTGTCCCAGCGTTGGAGACACGTCGCGATCTGTGGACCAGATGTAACAGCTCGGAACCGTTACATCGACGAGGCCTTTCACGCAACACGTGATGATATATTACACAGGATGCATCATCGGTCCTCCTCGGTTTACCTGCATCTATCTATCTATCCATCTATCGAGTGCTCACGGCACGGATCGATCGGGAACCGATGAACCATGGTTGCCAGCGCAGGCTACAAGAAAATTATTTGACCCTTCGACAAGCGTGAAACCTTCCGGCGATCGGTTCCCTTCGCCTCCACTTCCGCAAGCTTCCGTCCCACTATTTCCATCTCGGGATTAAGGAGCATTCCGACGCTTCTGAGCGGCTGCCATCTTGGATATGTCTACGTTTATTTCGATTACTACTCGTACTCCTTGCTGCCTTTTTCCGAATTTTTGTTCATTCCCGTTCACATTTTTTCTGTTTCACATGAATTCTTATTCGTTTCGGTCGAGGTTTGCTCGTAAAACAGACTGGCCATTTTCCATGTCCGTGTTAATTTTTATTTTATTTCCGTTCGTTTTTATCGTTTAATGTTTCCCTTGACAAGAGATAACGCTTATTCCATTCAAATATATCAATTTCCAGCTTCACTCTAAATGATTGAGTCCCATCTGCTACCGTTCTATTTCTATCGCTCTATCCTTTCAAATAGATAATCCTCGTTTCATATACATATATACAATCTGCATTTACTTTTATCTTTATATTGCTTTAGTTTCAACCTCATTTTACTTTTATCGTCCGCATTTGCATTTCGAAAAGATTACTTCCATTTTGGTTGTCTACGTGTCCCTTTATCTACGTTTTATTCGAATTTCTCTACGTTGCAGCGCGGATTTTCTTAGCGTTTATAACGCGCCATTGCTTTTAAAACAGGTGTTGGCCATTTTGTACGTCTACGTTCGCTTTTATCTTTATTCTACATTAATGTTTGTTCGTTCTAGATTTCACCTTCATTTTATGCTTCCATCGTTTGCTTAGCTTTTAAAAACGGTCGCCTAGCATGTCTGGATTTACTTTAATCTTTATGCTAATTTAATCTTTATGTGCCTCTTCTCTGCTTTACTTCGTTCTATTTTGACGTTTTATCGTAGCAATTTATAATGATACTTAAACATTTATTCGCGGCTTCGATCATTCTCCAAGTTATTCCGAAACTAGTTGTACGACGTTATACTCGCGGGACGTTTACCGTTGCTCACAGGCGACACTCGTATCACGCGTTTACGTTTACGTTGTTTATCAGAATCGAATTGTTTCTTCTCTGCTGGCGGGTCTCGCGGAAAATTGGCGATATTTCGGTCACGTCGATCCTCTAGAGACATCAGTCCCTTTCCCGTTCTCCCTTAAATCGCATTGGTTCCCGATCAAGGCTTCTCTCACCTCTCCCCGAGAGTCTCTTCTGAGTTTCGAAAGTAGTACTCTGTGCAACCTCTGTGTAAATAGTATCGATGGAATTACTCCTGAACTGCACTCGACGGCGCAACTAACGTGCAGCTAGTCGAGTAACTCCGGTGCCTCCGATCGTAAAAGAAAATCGCGGGATGAAGAATTCGAAGGAAAAGTTCTCCGGCATCATTAACGACTTTATGTGTTCCATCGAACCAGCTTGTTGTGCTGCGGAATTGATTTTTCAGAGTGTATTAACTTTTATCGCGACCGGCTGCCACGCTATAGAGCTGATATACGCGTTCATATTTACGCTCTATGAATGCCGATTTAACAACCGCTATTTGCATTTACTGCAGATTAACCCGCATAAATCTTGTTTTGTTATAACCAAACGCTGCGAAACATTTTTATCTCGTTCTGTTCTCTAAAAATTTATAAACGGGAGGTCCTGTAATAGGTCCTTTTATTTTTCATAAAAAGTTTTTATAGAAATTAGTGTTGGAAATGCGAAGTGTGTTTCTAAATGGTCTCATTTTATTTTATTAAATAAAAACATTGTATTTTTAACAATCGTTAATATTCCTACATATGTTTAATGAACCGTACTAGCTGCTTTTACCGGACTGACGACGGTCCCGACTTTATGTCCTCGCCTGGGCCCTTCCATCCCTGAGTACAACCGTCCCTTACGTCTTATAGCTAAGATGTACCCTTATACCTATTTCTCTACCTTGTATTATCGATGTATTCCAACAATTAGGATTAGAATTTTCACCACAAAATAAATATTTCTGCGATGCGAGTTTTCTCAAGTTTCTCCGCAGAAAAATATTGATTTTCGAAGGAATTTCTAAAAATTAAAGGATCTATATAAACAATTTCTTGGAACGCCGAGAGAAGATGTGAAAATCTTCAGTGGTTCAATTAACGATCGAAGGCAGCGAGCATTTCAGCGGGCCGGTAAATATTAATTAGGGTAACGGGGTAGGCTGTTATCGGCGAGATGCAGGGGGTCACGATAACTTGCCACATCGTGGAACTTTGATGTCACGTTTCAATAAGACCACTTAGTCGTCGGAAAGAAATTGGTTTCCCTGGATCCCATGGGCCGCCGCCGCCGGAGGAGGAACCGACCACGGCCTTCGTCAACCGCACAATGGAGAAACTTTTTTAATGGAGGAACTTCGGGACCGACTCGCATCCATACAGAACCAGGATCAAGTAAATTGTCGGGGATTATAACGACACGTGGAGATGCCTTGGAAGTTCCGGCTTCGAAACTATTTAATACGGACGACGTTGTATCCCATTCTTCCTTCGACGCTGCGCTCTTTACAGAATTTTAAGTAGTACGAGTCAACGAATAGTCAGACTTTGATTACATTTTCTTATTGAATCCTTTTTACCTGCAGATAATTTACTCTAGTTAGACCATTGTTGGAGAAGTTTTAGAACAGATACAAAAACAGAATAAAATTTATCTCAGCTAATAATTTATGTCAGGTTTTTTAAACTTTATAGAAGCGCAATTTTAAACTCGAACTGTCAATTGCGATAATAAAAACCATCTGAAAATGACATGGGCCCTTGTTACATTGGAAAAAGATTAAAAACTGAAAGAATTATTTATAAATGTTAAAGCAAAATAACTTCGCAACATAAAATTCGGTTTTCCTAAAAATGACGACGTTTCAGCCATTTAAGTGTTTATTTATTTGGCTTGTAAAATCGCTAATCCCCAATATACCAGCAAATTCTCATCACCTAAGCATTGAAAAAGTATTAAAAAAGTGAAGAAACAGCTGTTCAATCATCCGAAAGCCGAAAGAAACGAGAAGAAAACGCTTCTGTTCCATCTAACGCTACAATTTCTTCGCAGCGCTGGCAGGAATTCCCAGGCGATCTGTCGTTACCGTTGAAGAAAAACTGAACAAATGCGAGCGGAAAGGTAAGGAGACGTTAACCAGGTTCCGCGCGGATGTTCCGCCGGCAGCGTTAAAACGGAGCTGAATTAAAAAGTGCGGCCTTTGTTTCGTGCGGCTAGACGCGGCGGCTGCGCAACGAGGGAAAACTGCCGGGCCAGCTCCGACTCGGGGAAAAACAATTACAGTTGGGCAAGGGGGCAACAACGTTATCTCAAAGCGTGGCATTCCGCATTCCGAAAGGGAATCGCGAAAGAGGGTCGTCGCTACCGCGCTTTCACCGGTGACGCGGAAAGACCTCATCATCCCCATTCAGAGTAGTTCATCATTCTCGGTCCGGCGAAAGGGAATTAAAAACAGAAAAGCCCGTGACCCGACGCTACGCCAGAAACGGTAGTGCAACACGTGGCGGAGAAGCAGCGCTCCGGCGGCGGAGAATTATATTCGGCTCCGTGGACTTCAAATTTCGCGGTCGGCGTCGCGGAAAACAAAAAAGAAAAAATTACTGCCAGGATGCGGCGGTGGTGCTGGAAATTTTTTATCTTCTTCTGCTTCGCTGAATTTTACGATGCGAGGCGGGAGAAAATTCTCGTGTCTTGAAGATACTTCTATTTTAATCGAACATTTCGAACTCTCCGAGGAACAACGACAATTCTCCGGCAAGCGGGGCAGCAGAGAAAATTATTCGAACGGCTCGGTGCCTGGAGATTAGCGTTCGCACACAGGTGGGTCGAGATTTTCGTGGAATCGAAGCCGCTGAATAATTTCCGTCGACACGGTACGTCACGTTTCGATTATAAGACCCCGCGGGAGAGGGGAAGTCGGGGAAGGCGGAGGAACGTAGCGATCTCCTCCATCGATTCCATCGTTGAATATTTCACGGCGAGTATACCGGCCACTTTGTTGAATTCTCATCGATCAGCTCCGTCCGGCTGGTATTTAAGGAAACGCGGACTTTAAGAAACATCCAGTTACTAATTCAACGGGTAGCAAGTCTTTCGACGGACGACGCGCATACATGCCTCGTTCCCGACGGCTCGCAGCCGGTGCTAGGAAAATAAAATCCTGTATGAACCCCGGACTGTACCCCGGTGTAAACCGGCCTCTACCGTGAACGGGAACTACGTCCACTGACGTAGGCACTAATGCGGATCGCGCAGCTTTATGTGTTCAATAATCGACTGTAATCACTTGGTTACAATCAGACTGCAGATTTTCTATGGGAAGTAAAAATTTCGCAAATCCATTGTGATAGACGGAAATGAAATAAAAAACATACTATTGCTTCTAATAATTTCACGAGAATAGCGTGACGGTGTCCGTAAATTCTTCCGGTGTCTTGAAAATTTTGTACTTTGTCGATTCAGTATCGTGTCATGAACGCATTCATTCCGGGTATCTAATTATAGTACAAAGGATGAATTTACCTGTGCGTGACGAGGGCTCAAACGTGAAGAATATGTTTGAAACGTTCTTCTCTGACAATTTGCTTAATTAAACTCGGAAGGGAAAGCAGTTCGGTCGACTCTGAAGGGTTGAAAGAATCTAGATAATACGTTCGAGATTATCTTCTCTGATTAATAATTAAATTATAACAGACAGGAACACCGCTTTTGTAAATGTTAAGGGGTTGTCTTCTCCAACTAAACATTTAATTAAAACCAAACGGAAGACTGGTTTCGTAGTTACTATCGTGTGGAGAAGTGGAGAATACCGTTGTAGTACTCCTCTATGATAATTAATTACGTTCGTATGGGAATAATACGTGCTCGGGGCAAACATGCAAAAACGATTCATTCATAATTGCAGAACCAGAGAAGACACTAACGAGTTAAAAATATCCCCGCGTCGTAACATAATTTTCCACTTAACGTCAGGGTATAAATAAATTCGATTTAGTATATAGGAGGTCAATATCTGCTGAATAATGTATCGCGGACAGTGGCATGTAAGGTCAGTGGTGAAATCGAACCGGTTCAATAATTACCCGGTTATAATTCGCCGATTTTCTACATTGCCGAGGACGCCGGTGGGAAAGAATTATGGTAACAGGCGTGATACAGATGGAATTAAAACGTAGCGCGCCCGGCTGTTTAAATTTAATGCCCAATAAGTCCGAGGAACGGCACCGAGGACGAGGAGGATGCGAACGAAGCGAATTGTGTCGCTTCTGGTCAGACCGTAATGCATGACCCGTTATATTTGATGGATGTCGGCGCAGTCGATTGGAGAACGCAGTGGGGATTCCATAAATCCGCGTTGTCGCGGATGCGTCGAGTTACTGGCTGCGTTGAGTTGTAATTTTCGATGTAAGAAGAGACAAAAGGAAAAACCTGCAGTCCAGTGGATACGCCAGCGTTTGGTCGGACAGTGACGAGGAGATACCGAGGCGATTCGTATCCGTTTATTTTATCGGAACGTGCTCGACGAAAATATATTATAATACACCTCGCGCCACGTACGCTCGTACGAAACACATCGCGCGGGTGTCGATAAAACGTATGCTTCGCTGATTAAGAAATACGTCGGTACACAATTCGAACTTGGTACAGGACGGTTCAAGAATTATGGTACCAATAACGGGACAAGGTGACACGAGTGAAAAATTAAAAAAAAAACGAGTCACTGTGAAAAAATAAAAAAAAATGCACCAGTTCTCAAGGCCGGTCTCGTTAGCTCCACGTGGAAATAAAAATGCTAGACGGGGCACTCTCTTTCGTCTTTTGGCTGGATCCTTTTCTTGCCATCTGTCCGGAAATGAAATTCCGGTTTGAAAGAAGAGTGGGGAGAGGGTGGTGATCGATGCGTGAGGCCAACGACGACGGAATGCAGGCGTAGCAGCGGGTGCGGTATTTTCCGGTCGGCCAGTAGTATATCAGTGGACGTGTCAGACGCAGCCCGGCTCGGTATCACGGCCGAAACAATGATGTGAGCAGCAGCCGAACAATAATAATGCACCTCGATCGTGCCCGCACAGTTTCCTATTACTCACGTGAAACGACTAACAATTCCGTCGGACGCGCGTCCTTAGCGCCGCGCCGGGGCACGTTTTCGTTTAGTGGCTGCTGCTGCCGCCGTCCTGTAATCGAAATTGCACGGAGAGATGATTCCTACAAAAACAAGCCCGAAGGAACGTGAGAATGCACACACGCACGCGTGCGAGACTTCCGAGAAAATTCTTCTCGCGTGTATTCATAAGTAGAATCCCGGTCGCTCAGACATGAGATATATTTTTATTCAATCTCGGCGCTTGAACCCGAGCCATTTTTCTCTTGCCAGAGGTAATTATAGGCGATACGAGGGGCCCGCCGCTTGTGTCCGCCATGATGCGAGTCATGAAATCCCGACCAGCCGCGCGTTCGACGTTAAAAATTAAGAGGAACGCGCGTCCAACGATCGTCCAAAGTGCTCGCAATACGTCGCCGGTCCGGCGATGCGAGCACACCCACACGCGTGCTTGTAAAGCGCCGCAGGGGACGGGGACAGCACGAGCATAACGTCCGCTGCATCACGTTCCATTACACGCACGCCAGGAAATACTGGGCCAGCTGCACGCTGCATTCCGAGGCGTACGTGACACTTGTAGTCCGGCTGCAACGGCCCGCATAAATCGAATAAATCTGCCGTGTACCCCGGCGAACAAGCTTACACCGCTCATTTTTAATGGGCCATTTGAAATTCTTATTTCGCAAACGCGCGAAACACAACCCACACCTCAACTTGTTGTTGAACTTTCGGCCGGCTCCTTGTTGCGCGCCGGATTTCCTTCATTTATGCAGCAAGGAAGTCGTTCTTTCCAACACGTTGATTACATACGGGCGACGTAATAACGAAGACTTCACTGTACGAACGTTTGGTTTTATGCATGTACGAGCTGTGTGAAAATGCGGAGTCGTCATTTCCGGGATATTTTGCGTATTAAAATGCTTTAGCTTATAAAAACGACAAGGCTCTGTTTATTTAGATTTCGTGTCAATTTTTTATTTCAGCTTGGATAGAAAAATTCATCGAATCAATTTCCACGTAAGTAGTTATCATAATTTCAATAATCGTATAATATAAAACCGGTCATTTGACCGGCAATGATAGGTTTAGCGTTAATGTATTTTCCGAAAGACCGTACGAAGAATCTAATTGTCCATCGCAGCTCCTCCTATATAGCGTCGCTTTAATCTAACGGGTGAATCGGTAAATCGACGCGACACCGAGGCGTTGAATTTCCCAAAAAATCAGCCGGGTAAATGGAGCCAAGTTGGAAGCCGTTTGCGACAGAACGAGCGGCGGGCGGGGTCTGGTACAGTGTCACGACAGAAACGTTCCCTTTGTCCCGAGTTAAAAATCTTCGAGTCTCGATGGTACCTCTGGAGATCGTTTCCACGGATCTTTTGTCGTCGCGGCGCGGCGTCGTTCGCCGAGATAATAATCGCGGAGTAACTGCAGCGGCGTGGTGAAAGAAAAAAAAAATGAAGATGGTCCGCGAGCCAAGAGATTAAGAAAGTCAGAGAGCCACGTGGGCGACTGGAATTACAGAGGCGAGACAGTGGGAGGAGAGCAAGTCTCCAGCGCCATTCGACGGAGCGAAGTTTCACGTCGACTCGAATACAGAGAAGAATCGGAACTGGCCAACCGGTCGCTAGCAATAAGGTGAAAGTGGAATTGCTCGTTCATCTCGGGACCTGCTATCGGAATAACATCAATCGTTACAGTTTAGCGTACAATTTAATCCGCTTTGAACAAGATTTATTCGCGATTCTTTCTTTCTTCAATAATCTCAATAAATCGATCGTTTTCTTTCTCAAAAAACCTGTCCACATTATCACCTTTTTCGGAAATAGCGAAGGCTGGACGAAAATTGTTGAAATAGAATTTCTATTCCTCGGAAACACGGATTACAAAATACGAAAACTGACTATTCTCCATCGAATTTACAAGACCGCGCGGAAGAGCTGCACGCATAATTCCAAAAACACCGTGTTAAAATTAACGAACATGAGCAACAATTGGACCCAAAAATTCCACAAAAAAAAATACCGAAAATCGCGATTAAAGCGGAACTTAATCATCCTCTTGTCCCCTTTCTCCGGATCCATGAGCTTCAAAATTCATTCGGAAAACAATAAAAATAAAAAACCCATTCTCCGTGGGCGCCTTTGTCGCTCGTCTCACAGACAGCGTGTGCAGTCCTCGCCTTCGCGTCCCACCCCCGTCAAGCAACCGCCCCGTATCGCCCTTCGCCACCCCTCGAATCCGCGGGTGCGTCTGAAAAGTCTTTTATTTCTCCGCAGAACCTGGAATACCGGATTTTCCAGCCATCGCGAAACTGCTCCATTCTCTGCGGCGAAAGCGTCGCCACGAGCCTTTCTTCTTCATCTCGGTCGCTTTGGCTTTCTTTTCTCTCTTCTTCTTTATCTCTAGATTTTCTATTTCTGCCCGCGGAGCCGTCCTCGAAAAATTTGTCCGGCGTGGAATCGCGCGTCAAAGTGGTCCTCTTTGACGTTTCAGAATGCATTGTTTCCACTTACAATGGAACGATTGTTATCTAAATGTATCTTGTCTAATAATTCAAACGTTTGCACAACGAATTTTCAAATATAAATGTAAAGAAGATACGTGGTATTTCTTTTTAAATTATCCCGCGCACTTACGGCGCGTCGGTAGAACTGACACCAGAGAGAGAGAGAGAGAAGGAGTAAAGGTGTCAGGAGAAGAAGGTAAACACGTGGAAAAATTGGTGCAATACATCCAAAGAGAGAGAGAGAGTGGAATTAGGGAAAGGACACAGCGAATAATTGACATGTAATGTCGTTCCTCTTTTTGCAGGTAAACTTTGTAAATAGCTGTAAATAAAAACATAGATAATAAAATAAATAAAAACTCTTTTTGCAGAGAGACGCAGTACTGTGATTATTCCCGCCTTAACCAAAAAATTAACATTGGATAATTGACATTATATAAATTTGAGTCCTTGAAGGAGTATTTACGGGTTGCCGAAGAAGAGATGGACGTTCCCATTCGTTGCTGTTCCCCAGAATGCCGCGAAGCTTTTCGTGCGGTTTTCGTCGAGTCCAAGGAATTTTGTTGTTCTCTTTGGCAATCCGGTTTCCGAAAAATTAAACGTCAAAGTGGCCCCCCGATGGGTCTCAAGGCTATCCGCCAGTGTCTCCGGTCTCCATTAACGGAGGGGGGCCACCGGCTTCAGAAGTTAGTTTCCACGAAATTCTAATGAGCCGCGGTGTATTACCGGGCCCGGTGTAATGCATCAGCCAGGCTCTCTCCGCTGTTTATTATGCGCCCCGTGGCTCGCCTGCAGTTTCGGTAATAGACTCGGCGCAGATTTTATCGGCAAGTAATTCCAGCCGACTCGGGCACGCCGGCGATATTGTTCCTGTGTCACCGCGGATCACTGGATGGGAAAACTTTCGCGGAAACGACACGGTGAATAAACGCTCCCCGAGCTACGATGCCGGGAAGACAGCGTCGCGTTGAAATGAACCCGCCGGTGATAAAGGAAGCCAGTAATTCTCTTCTGTTCGTTATTTAGAAACTCTATTTTTTAGGAAGAACAATTACGATTTCATTGGAGAACCATCCGAAACGTGATATTTTATATTCTTTTAAAAGAGTGAGTTAAGACTCTTTGAGTCTTTATTTTTTAGGATCACGAATTTATTGGAGAACTTTCCAAACTTGATATTTTATATTCCTTTAAAAGAGCGAGTTGACTATTTACAAATACAAGAAATTCAAATAAAATTAAAAGGTTTGGTTGACTTTATTTACTACTTTAAATTTTTTACCATTTAGCCATAAATGCACAAAATCCGCAGTCTAATGACCTTCCCCGTAAAAGATTCAAATCTGCACCAACATCTCCAAAAAACAATTACCGTTTTAAAAAACATGCAGTACAAGGTTCCGAAGACAAAAGGTTTTAGCCGTCGATTAAAACCAGCGGAGGATAGCGTTTAAATGCAGCGATCCGTGAAATCGCGGATATAAAGATTTTATCGGTTCCCCAGGTCGCGATAAATTTTTCTTCGAGGCGTTCCCTAGATAAATGACCCCTCTCTCTCTCTCTCTCTGCGGACCAGTCAGAAATGGCTGCCGATTGTTCGCGTAAGCCGACCGTGGCCGAAAACGAACCGGTGCCGTGATTGGCGGAGAATTAATCGCGTTTTATCTCGCCAAGTATCCGTGGCTCTCTGCGCTTGTCGTATATCGAGGGCAAACGCGACAAGGACAAAGCGCCACGGGAGCCCTTTGTCCCACGGTTTTGGAAATTAATTAGGAGCGGCGCGCGTCCAGGGACACGCGAGAAAATTTCGTTTTGATAAATTGGCTCGACGGGGAGGCGGTGAACGTTCACTGCGAAATTACAAGATTAACGATCGCGCGAATATTTATTCGTCTACGCATGCCGGACGATAATTACGATTCTGTCTTGTTGCGTTGCTCTACGACACCGGCCACCGAATTTCTACCGTTAGATGTTTACGCTGAAAAATTGCGAAGCCGGTGAGAATTTTCCGTCGCGTCGTCGAGAAAAATTCGATTTTCCATCAGACAGTTTTAATAATTTAGTTGCACGGCAGGATAAAAAGGTTCGAGCGTCGCAGCGACGCGGGGACAAAAACTATCGATAGATCGGCGATCGTTGTTAACATTGTAGGACGTTCGATTGGACCGATTAAAAAGTCCATAAAGGGCGCGCTGGTGCGCAGTTTTCAGCCGAAGCTTTTCGTCCGTGAAATTTTGTTTCGCGACCGGGTCTCGTCGATCAAAATTAACTGCGCCATTAAGTCGCGGAACCACGCCCATTACGATCCGGACAAACCGAACGGACTCGAGTGTTAATTGCGGGATCATGGTGTTCTCAGACGAAATGAAAAAATATTTAAATTGACATTTTCAGCAGTCTAGCGAAGCACGTTCTGCGTCCTTTAATAATTTCACGAGACTCGGTCGAATGACAGTATTTTTGCTAAAAACAAGATCGTATCGCGTCCGTGGAAGATGTACGAGCACGAGCTTAAGTCCGACGCAGCTGCGTGGAATATTAATTACAAGTGGCACTCGCGCGAATTAACACGGACAATCGATCAATTTCGACGATCTCCGACATCGCTTGATCCTTCGCGAGCCCTAACGCAAGCTTGTTTACCCATCGATCCGACGCCGAGCCAGAAAATCCTGCCTGCGCGAGAGACTGATAACAAGGTGTCAATCCTCGGATTCGGTGGAAAATTCACTATCGAAGTATTCGGTATTCGCTGAATTTCAAAATAAACGAGCATTTTTTCCTGTTTTCTGTCGGATAATCGTCACGGATTCCCACGAAACGGAGTTAGCGCTCTCTAATTTCATTAAAAATATCCCTCGACCGGAAGAAGTTCCGCAGGCGGCAAGTATGTTAAGATTCCTGCGAAGTTCGCCGAAGACTTCCGGTTTACGGCGCGCACCTAACGCGTCTAACGACCCGAGACGTGTTCGAAATTCCATCCGCGTTCCTCCCCGTTCTCTCGAGGAGCACACCTATAAAATTTCGGAAACGCCGAACTACTGCGAAAGGAATACAACAGAACGGTTCTAGTTGGTCGATCGCTTCTGATGAATTCGCGAACCGGAGATAAATTTCACGTCGAACTTGCAAAACGTGGCTCGTAACCGTGCAGCCTTTTGGGAGCATTCGAGCTGAGAGACGTAATTTATCGAACGCGGGTAACTGCCGAGCTGTTTTCCGAAAATCGACGCGTTCGTTACCGCGGTTTTTGGTCGGAATATTGCACGCGTGAATGTTTGCGAACAGTTTGTTTGCGGGAGACGAAATTGTAATACCGTGACCCGCGGTCATTTCCATATTGCTGTTCGGAAGACGAGACATTGCTCGGGAGTCCCGTTCCCAAATGAATTCGCTTAACTTTGACATTTATTTGGGAAATGCACTTTCCGGAATAATATGTTTGGAAATGTGAAATTGTAGACCGCGTTTCTCATCTCCGGCTCGTTTGATTCGCGAGCTGACATTATCTGGAAATGCTGGACTCTGAAGTGGGGAATTCGTAGCGACTGCATTATGCGATTTTTCAAAAAAAAATTTACGAGGTGTTCGAAAGCAATGAATAATATGGATATGGAGTTCGCTGCGGGAAGATTCTCCGCGAAAACGCAAAATTCTACAATTTAACGTGTCGAAATCCGTGCAAATGTGTTTGCATAAAAAATTTTCCCGCGTAGAAATATTTTTCGGGAAGAGCGATTCCATTTTAGAGAATAATTAGGCGAGAAAGAAGATTTAAAAATACAAATTTTCCGACGAGCTCGGTCCCGAATTGAAAATAAAACGTTCACCAGATTGTTCGAGTTTACGGTTCCCCTCATTCCTGTTTCCGCAATTACGAATTTCGATATTAACAATTTCTGAAAATCGAAAATTTCATCAGGAGCCAGCATACGTTTCGCTCTTCGCTTTCAGTAGTATCGGTCCAGGGGAAGCGACCTTGAACGCGCCACGGGATCTCGTCGCGACTACAGCACCCGTAATTAGTTGCGCAGACACACCAGCATGCTCTCCGGACGGAGAATGGTAACACACCCGGCCGTGTTTCTCGCGAGCGCGAGATTTAATGCCGCGCTCGCTCGCACACGTTCCCTTTGTTGCCCGCAGTTTTCCGGCCGCTTTGTGTCGCGGATTTACGAGCCGGAATTTTTATTCCGCGAGCCGGCAAAGGGACATCGTAAAGTTCCGCACGGAGGGATGGATTACTTTTCCGTATGCTTCTCGGCCGGTCCGACGATGCCCGAAGACGGAACCATCCTCGACTGACCCATCGCGAACCTAATTCGCACCCGGAATTTAGTGCACCCGTTAACTCTAGCCCCGAGCAGCCTCGCTACCATTTTTATCGCTCGCGTTTTGCAATTGCTTAACACTCGGCAATGTCGTTGCTTACCGAGGCGATAAAAGCGAAATTAGTGCGACCCAGTTACGAATTCCGGGAATTAGTTTGTAATGCAATTGCGAATTCGAGACGCTGACAATGCGATTTTTTAAATTATTGAAAACATTAAAGCTCAAGTTGCATCGAACAACTTCGAATTTGAGCGAAATTAAAATCGCGGTCTGTTTAATTGATCAACTGCGTAAAATTAAGCTTCCAGTACCCTTGAGTTTGGAAAGATCAGTCGCCCGACCTAACGTTAAAGCTTGTTCTCTCATTTTTTAATTAATCTTAAAAAACTGTAAGCTACGTATTTAATTTGACTTAATGTAGGCTGTGTACGTATGGACACTGCACTTTATCTTACTCAGTGCAGCAGAAATGTATCTGATATTTGAAATGCTTAAATAAAAAAAATTGTATCGCGGTCCGCATAATCATTGATGTCATTAGCCGTCGAATCTGTGGGAAATAATATTTCCAGGTGGACAGGTTCGGACCGGTTCTACATACGTCGAGTGGCGGGGTCGGAGCCAATCGATGGGGTGGAAAAAATCGCTTTGCAAAATTGTCTTACCTTTCGGCGTCGGGCTGACTCGTTCTCACGGAACTTTAATAAAGAACGAACGTGAACGTGGACGCGAAATTTTATCGGCGCTCCTTTCGATATATCGGTCGTTCGAGAATGCAGGTCATGGTTGGGCGAGAGAAGTAAGTTGCTGGATTGGCGGCAATACTTCATAGCATGGTTGGCGAACAGTGGGTGAGATGGAGAAGGCATACTCTATAGGTCAGTGACGCTAACTACGTTTGCCGGGGGACATAACCGCACGTACGCACGATAAAATGCATGCTGCATTAATATTGCACGTACGAGTGTGTCGGGAGGGTAAGGTCGACACCGCGATACCATCTCGAAACGATCTTCCTCCGCCGAAGAACTTTAAAGTAGATCGATGCCCGCCTATTAGTCTCCGAGAATCTTCTCATTAGCCCACGCCCACCTACCCTTAACCGAGCTTCGAAAACTTGTTGAACAAAGCCCTCCCCCTTTTCGCTCCGGGAAAAATTTCTTTCATTTTTCAGTCACCCCGCGCGACATCTGAAATTTTATTATCGAAACGCGTTAACGCCGCGTTGTGATTTATCGCGACTTAGATTTTGATATTCGCGATGAGGAAATTTGGTACCCTGGAATTTACGACAGCCGGTGTTACGTTTGTACAGAAATTGATTTGAATAATGTCTATGAGAAAAAATATACAATGGAAACAATAGTTTAAAGTTAAGGAAATATCGTAGAAATTGTGCGGCACATGTTCGCGCATTTCTTTTAAATGTTACTCGACATAGTGAAATGCAAATTTTAAGAACACGTAATATTTGTCGATACGACTGTTTAAACAACACAGGTAGTACGGCACAGATCGAATCGATTTTTTAAAATTCTTCGGGAAGAAACAACCGGATGCCATCGTTCGTTTCGACTTACCATAAATGTTTTCTTTTGGAACTTTTTAAGATGTACTTAATACTGGTCATGAACGATCATAACAGAATGATAAAACTAAGGGATAAATGATTAAAATCTAAATGAATTGAAAAATTCCTGTCGATGGATTTCTATTGCTTTCTGAATCTATCGATGTAATACAAACCTTGCTCGGTATTTATGAAAAAATATGCAATG
The DNA here is from genome assembly GCA_028454225.1 of Lasioglossum leucozonium. Classification (NCBI taxonomy): domain Eukaryota; kingdom Metazoa; phylum Arthropoda; class Insecta; order Hymenoptera; family Halictidae; genus Lasioglossum; species Lasioglossum leucozonium. Next base: position 9,874,306 of record CM052207.1, on the reverse strand, counting down.
TAACTTCGAATGAAATTAAGATTGAAATCAGGTTAGCTGTAATATAGAGAGAAATTGATTAAAATCGATTGAAACAAGACTCGTGGAAACTAACTAAACAAACGGAACTAATTTTCTAGTTTTCCTTAACGTAGAACATCTAAGCATTTCTATTTTTAATTACTAAACAGACAAGAATAAAAAGGAGTAAATAAATCTAAGGGGCTATCTTTAACTCGCTATTCAATTAATTTCATGCTTGGAACGTTTGGTATCTTCTTTTCTTCTTATCCCTTGCCACGAGTGGGTAAATTTATACATGTTGTGTACTATAAAAGTATAAACTAAAAAATTCAACCGAAAAGTGTTTTGTTCGCCAAAAGTGTGAGACCAGGTTTTGCACGCTGCGATAAATTTATATGTTTATCAAAAAATCACAACACCATTTATTAAATAAGTTCAAAATCCTCTCAATTATTAATGAACCTAGTCTCATGCTTCTAACGAGCGACACAATAAAAATCAAAGTTCCAAAAGATCATTGAGCAGACTGGACGGTCTGTCTCGTGCGTCGGTGGTTACGATGCAATAAAAAACAAAGGCACAGTATAGTACCGTGTGTGGAGGTGTCGGCAACAAGGTAATTATGCATATAATGTATAAATAATAAATTGGACACAGGCAATGTTACGGGAATTGAATCTAGTGCCCACCGTCTTGACGTAGCTGACGGTCTCGGCGGTCGCCTCGGTGAGGGCCCTTCGCAGCCTTGATCGTCGCACCTGCGACAGCGTACGTGGACAGAGAACGACGCCCTGCGCACCGGAACCGGACCCAGAACCGGAAACCATGGCCATAGGCGGCGGAGGCGTGGTCGGCATTGTCGTCGACGACGATTTGCACCACCACGGGAACTGGACGTGTTTTTATCACGTTGTTAGTCGTTGTTAGCACAACAGAAAGACTCTTTTTCATAGGCACAACAGTGACGGTGGTGGTAGTGGTGGTGGTGGTGGTGGTGACGGTGGTTTTTGGTGGTAGTGGGTGGTGGTTTGTGGTTGTTACAGGTGCAGTGGGCTCAAACGAGTGACAAAAGACAATATGCTCAACTGTGGATCACATATGAGAAGAGACAGGGTGTACACCCGCAACACGACCAAGCCGGAGCTGGTCGATACCTCGCGAACACGAACGTGTGGACTACGTCTAATTCTGAATGGACGAGGGAACCAGGATCCGCGAGCTGGTGTCTCTCTGCGTAGCGACTTACAACAGGGAACTCTGGCGCGAGCAGTCTATGGATGTTTTATGCAATTTTTAAGCAATTATTAATAATTAACAGCAGGACGAGTACCGAATTGGAAAATCAAGCAGACAATACGGATCGGATAAAAATTATGAAGAGAAAAACGAACAACGGTGAAATGATCGCGATTCCAAATGTAATATACGTAATTATTAATTTTAAAAAGTTAATAGCGGGATGAGTACCGAATTGGAAAATCAAGTCGACGCTACGGATCGGATAAAAATTATAAAAAGAAAAACGAACAACGGTAAAATACGTAAGTATTAATTATAAAAAATTAATAACAGGATGAGTACCTAATTGGAAAATAAAGCCGACGCTACGGATCGGATAAAAATTATAAAGAAAAGAACGAACAACAGTAAAGTGATCGCGATACCAAATGTAATATCCAGAACCGGTTACAGCCAATCAGGGTCGCGGAATTACGACCAGACGAATTCTCAAACGCGGATGAAATTTCTATATTCGGAAATTCTTCCGTGAAATAACACTCGCAAGAGCTACAGGCCAACTTCCGCCGTTGAAGTTAATAAGTTTTATTATACCGACTCTGTCGGGCTTGCTGCTGTTTAATCTTATTAAGAAATTAATTGTTCGAAATAAATAGCGAGGAATGTAGCGGTCGTAAAGCGCGCGCGCTTGCAAGCAGCGCTTGCAGCAGGTCCGTTGAAAATTTTACGATTGCGATGAAACTTTACAACTTATCCCATGATCAATGGAGTGCCTCAATGTTTCGTAACGAAGGGCGCACATTGAATTTTACGCGACTTATTCCTCGATGATCGATCAGAGAAATCGTTTCCCCATTGGGCGATGGAAGAAAATTAAATTCAGTGCTCGGTGGAATTCGAGTGGCTTGGTCGGGTTACCATTCAGAGTTAGACACACGCGCCCCGTCGAGGTGTCAACACTATCGTTTTCCGAAGTACATCGACAGTCCGAACGCCGCTGGACGATTCGTGGCGACTTTGAGTTACTCGCCGACTACTGTTCTTCCGGGAAATTACGAAATCGGACACAGTTCAATGATCTTTCCGCGAATAAAAACGCCATTGCGCAAAAGTCCCCGAGATATTATGGAAAATCTATCGGGTGCGGCAAGTGTGACATCGGTTTATGCAAAATGGAAAACGATAAAACAGAAAATGAACTAGCGACAGTACCGAGGAGTACGGGGGGTAGTCTATCCGGAAGAGGACCCGAAGAAGAAAGAAGGTCGAAGCGCTAGCAAACGTTACAGGTCCCAGAGGCCACTCGATCATCGTGCCGATGCTCCGCGCCGCGTAACGAGCAGTTGACGAGTAAGTCAAGGCCGGCAGTATCCATCGAATCACCTTGGTACGATCATCCGAAACCCCGGGCCGTACGAGCAGATAGACAGACGAACAGACGGACAGACGGTCGAGAGAATGTTCATAGAGAGAGAGAGAGAGAGAGAAAGCGGGCGGGGGCGTGTGTGTTAGTAGTCGGACGCGCGATCGTTTCGCTATCGATTCCGCCTGGTCCCTCGTCAATCCTTCTCTAGGCCTGTCTTTCTTTACTCTTCGATCGCACGGGATTGGACAAAGAGATAGAGAGTGAGTGAAAGAGAGAGAGAAAGAGTTAGCAACGTTGGTGTGTAGTGGTAGTGGTTGACAGCAGAAGTGGGGTGATAGTGTGTGTGTGTGTATGAGAGAGATAGAGTGAGAAAATAGTGAACGAAGGCTCGACAAGCGTGGAACTCAATGATCCTCTATTATCTAAAGCTGACCACTACTAGTTCAGCGCTACCGCTAGACTAAGGACACGCTTCGGAACTAAAGATTTCTCGGGGGTTCACTTTCCGCTATGCAGGGCGGGGCCAACGGGGGGCGGGCGACGTTCGGCGGGTGGCGGTGTGCGGTGGTAGTAGCAGTGGGTGAAGTGGGGGGTGGTTCTACAATCGAATGGGCAAGCTCCCTTGCTTCCGGGGTGAGGTGAATCCTGGCCGAGCCGCGGAATTAACGATGCAAAAGAACGCTAATAAGAGCTCCGGTAATTTGTGACTTAAGTACACCCACAATCAAATGAGTGGACTATCATGTTTGATCAAATGGTCAAGTGGTCAGTGGTCATGTGGTCAAGCTATCAGTGGTCA
>CM052207.1:9828519-9870799 GCA_028454225.1 Lasioglossum leucozonium | reverse complement strand
AGTGGTCAAGGGGTCAGTGGTCAACTGGTCAAGTGGTCAACTGGTCAAGTGGTCAAGTGGTCAAGTGGTCAAGTGGTCAAGTGGTCAAGTGGTCAGGTGGTCAGGTGGCCAGGCGGTCAGGCGGTCAGGTGGTCAGTGGTCAGTGGTCAGTGGTCAGTGGTCAGTGGTCAAGTGGTCAAGTGGTCAAGTGGTCAAGTGGTCAATGGTAATAAGAGCGGAACGCCGGGCGATTTACTGCGCGGCGACGACGACGACGACGATGGCGTGTTTAGCTAGGCTCTTCGGCAACGGTGGATGACTTCATGGACTACCGAGAGACGATCGCCTGGGGCCTGCGGTTATGCTCGAGCTGCGATAAACTATTGCGTTGGTGCGGCCACGGTGTTCCGAGGGATTGCCCGCTAGCTCGACGATACTCTGTTTTCTTCTTGCTTCTCGATTATCTCTTTTCGCTAACCCGGTGGCGCTCGAAGTTCAGCGCATATTTTTTGTGTGTGATCAATGAAATCAGCAAAAATGTTACGGAAGTTTCAAAGAGAAATTGAAAGCGGTTATCCGGGTACCCGGTTACCGACACAACTGCAATTTTGCAAAATCGTATTTATACAATCGAGAATTCGGCCATAGGGTTTCGTCTAGCTAGCGTGTTTTCCTCGAGACACTGTGCGATGAGTGTGTTCAGCAAGAGGTACTCCGATTGCCAATGACGCCGAAATAGATAGCGAGGCTGTATCGTGTTCCAGGATCATCTAAATCAGAGCAGTGTGCCTCCTCGTAAACGATTACTCTATGATGAGCCTGTCTACATTGAAGCAGCGAGCACAGCAACGCTTACTGAATGATGTCGTAGCGATGCAAGCGTCCAGGATCAAATAACATTAGCTAGTGTAACATGAAACGTGATTAAATAATTTGTCGAAAGAAACATTCATCAATGAGCATTCGATGAAAAATCATTGAAACGTTCAAATTACAAAATTCACATCTCGTCGATTCGTTACGCAGCAAAGCAATGTTCTTCAGCAGCCACTGCCCGATCGACGCTCCCCTATCGCAGCTCCGACGCGTCTGGTTCGAAATCGGCTCGGGAATGGTTTCTTAAAGAACGGTTTCCGTCGCGCGTAACATCCGTATCGTTTGAAATTTCCTAGTCCCGATAACGAAAACGGATCCGCGGCCTAATCTAGCGGGGGCGGAGGAGCGTAGGCTTGTTAGCCTACCGGCTGAAGCGGATCTGCAGTTAAGCCGATCCGCTTGCCAGCCAGAGATAGCTTAATGATCGCCGCTCAGCCTCGCGACCTAGGAACTCCGCCACTATTTACTAGCGGGATTTAGGCGGCAGCCAGCTCTCTCCCACCAATTGTTCGATCAGCCGCGGAAGAAACACGCCTCCGCGGCTTCCCTCCCTATAGCCCGCGGCGAAGCCTCCTGAGACGTCGATGGAACGCTTGCCGATCTTACACCGGCGCGGCGACGTTTCCCAAACACCGTCGAGTCTTCGCACGGTAAGTCAAACTATTCGTTATCTGCCTTCGGTGCAATTAGTTCGGAACCTTCATTTGTTTATGGGATAATTCGTTTCGGAAACATTGCTGTACTTTGAACGTGTGCTTCTAGACCACCGAAAAAGTTATTCCAGCGAAATAAAGTGGACATTGTAGCCACATGTTTGATTTGTCTTGTGAATTTTTTCAAATTTTTTTATTTTGGCCAGGGGAAATTGTTTATCGAGGGCCGCCAGAGTCTTAAATTTAATTTTCAGTGACGATAATTCTTCGGGACGAGTGATTGAAAGAGTAACGAGGCTAACGAGATAGGTGTCCGTTTCGTGGACGAAATTCCAGATCCTGCACACGGCAACCGGGATTCCCTTAAAAATAGTCGTGCCGCGCCATTGGTGCCCAGAACTTTTCGCTAGACCCAATAAAAGTTCGAAGACGTAGCGAAAGTTTGGCGAATCTTGTATGTCGCATTGCACGGAAGAGAGACGGAGTAGTAACACGGATCGGCGAGGTATTCGTCGCCGAAGAAGATCCCACTGCGAAAGATTCCGAAGACGCTGCCGCTGCCGTCGCGGGATCCGAGATTTCGATAATGGCAGCACCGCCACTGTATCCGGCGAATTTGCAAAACTGCGAGTTCTCCTTATAGAGCGACTCGGTTCTAACGAGAAATTCATTCAGATAAGGACCGTAAGTTTCCACGGATTTCCATTTTTACCTTAACTTTAGAGGCTGGGTGGAATTGTTTCGCCTGTTACGCCCACCGGAGATGGGTTAGGCGACTGTAATTGAACCGTACTGTCCGTGCGCCTATTCCCCTGCTTACGTTCAAATCTTATGCGGCATTTTAATTTTTATGCTGCAGAAAAATTGTTCGTTAAAAAGTTGCGTCAAAAGAAAGAAAGGAGCTATTAAAATTTTTCAGTTCATCGATGTCCGGAAAAATTTACCATAATCCTCCTCGGTCTCCTCTGGATTCCAGACGATCGAACAGTGGCAAACTCCCGAGACAAACGATACATTTCCGGGAATCAACTGTAATCCCGAAAACTTGCTGGATCGACTGCTCCGAGCCGAGAACAATCGTCCGAAGATAAAGCATAATCGCCCGACGTCGTCACGACAGAGTCTTCAAGATGAGGAATCGGACGATTCAACGAGAGTTCGTCGAGAGGGTCTCGGTCGACGAATTACTCATAAGATATACAGAGGGGAGAAAGAGAGAATCGTTTCAGCTTCGCGAACGATCCAACTTTTTTTTCCCCCTCCCACGATTAGAAGTCGAGGGTGCTGGGATGATAGCGGTCGACGCGATTAGTTAACCTTTTTGCCTGTAATCCGGTGTAATCGAGGTTGCGGGGGCAGTCGGGCTAATGTCAGAGGACGACCTATTCCGAGATGAGTTCGCCCTCCCGATTGGACCACTTTAGCCCGACAGTAATAACTTCGAAATCACTGAAAGCGTCGAATCTGAAGATGCACGAAATAACAGAGGCGAGATTTTTGATTTTACGCTGTCTCCGCGCGATTAACGTCTACATACAATCGAGACAGATAGCGAGCAGACAATTCCGAGAACGAAAACTGCTGGCCCGCGAAACTTTTCGTCCGCGACACCGAGACGTGCCCGAGCGCGTGTCTATCAGAACCGGGTCGTGCGACGAGGCCTGCCTCTAAATATTTGAAACCGAGAGCCGTCTGGTCTGTTCCCGAAAGTGCGATGCACCGCGAGAGGATCGGAAGTTTCGTGGCCCGGCGACGACGACGACGACGACGACGACGACGGTTGCCAATGATTTCCGCGGCGGAATTTGCCAGGGGAACTTTCAGTGCCTGCCACTGAGACGTGTCAGTTTCGAGCTGCGAATTAGTCCTTCCTTCGAAATCCTCGCAAGCCCGGAACAGCAAATATTTATCGCGACTCGCAATACTTTTGCATAGAACTCGCTCGAGCGGAATGTGTCGGTGACATTTGCGAGGCTTTGGATTCGACTATTTTCGAGGATCGAAGCGAAATTTTTATTTCTCTTTGAGCGATCCAGGGATCAACGAACGAGCGATTTAACGAAGCGAGCACCGAACGCTCAAGATTTCTCGCAGGGATTCGATACAGAAGCTTCTGCACGAGAACTCCCAGAAGCCTTTCGTAATTCTACTTCGGCGTCACTTGATGCTCCGAATCATCGAGACTCCCAGTCGTGTGTTTCGTCAGAACCAGTGAGGATTTCGGTATGAAACAACACTGTATATCTCATTGCCGCACGGCCACCGCCGGGACAATGGAGTCCAATAATCTAAGCAGCGCTCGTAGAAGCAATTAAACGGCGAGAAACGTTCTTCGCGGCGAAGGGGACACAAGCGATCCTATCAGTCGCAGGTGATGTGGCGTTCACAGGAACGATTAGTAAATTATTACGGCGACAAGAATACTTGAACAATTATAATTCCTAATAAACTGTATTGGGTCGACACCGATTTCAACGTTAACGCGAGCACACATCGATGAGAATCGTGACAAAAATCTAGAGACAATTGAACACGACAAAAATTCTGAATAGAGCACGAATTCCTGTTGCGCGATCGAAGCTGATTCGAAAAGCTCGAGTCCGACAAGCACGCTCTAATCCACGCGGAACAACGGGCGGATTAGTCATTAAAGTGGCGCGATGGCGGAACACGGTATGTATCGGCGGAACTCGAACTCGTTCGGCGAACCAGTGAATAATTCCAGTAAACGAAGAATTCGTTCTCGTGCATCGTTGCCTAAGTAATGAAAGCCGAGGCGACGGAGCGACAAACGTTCGACCGGTTCGCTGCTCTCGCGCGTGTCGCTCGAAACGGCAACGGGATCTTTCGTTACGACTCATTTTAATGAAAGACGGCCGGCGATATGAAAGGGAAATTGGTATTGACCTTCGCTGATCGAGGGACTCTTTGATCAGCATTTAATTCTCCGCTGGCGAACGCGAAACGTATCCATTGATGATATTGTTAATAGGAACTCGGCCGGAGAATCGATAGCAGACTGTGCAGCTTGGGACTTTAAACTGTTTTGATTGGACTGGCGCTTCTCGCTCGTTTGCCTGGGTCCCCGATGACCCAGGGATGTACGAACATGATCGATTCATCCGGTTCAGTGGTTTCTTCAATTAATAAATATTATATTTCGATATTCAATAATTATATGAGAGACGAGATCAGTTATAGATTAATGGATTTTTAGAGACCTAACCTAATTCTATTAGGATCATCTGTTTCCGGAGGACAGAAAGCTGCGGGCTGGGAATCAAACCTGTCAAGGCAGACAGCCTAAATGACTCATGATTATTCCATACACGAGACACGCGCCTGAATAACCCAATTCATGATGTTGCTACCAATTAACCGAATGGTTAGGCAGCATTGTCTTCATGTGTCTAATTACGGCTTCAATAACCCTAAATTAGTTTGAATTACCGAAGGTTGATAGGTGTCTGACCAATGACTGATTTATACTACTGACGCTATATCCAAACGATATTTATTCTTATTCAATAACTAAACTAAATTATTCGATAACTAAAACAAATTATTATCCAATTTCGATTATTATATTATTCTTGTTCTACACGATATTACCATTCTACGTTCATCTTTCAATCTCCATGATTCATGCAACATTTATTCATATCGTAACCTAATAAAATATATTAAAAGTTAGTCTTCTGTGTATTTCAAGGATTCAGAATCTCTCTCTCTCTCTCTCTCTCTCTGTCTCTTGGTCGCTTGGGATACCCTGAAGACCATCGTCTTACTTTATAATCAATTAGATCAGTAAAATATGTCGACGAGATTACCTTAAACGCCTCGGGAACGTATTCCGTGTAGAGGACGTTCCATAATATATGGTTCAAGTTAGACGAACGAAATTTTATATTGAACAGATCATTTATACAACCTATATAATTCTTTCCTTTAAATACATTTTATGTTTTATATTGCTCATAAAAAATTTCCCATAATTTTTTCTTTCCAATTCGTTGAATCAATGCAAAAGAAATCACTATAAGGACAGTTATTGTTTAAAATTAAAAAGTTGCAAACTGAGACACAGTTTATCGTATAACGCGTGTGTAATCGTTGCGTGAGTGGGCGGACAACAACTGCCGCAATGTCTTCGGCGAAGCCTCGCTGGCATAATAGCTAGAACACCTAATCCAGGGATTAAGTCGCGCGACTCAGACACCGCAATTGATTGAGTCTGTCATGGCGTCGGGATCTACGCGAGTTGGTGCTTCAACAGACCCGAAAATTGATGACAACCGCCGCTTCTGGATATCTAGCCCACGCACTATAATTGCTCCGCTGCAGCATGAAACGCCGACGATAACACCACGTAGCTCGTTTATTCTTATTAAACGTTCGCTTCTGTGTCGTGTAAAAATGTAGGAATGTTAAGACTGTAGCGTGTTTACCTTTTCGTTCATCACCCACTGGAGCTGTTAGTGTTCAGTGTATCCGGAAGGCACGCAAAAACGAAGTCATCGAGATTAGAATAATATTCTTTTGTTACGAAAATATTTCAACATCGAATTCTAACAATTATTGGAAACAATTATTAAATTTGTATGTACACGGAGTGGAGAAATACTCTTTCAAATATAGAAAAACATCGAGAAATGCAATTTGGTAGCAAAAATATTGGATATAAAATTTTTGTTGTTGTAAGTGTTGTAATTTCTTGTAAGTAGGGTGTGTTTTTCAAAGGGTACGGCTGTGTGTTTGTTTGATAGGTAACAGTGTGAGAATTTTTAAAGAACATTCAGAACATATAGGAAGTATATTACAGTGGTGAACAGGTTGTAGAAAATTGTCTAAAATTTCTGTATTGTCATTTCTATTGGTGTTGTGTCGCCTTCTTTGCGAGTGTTCAGAATTGGAATAGCGTCGAATTTAATAATAGTAGTTTTGTTTCAAGAAGAAACTCTGTCAATTTGGTTTCGCGTCACGTTCCCGCGAGTGTTCCGAATTGAATCAGCCCCTTCACGCTAAAGTATAATTTGTCGAATAACAATATAGCCTCTAGCGTTCAGCGACAGTTTTATTGTCGGCGAATGATAAAAATTCCCGACGATACCGGCATATGAATGGTTTAGAAGCGAGCCCGACATATATATATATATATATATTTTCCGCGAGAGACGAAAGGAATTCCCCGTTTCTGGTCGTGCTTAAGATCGTCTGCACGCGATAAAAACGTAAAAACCATGTGTCCTTGCCTTTAAGGTCCCGTCTCCTATCCGGCTTATTTCCCAGGATGCGCTCGCACGGACGGGAAACAAGTATACCGTTTCAGATTTATAACGAACCGCATTATTATAGCTACGCGACACGAACCTGACTTCGGGGTCCTGCTGGCTTATGCATCAACAGCCCCGCCCCCTCCCCCCGCCTCTCTAGCGGCTTCATGCACGTTCACAATTAAACTTTCTTATTTATAGACGGTATTAACGAAGCAGAAGTATCATTTCGCCTTTCTATGCCGTCAAGACATTTCCGCGTCCGCCAAGAAAAGCATCGTTCTACAATTCCTCCAAGCCCGTTTCTTCGGTTTACGGTCTCCGGGCACGAGAACTGCAAGATCAGGCAATTTACAGCAGTGTGCTCTTAATGATCCTCTTAATGGTCTTCTCTCATCGGGGTGTCGTATTTTTTAATTATTTGTTCGAAGAAGAGAGGAGTTCTCTTCGTTCAGTTCGAACTCGCGTTCAAAACTTGACGTTCAATATGTTCCGACGCGGAACAACGTTAGCCGCGAGCCGCTTGCCGTTGGGAGACAACGAATTAAACCATTAAAGAAAAAAACACATCTGCCATAGTAAACAAAGAGGCATAGCCTAAAACCAACGTGTAGATTTAGACCTTTCCTGCGCCGGCAGGAAGCGATTCATTGTTCGGTACTGAACCTTTCATTTATGACTTTCGGGAGAATAGGCTACGGCTTCTCGTAAAGTAATTTAACACGTGCCACAAGATTTTGTCTCCACCCGAACCTTTTTTACTTGAACCTCCCCACCACACGAAGCCGGTCACTCGCACTCACCGGAAACAAATTTTACGCCAATAACAAATATCTGGAAAAATCTACCAATCAAAAACCTTTCCGACCAGACGAAGAAACTTCCGGGAGAGGTTCAGCAGGCACTCTCGTCCGAAAAAGACGGGAGTCTACGATCAGCACACTTACTCTCAGCACGTTAAGAATAGTCAATCTCAGGTATTCAAAAATAACTCCTTACTATCCCACTTAAAAACACAATATTAGTTGAAGTCGCAACCGATCGTTTTCTCGTTTCGGATAATAAGGAGCTAACTTCCCACGTAAAATGATAATTATGTAGAATCTGCATTTTACGCGCCAAGTAGCATGTGTCGCGTATACCACGGAGTAGTCAGATGCCCCTAATGAAAACTGTCCAAGCGGTAGAACCATCGCAAATTTCATTCTCATCGGTGAAGTAGCGCGGGTCGGTCATAATCCAGACAAGCCTTGAAAAATTGAAATCGTAAAACTAAAGCACGAGAACACCGAACTATGAAAGTACCGGTGAAATTTCCGAAAATTTCATTTACATCCGCTGCAGCAGCGGCGGAGTCGGGTGTCGCGAGCCGTACAGAATCCCCGAAAAATTCCCGTCGACCCGCGCGGCAGCGGGGGAATATAAAAATTCTAACGAACGCGGGAGACACCGGCCCGTAAAACCTCCGTCCCGCCGGGGCTGATATTCGAACACGCCTATAACCTGAGATTAATCATTTCTGGGAGCATGAACGCGCGCGTCCCGGGGATACTTCGCGTGCGATTCATACGCGCGGCAGTTTTATTCGCTCGTAACATCGTCGCGTCGCGGGAGAAATCGGAGTATAACCTCGGCACCGTTAAATTCGAACGGGAAACAAAATGGCTGGCGGTTCGGTAGAGGGGGGAACGAGGGAAACAGTCCATCGCGTCGGAGAATGGGGCCCAATTACCCCTTGTGTCACGGTTGCACATCGCGAGCCTTGATTTCATGCACGACAACCAGGAGCATGCTTATAATCCGTTGGCTTCCGGCCAAAATCACGTACAAAGCACGCCACCCCCACCGACCCCTTGCCGCTCGAGGTATCCATACGATACGAGGCGTTTCGACTCGCCAAGGAGAGATAATTAAACTAACAATGTCGTGTGCCCCTCCCCTCACCTGCCCCGCGACCAACCCTCACCACCCCCTGCTGCCTCGTGACGCTCCTTCTTTCGCGAACACCCCCGCGCTTTTTTCTGTTTCCAGTTTAATGACGACGCTCGTACTCGTTACGCGGCCTTGTCGGAACTTCAGAATAAGGAAATTGATCCTTCTGCTAGGCTCGCGTATCGATGCAGATCGTTATCCTTCGTGTGGTTCCAGGATATTAACTTTTTAGGAACAAGTCCATTCAGAAAATGGAAATTTGTTGATTTTATGTTGAAAATAATCGATCGTAAAAAATTATTTCCGTCAACAATTAACGAATGCTCCCAAGAAGCGTCAGCTACGCGCCGGTATCTGGTCGACTATCAGCTCGAACACGCCGTGCAACATCCTAGTAAATAAACGAAACGACCGGGAACAATCCAGACGCAATTAGCCTCTCATATCTCGTTCTACGGACTGCTAATTGAACGCTATCGGTGCAGTTCTCCATCGAACACGTGGGAAGCCTATGCGCGCTCAACGGGGGTGGCGTTATCCATGTGACGTTATCCGGCGTATCGGAAAGCTGGCTCTGCTCTGCGGTTTTTGTTCCGCGCACCAGGGGCACCATCTACGACGAGAAACGGTACCGACGCTTTTTATCAGCCGACTAGGATAAGCTTCTTATCGCAGGTCGGCTTTTTCATCCCCTTACGGTTCCGGTCGGTACACTGGCTTTTCTAGCTCGCGTGGGGGGTGACTTTATCCTGGTGTTTCGACCAGAGGGTAGGTGGCGGCACTAGCGTTTCACTCGGTAACGTCGGACTCTTCGGAAGCTACCCTCGGTGAATTCTTTTGGCAGGAGGAAAAAATTCGCGGTATCTTGCCGAATCGTTCAGTTTCCGTTTTGGCGAAGAAGAAGCCTGGCAGAATTTTGTGGAATTGACGCAAGCAGAGAAATTTCATTGGAAATAGTTGAAATTGCACTTGAAGCGTCTATCCTTCCCAGTCTTAATGAATGGAGAATATTAAGTCGCGAGTACGATCATTCGCTCATTCGATCATTCGCGAAAAGAATAATCGAGCGACAGCGGACCGAGGAAGAAACGTCTCTTTCGAAGTAGAGAAAAAAATTCTGTTCGCATTTTCCGAATATAATAACGTCCGTTGCGCGACTCTGTTTACGATTCTGAAATAACTCCGAAGTCAAAGGAAAGCAGAGAGCCCGAGGAATTCCGGGACTTTGCCAGGTGAATGGAAATCATAGTCTCGAGGGGGAGGGTGGGTAAGCCTTGAAATATTTCGCAGTAGAAGAGCGTCGTCGCTCGATAGAATTGGCTTTCATCGGGAATAGCTGCTGCTCCGCCGGCATTCGGTTATTTAATTGAATACCAACAGAGAGGGTGAGACAGAGAGAGAGAGAAAGAGTGCTACCCTTGGATCATCAATGGAGCTCAATTAAGGGAGAAAAGAGTTCTACGCGATCGGGGTCGAGTGGCATCGACGAAACACTACGGCAACAGTGAAATCGTAAACAATACGATTCTGCAGAAGACGGAGACAAAGCTATCGAGACACTGCCGTTATTAACACCGTACCAGCTCGTCCGATATAGGCCGGCTCGATCACAATGAACGTCAAACATTGTCCGATCGTAAACTTCGAACGTCTTACCTACTAACACCTACGCTGGTCCGCGGCCGGTCACGTAATATACCGCGTTCTTTTATGTCTTCGATCTTAATTAATGTTTACCGGGCATCGCTGCGCTGGGCGTCTTGTAATTCGGACTCTTTGAAATTTCAGTCTTCTACATTGAACTGCCGAACAAAATAATTCTGTACCGGGGAAAATCATGTTGGACAATTCGCTTGAGCAGAGAGACAATTTCATTCGACTCGAATTTTGTTTGAAACCCGCCATCGGAAATTCATAAAAAATTTCCCTCCACTCCCGAAGGAGACGTATTACATTCCCACGCGTCGCGTCGATCATAAAAATTCCCCAAACTGATTTGTCAAATGAAACGAAATTTACGTCGATTTCAAAATTTTCAACAAACATTCCTCAACGCAATAATTATCGTACAATACGTTCCGGGGCGTGTTTTTCTTTCCGGACAGTAAAATCTGCCGTGAAAAACCAGCTTTCGCATCGCGTCTAAATTACATTCTGACCCAGATGCGTGAAATTAAAAATCTACACGAACACTCTAGCAACTCTCGCCGGGAAAACTAGCGGCAACGACGACGACGACGACGACGACGACGACGACGGAGGCGCACTCCAAAAAACTAGTTCCCCCGGCCCGAACAAATTGCATCTCTGGTGTCTGGCTGGCGTAGCAGTCAACGCGCATTCAGCGATCCTCCCGGGCCCGTTGATGCTGTCTCAAGAGAGGTTGCTCGGTTTCGCGTAACGAGCGTGGAGCGCAAGAGAGTAAAGAAAGGGAAGACAAGAAAGACCGCGCGGACGCGCGCGAGCGACACCGGGGAATTGAGATTCCCCCAGGGGTGGCTGTTAACAGGGTTGCAACCGGGGTAGTCCAAACACGGAGGGAGACGCACGGTTGCGAGGTGGTGCGCGGCTGACAAAAGTGCAACGACGATTGCGCGCGAACGCGAAAAGGGACGCGAAGAGTGGATCGAGTGGACGTCGAACGATGTTGAAAATGTACAAGTAACGAGGACAAAGATAGAACGTGTTTCTACGTTGTTGCGGAAACGTTTCTCGATCCCCTCGTGCGATCGCGGGAAAAGATCTACTGGATGCTGGTCATCGCGATGCCGCTCGCGTTCACAGTGTCCCGGAATCATTTAGTCACCGATACGTGATGTAATTCGCTACGGGGCCGGGACTTCCTACTTCCAAGAGCCGTGTTCTCTCTGCTGAACAGCGGTAATGTAATTCTGGAGGTGGAGGAACGCATGTCGCGGAGCTGTTGCTTGATTTTGGGCAGAATCAGGGGACACAAATCGTTGTTGCTTCAATGCTTTATGCATATGGGGACTGAGAAAAGTTCATTTAATTTTTCTACAGCCAAATTAAGAGGAGAACGAACTTTTTGACCAGGCACGATACATTATACGGATCGTTTGGATTTCTGTTTTCTCGCGTTAGAATATTCTGCATACCGAGGATGGTAATCGCCTCAAGCGCGGAGAGCGTTTGCGGTTTCGAAACTTTTCGACATTGTTACCAATCGGAAATTAGTTTTGTTCTACAGAAACTTTCCTCGCCGGAGAATTCATTGATCGAGCTAATAATAAGAATGGATCGATTCGAATTTTCTCCAGGCCTAAAATCCCGTAGAATAATTTACCGGTAATCTTTTTAGCTATTGTCCCAACAGTCATTAATGGTAGATTCGTGTCATTTCGTGTTCTCCACGCAGGGTAGAATTAACTCTTTCGCGTAGCACAGTAGAAGCGAATTGGTGTCTCCAATCGTTCCCGTGGAAAATAGCTGCTAACGTGATCCACCATTGTTTCGGTTCCCTTCGTTCTCTGTTTACTATACCACTCGTTTGCGCTGACAATAAGACTGGAACGAGGTCCGAGCGTTAGTTAGACTGCTGTTATGGCCGAGATGACGACGCGACTCTAAAGAGGGACGACAAACGCGACTATAAAGAAGGAACGCTGCACTCCGCTTGTAATCCGTCGGGGTCACGAAATGTTTCACTAAAATCACTTTAACCGCTCCGTTAAATCGTTCGTAATCTGGATTATGCTATTTCGTACTACGGTCTTTAGCAGGCTTGTTTGAGCATCAGAATGTCGAAAATGCGAACAATATTTTTATTACAAACTTTCCATCGAATTAAGTGGAAGTTCACATTATAATAAATTCAGATACACTGCTGTGCAAAAGAAAGTAGCGGCCGGCCATATTTAATAGAAAATCGTAAAAAGTCAAATAAGAACACAGTAAGTTCCGCTGTTTAATTGAATTGTTTTGCGAATATATGTTAGAATAATATATATAATAATAATAAGTGCAATTAATGCAATTTCTACATAAAGATATTTCTTTCCTTTGCATTTACTACTGAAAATTTTACCCGAAGTCTGCACTTTTAATTACTAACCTTCTCATGTTTACTTAACAAAAGTGAATAGAAGCAACGGAGTCTCGATTGAACTAGCTGTCGAATTGTTCACAATTTAAGAAGGCGAAACTACACTGTTTTCAATCGAGTGACTTCCAAGTCGAATCAGCGCGCGATCAACGAACCCCGCAGACCCCGAAGAACGAATGAAATCGCAAGCTAACATCGCGCGAAGCTGCGTCTAACAAGCCAATATTCCATTGTCCCAAAGATCCGCGCGAAAGCGACAGCAAAGCCTCGGCCCGACTCGAAACTCGGAACCAGAGCAGCTCCGCGCGCGACGAAGGAGACAAAAGAAAAACAGAAATTAACAGCGTTTCATTAGGAACTTGAAAGTCGCCCTACATTCTGTTCCCGCGACAAAGGTCCCCGAGGGCCAAGGGACGGCATTCACGAGGCAAGACGAAGAAGAAGGGCGGCGCAGCTAGGTTTGGCGGCAGCATCCAGTTTCTCGTCGCGCGTCGCGATGAAAGCAAAATGGTACACACACGCATACACGCACAAAACACATAGAAGGACGCAAAGAAAAGGCAAGTGGCATCGAACAGTCAATGGGTTGTTGATGGTGAGAACGGTCCTGGTGGTGGTAGCGAGGGTGAGACTGAAGGTGGTGGTGGTGGTGGTGGTGGTGGTATGCGTGAGGGGTTGGTGCGCTTAGGGGTTGGTTTCGGGTGCATGGCAAACCCATTGTTTGATCGGTAGCTGGCCGAGGCTTACCTGTCGGAATTGTCGAATGCCGCCATTGATCCGCAACGAATCCGCAGCGATGCCAGCGATTCCGTCGCCGGGTTCTCGCAGCTGCCGCAACGAGGCGGCGCTCGGAGCTGTACCAGCGTGCAGCGGGCAACAACATCCGGAACAACAGCACGCCGACGCTTCCGGTTGCGAGCTCTGACGTATTATACGCGCGTTCGGCGACGTTGTCACCAGCACCGGCGGAGGAGGCACCTGGCACGGGCAGCAGTGGTGCCCGCTCTTCACGCTCTCTCTGTAACAGGTCAGGCAAACGATTGTTATCGAATGTTTAGGTCAATCCCGAGCGTGGCTGGACTGTACAAGATAAAAATATTTTTAAAAATTGTTAAACAAATCCTAAATCGGTATTAACACTGAATCTACCGAGCTTTACAAGTAGCCGGCAGGTGTTGCTTTGTAAAAATTTAATAGAACTCATTGGTTTCGAAGATTTCGCAAATTCCTATGAGAAAGCCTCGGTATTTATCAACAAGGGAAACATGTTCTGCGGAGTTTGACTCCGCGATCCTTCACCGGCAATTCCGTGATCGTGGTTCCCAATTTCGGAACCGACAAGACGCCACAATCCCACAATGCCTCTCAACCAGGCGTCTGCCCGTGCATCAACAAACTGCGCGCTTCGCGCGGGTCGTACAAATAGCATCATCGTGCTTTAACGATCAAATTTACGACCCATTTAACCGGACCGCCGCGCCGCGTTTCTACGTCTCCGTTGGGCGCGGAGTTTACGACGGAACAAACACCGCCGTAATATCGGCATAATCAAGGGAATTATGCCGCTAAGTTACGTCGAACTTCTCCCCGAACTGCCGGAGACACGAAGTTTCCCTTAAATCCCCGGACAGCGATTTTGATAGCACTCGATCGACCGGGCCCGAGTTTGCAGAATATCTCCGTGTGACGGGTGGCGTGGCCCTGTCGAATGTAAATTCCGGCTAGCGACAGCAGCTGCTCTCCAAACAACAGTTCGAAAAATACTCGTCAACCAGGCGAATGTCTACACAGAACGAAGAGGCAGAGAGAGAGAGAGGAAGAGAGATAGGTAGGTTAACATAGGCGTCCCTTAATTACGTTATTACATTATCACGTATCGATCGGAGCTCACGCATCGCGCGTACCGGCTAATGAAATTTCGCCTAATGAACACGAGACGTCATTGTCAACTTCGACACTGCCAGTTAATTATCTTATACAACTGGTAAACACGCCCGCGTATCAATAGGAACAATCGCGGACAATACCGCCGCGGCACAGAAGCCGCGTCTGAACACGCGGAATTGCCAGCGCGCGGCCCTAAACGACGATGGAACACCGTCGCGATCGGCTACTGCTCGTAATAACTGAGACACCGTGTACGTGTCCAGAAGAATTTGAATATGCAAATCGCGATACAAGTAAACGTCTGTCTGACGGCTATTAGGCGGACACGTTCACGAATTAATCGGATCATTGTTCCTAGACGGAATTACACGAATTCGCTGTACACGGAGTCTCCGTGTAACGGGTGTCCCTTCTGGATACCATTTCGCTGTGATTGAACCGAACAGACGTTGGGCAACATTTCTCGGAAAAAAGGGCCTAGCCGATTAAAATGGTCAAAACTGCCCTTAGAGGTTTTTCAATGGCTGTTGTGAAAAACCCCTCTGAGTAAAATTTCCCGCTCTCTGATGCTTTCTAAAATTCTGAAAAAAATGTGGCATATTTCGGATCCTAAGGCGCATTTTATAGAATTTTTTCAGATTTTTTTGTTGCAAACTGTGTTTGTGAAAAATGAAAAACCCTCAAGATTCTTGCGACATAATCTCTGCCTTGAGATTCAAATTGCATTGATAAAAGCAAATAGATTCTGTGGGAGCGTATCGAATTTTCGAAGTGTATTCGCATGTCCGCACCCCCTCGTTTTCAAACTAAATTGAACCCTAACGTTTCTAATACAATTTTCCAAAAATCTGTTTCGCCGACACGGTGAAGTATTTCCGATTGTTTTTTTTTTTTGAAAAAGGAAGAATTTTGTTCCACGATTGATGCGATCGACATAGCTCGCCAACGGGGCAGTGGGTTTTCTATCAGGCTGTCGAGTGACACAGCGACGCTGTTACGTGTATCGTCGGCGGTTCACCCTTCACGTTCCGGATCAATAGCCACAAGCCAGATATTTTAATCCTCGAATTAATCCTCTATTGGTCAGCTGAACAATTAAAATCTCCGGCCGGTGATTATTGATCCGAAACATGAACTGGGTACGCTTCCACGGTGAACCACTGGAGGATACACGTCGGCGATGAAGTGGAGCTGCAATGTTAGCGAAACGTTAGGATAACATTTCCAAAAGGACGAAGCCGGCGCCCCGGGAACCTCAACAACGAGTATTATACGATACCCAAGCTCGAATCTCTAAACCAGTTCGGTTCTCTATACCGCGTGATGCGCACGAGAACTGTATAAATTCATTTATGAAATCGTCAACATATAAATGCGATTATATTTATGTTGAATTTTTTTTAGGTATAAAATGTTCTATTAATAAAAAATTGTACGAGCCTGAAGAATTATTTTCAGAGCTGTGCGCGTCGACATCGAAGTCTACTTGTTGCCAACGAAGCTGAATTAACCCGTGGAACACGCTTCTTGCTCCGGGTCCCTTGGAAAATATCTGCGGTTGTCAGGAAAAACGCTGCATGTCGCATACTTTCGAGAGATTGCTGTTTAAAGTTTTCACCGCTAATTTTTTATACAGGACATCGGTATAAATTACATTATTTTTTTGAAGGTTCAACCAAAGCTCAATTAATGCATAAACTCAAATTTTTTCCCCTGCAATCGCGGATGTATCGCAGAGAGTCAGTCGGTTTCGGCACGGGCCACCCCGTATACGTCCGGCTCGTCTAAATACTTGGCCTTCGCAAGGGGTTAATTTGCAAGGTGCACCACGCACAGCAAATATTGTCTTACAAATAAGGCGGCTAACTGGCTGAAACTGGTGGAAAGTACCGTAGGAAAGCCAAGCGAGAATATGGTAATTAGAAATGTCTGTTTGCATTTGATTACGAACGTCTGCAGTATTTCGCCGCGCGCGTCTGTCGGGCCGGAAAGTTTCGCGAGATACGATTCTTAAGTAATCCCTTATTTATCGTTAACACGTCGTACGTCAGACTCCTGGGAAAGCTTGTGCGCGCGAAACCAGAGCGAGACACGTGCTCCGAATATTTCTTGTTGGGAATGCTTTTGCATGCAGATTGACAATTTAGGTGTGCTCGTGGCGATGGAACGCGTACTTGACCCGGGTCGGTACTAGGTCCTCTTGTTTATTAAATTCTTCCGCGTGAAAATTATTCGATAATTTCTTCGACGGACAATTTTTATTTCGAAGGACGACGAAATGAAGATGAAATGAAGATTTCCTCCGAGAGAGGCATTATCGATCGTCTCGTTTTGCACGGCGCGCGGCGGCGAGCAGTTGCCATAAACTTATCGGCGACAGAGAAGAACGTACCCAGAGCAGATGCTCCGGTATCGTAATCGTAATTTATACGGTGCTTAATTAGAATCGTGAATCACGGCGGCTCCATTCGAGGCGCGTCGGCTGTATGAAACGGGAATTGCAAAACAGTCGGGCCGCGCATTCCTGCTAAACGGGATCGCAGCGCCGGAACGCGATGCCTCGACTTCAATTGCATTATTATCGCTCAAGAAGACAGCTACGGAGCGGAACGGCTGCGATTCTATGCGAGTCCTGCGCGTAACCTATTGTCGACGGTGCCTCGAAATCGCGGTGTCTCTTTGCATCGGACACAGACAACGCTCAACCAACGACGATGAACAAAAGAGACCGTCTGTCAACGATACAGAACCGTGCACGTTCTACCGGGGAAAATCGAATTAGCTCCCTCCCGACGAACCTCGATCGCCTTAGGTCACTTCCCATCAGCAGCCTCGATTTTCATTTCACTCGCCTTTTTGACGACGCGACGCGACGCTTCTGCGGCCGGGGATTCGCACGCGGATTCCCACGAGCCGTAAACCCAATGTCTTTACGATAGAGATTGAGCTCGCTTGTTGCGAAAACCGCTTATAACACCGCAAACCCGGAAATACGAGAATTTGTGGACTGTTGCGGGAAAATGTCACCGAGTTCACACCCTTTTCGGGAGATAGTCCATATCACGGTTTATTTTTTTCGAGCACTAAATTTTCCATTTTGTCGGTATTCGAACTGTAATAATTTCGTTAAAAAAGGATAGTACAATATTGCTGGAAAATGTCGAGCCACAGATTTTCAGTTTTTATCTCACAGTTTGCGATGGAAAGTGGATCGAAAAAATATTTAGGCAATTTTTTGATACTTTGAAATTTCAAACATCCTAGAAAAAAATTTAAAACGAGCACTTTATTACTGTACTATTTCTTTGAACAAAATTATCTGAAATATCGAGAAATTCGTCGAGAGTCTGAAGTTTGGTATTTCCATGATTCATCCACCGTACTGAATTAAACGTTGAACGTCTTGCTTCCATTTCGCGGAGCATTCACTATTCACGGTAATTTCGCATTTGTGGCAGGAAAGTAAATTCGCAGGGGCGTAACGAGGCTCAAGCAAAGCCCGAGAGGGCCCAGGGTTTGAAATATTTCGAGAAGTGGCAGCTACTTCCTGTTATCCAATTTTTTTCCCTCGGTCCGTAAGACAGACTCAAGGAAGAATATCACAGTGAATTTCACGGGATCCACGAAAATCCAGCTTTATCCTGCGTCGGACTAACGTCATTCCACAGGTTTCACAGCCTCTTCCGTATATTATACAGCGGGCCATATGTTATTTCAGTGGCAACGCCGAGCCCAGACCTCGTTCAAATTTTATGTCCTAGCCAATGCTGCGCCCATGAACCTTATCAAATTGTTTAACAATTTCTTCTTTTAAAAATTATATTTTTTGGGGGGTATTTCTTGATGTTACATTGTCAAATATTCATCGCTGCTCGAAATATACGATGGTCCAGGTACCTTCTGCTCTTGACAGAACAATTTTAGTCTAACCGCTGTTTGCTCGGGAAAGATCAAATATTCATTTTACAGGTCTGGAGCATGTGCAGTCTTAACTTAATCGCATTACGTTCAAAGACCGAGTATTTTTGTACAGCATTATTGTATTTGTTCATCGGAGTTAATTGGAGTTTTAACTAATTTGACTTCAGAATTCGGATTCAACCCAGATCTTTTTCATTTTATTCGCACAAACTCGATTTATTTGTCCGCACAATGATAAAATTCAAAGTCTTTTACGAAAATAACAAATCTGAGTTGGATGCATAGGAAATGCCAGAAAATTACTTTAAAAAATCGTCGCGTTGTTTCAACAGATTGAGAAAGACTCTTTTGGTACAATCCAATATTTATCGCAATCTGCAAGTAAATCCGCTCCAAAAATGAAATCGAATAAATCCGAAGGAGCCCTACGGCAGTTTGAGAATCTTGTTCCAGCGACCCTCTCGATCCGCATAAACCAGCAAGAATCCCCTCTGCAAAATTCGCCGAACCTCTCTCGCCGAGAACATTTCCTCAGGCATTCAAGTCTGAATCCGCATATTTTCGGGAACGAGTCGATTGTTGCAAGCCGATATTTCCCCGCGGAAATGGGATAATCTACCGTCCCGTGTCCGAGTGCATACGGACGGATCGTCTGGGTCCGAACAACGAGCCATCGTGGAAACATCGAGCGACTCCTGTCCCAGGAAATCCCGGGGAGCACTCGGAGAGGACACGTCTCCTTTACAGCATCAAGATCCTCTTCGTCGCGTTTTCGATCTCCGAGACGACACGACCGTGGACGTCTCGAAAACGGAAATTCGCAGATAGGAAAACCGCGCTCCCATCGAAGCTGCGAGAGATTTCTAGGTCCAGGGGAAACGGCCAATTGTAACCAGCCCTCCGAGAAAATTTCGACGCCTTTTTTTTATCTGCGGATGAGGACGCTTCTTCTACGGATTTACTCTTTTACCGAATGCATGTTACAAAAGAATATATTTTGCCATTTTTATTTGTTTCCGGTGGAACGATCGCGAGAGTATTCTCTCCACGGTTTTGCAGTGCTTTCCGCTTGTTACCGAAGCAGTCGGAACGAAATTCGAGGCTGTACTCGGGGCACGGTATCTGTCGACGAGTGTCAACAGTTACGTCACTAAGCATACTTCCCATTCTGCGCTCCACTCGGCAACTAAAAAAAATCTCGCTGTGAAAAGAACTCTGGAGAGTGAAGTCGGCAATTGACAATCTCAATTCTGTTCAAGAGGTATTCGAAAATGATAGGGAAAATCCACCGGGAATTCGACGGAGTCGTGTTTATCGAATCGAACTGTGCGCCTTGATTTGTTGCATATATAATTCACAAGTTACTGGCGCATTTATCTACATATCCCGCTGATCTGTCCGAGATAAAAGGGAAGATCGCTCTCGGCAAGTGTCTCCCTGGGCCGCGGGAGGACGAATATAATGCGAGCAAACGAATGAAAGCAATTTCGTAGATAGAGTGCCGTAAATAAAGCTTCCCGCGGT
The DNA here is from genome assembly GCA_028454225.1 of Lasioglossum leucozonium. Classification (NCBI taxonomy): domain Eukaryota; kingdom Metazoa; phylum Arthropoda; class Insecta; order Hymenoptera; family Halictidae; genus Lasioglossum; species Lasioglossum leucozonium. Next base: position 9,850,691 of record CM052207.1, on the reverse strand, counting down.
TGGAGGAAGATGGCTTCTGAAGGATATTGTATAGCGTGAATCTGACCAGAAATAGGGTGCGAGATATTTTGTGCGCGAGTCGACGACTGTTCGAACGGGAAGCGGGGCCGGAGAATTTATTGCCGGGCGTGGGTCATTGTCTCGGATCCCGTGGGGGTTATCTGCGGAGACCTATCGATTCTTGACAGGCAAGTAGATTTGATATGCAACGGAGAACACCTCGGAATGAGTTCAACGAACCCTACCGTTTTATCTCGAATTTATTTCAGGTCTAAAAACATCGAATAAACAACTCGTAAAATGTTATACTAATCTATGATATGCGACTATCTCCAATTTATTTCCAGAAAAATCTTGTATTGTAAAGGAGATTTGTGTGCTCGGAGAGTCTGGAATACGTTGTTCAGCAGACAATTTACGAGAGTGCCATTCACACATTCGGGGGCCATGAAATTTTTCGGTATTTGTATAGAGGCTGGTTGTTGTCCCGGTAATTTCTCTCGGTTTAAGCACATTAATTAAATGCCACAAATTTCCCGTGGCACCCGAGGGTTGCCGTATAAAGTACCGGCAGCCGTCTCCGGCACACAATTCCCCGGCATACACGCGATAGTTCCCTCCACGGTCGCGGGATCCGCCGCGCGCGTCGCATTTTGCTTCACGACGTAGAAACAAGCACGGCTACGTGGCCGTAGCAAATTTCGAAATAGGAAACGACGGCGCTCTCGCCTCTCGGGATTGCCACACCGCCGCGCCGCGCCGGTGGATTTCGGGAAACAAGGCCGTCGGGTTTAACACTCTGTAACAGAAGCCGGTCCGAGGCGAAGCCGGCGCGGCGTTTCCCACCGTTACTCGAGTTAATAACTATTTGGGGATGAATTACTTTCTCTTCAAACTTCGCCTCCGCGCCCCTCACGCTTGAATCTGTTTAGACCTAACGTGCCATCGTTGCCGTAATTATTGAGCAAACACCGACTCACCGGCAATCGATTCGCCGTTTAATTAGTGCTGTATAAATCGCGCTAATTTCTCTGTAAATTTGCGCAATTAAATTAATCGTTGAATTGACTTCTAGGGGAGTCCTCGAGTCAATTTACGACTTGAAGTTGCAGGATGACGAACGAAATTATTCGTAGTAATAAAATCGTATTTAGTATTGAGAAAGTTTTAACGGGAGTCTCTTCGAGATATTCTTGGAGGTGAGAACGCGACCGTCAAATTTTTTCCCGTCGGTTTCTTGAATTTTACATAAGGACGCTCCAAGCGCGCCATTGTGGGGTGAATATGGTCCCCTTTTCGGCGATGCTATCGCTTGACCTGAATTCAGAAAGTTCTTCCAGCGTACGTTTAACATCATAGCCATCAGATAGCCATCTGCATACCTTTCAAACGATCCCGCAGAGTTCGGAACGGGCGACGGCCCGCGCGAAAGGAATTCTATCTGCTCGGATTATTATTCTTCGACGTTCAGTTTACACCGTGACTTCCTCTAATCTCGTTCGATTCTACACGGTGCTTCGTTAGCTTCGCTCCTGATCGCTACAAATTATATTTCCGATACTCAGACTCGATGAAATCTTCTTATATTTTTCTGCGAGAAATTTCATTATAAATTAGCACGCAGTCGAATGTTTCCTCGACTTCTTTTTCATGATTTAAAAAATTTTTATAAGAGACTACGAGTTCCGACAGGTGGAGGAAGATTGCTAACAAGATCTCTTAAAAACGACGCGATCCAATTATCCGAAGAGCGATCGGCCCGTCTCTCCGTCTCGCCGTTAGCCCGCGAAACGCGCCACCGGTTCGGCAATTCGGAACTCCGGCAAACTACCATTTCCCCCATAATTAAACTCCCATTCGCGGGTTGTTTCCCCGTGGCACGGCGCGGCGGCGCGTCCGTGTGTCTGTTACTTCGCGGTGGTCGGCGGCCACCGTGCGCCGATTACACAATGAATTTCTAAGTCGACGGTAACAGTCCGGACACGGAGATATTTCGGGGGATAGCGTCGTCCGGGCCACTCGGCTTCAAAAGTTTGCAATTTATGTAACTGTCGGAGTTCCGAAGTTCAAAGTTCCCGCGATGTTTCGACGCGCATCGAAGAAGGTTTGCGCTGCTGCTGCTGTTGCTGCTGCGAGGAATCCCCTCGCGTACCGGAGTTTCGAATGTATAAGCCAAGGGTCGCTGCATACAACCCTTTAAATGCTGCTACAACCCGAAGCGGAACCATCTGGAACGCTCTACGGCGAAAATTCGTCCGAATTCTTCCGGAACATTGAATACTTTTCAGCCACGCGGCGCGGCGACACTGGGAAAACGCTTTTCCACGTTTTCTTCCAGGAGACTATCGAAATTGTTGCACGATTAATTAAATTATTTCTGACTCGGATTATGACGCGATTAAAAATCCAATTTTCACATAGACGCGTTTCCATCATTGTTTCAAGCCGCGGAACGTTCATTTTCTACCAAAAGGCATTCTAAAATTGACTCGTAGGATCCCCGTAAAATCAAGCAAATTTTAGTCACACCGACGGTCGGGTTTCTTTGATTCTCGTGATTATTTTAAAATCTAAAGCATCCTATCATAAAGTGCGATCATCCACCTCCATTTTAAGCCGTGGAACATTAAAATATTCCTACTGAAAGTTGTTCTAAAATTGACTCGTAGGATCCCCTTAAAATCAAGCAAATTTTAGTCACACCGACGGCGGGTTCCATCGATTCTCACGCATGATCTCGTGATTATTTTCGAACCTGAAGCCTCCTATCACAATGTGCGATCATCCACCTTTATTTTAAGCCGTCGAACGTTAAAAAATTCCTACGGGAAGTGATCCTAAAAAGTGTGCCCTTAAGGAAACGAAGGTGGTACGAACCTGGAGACGCTGCGTGCAAGATGAAGGGCGGAGGAAGGCGCGAGCGAGTCCCTTCGATCGCACCGACACCTGTGCTGATAGGAGGGCTGCCTGGACCGGTACAACGTCGTAACGACCGGCTGCTGCACCTGGGCCTGCGGTTGCTGCGGTTGTGGCAGCGGTGACTGCATCTGGATGTCGCCGTCCAGCCTACAATGCAGCTCGATATCGGGTACCGATCTCGTCGCCGGGTCTTCGTTGGTGCCGCTCTCCTCGGAGCCGCCGAGCCCCGAGACGGACAACTGTGGCGATGCGACCAAAAAAGTCGCCCGATCCTGTCGCGTGAGCACCGGCTTGCCCTGAGACGCCGCGGCAACCACGACCGGCGGGGGTGGCGCCCTGCTCAGCAGGGCTGCCGTCTCCTCGCTCGATCCGTAATCGGTACCGTTCCCGCCCTCCTGCGAGCCGACATTGCCGTTCGTGTTCATCTTGCGGCCGGGGTTCTCCTCTCTGTCGCGTCACGTGGCCATTTCCTGAAACACAAAGGCGACGGAGTCTCGTTAGCACCCCCGTTGGTATCCACATAATCTCTAATCAAAAGCTGTTGAAAAAAACTGTAATTTACCACATGATCTCTAATCACAAGTGAGTTGTTTAAAAAGACTGTATTTCACCACCAGCTGTACAGAAAAAATACTCTCCAAGCATTTGCATCAAGTTAAAAACGTTGCAGTCTCGCTGCAAATATTTATCCACCAGTTAAAATTATCCCTCGGTTACTAGTAGGGTCGAGAGAAATTTCTGAAAGTGCAACAGAGTCGATGAAACGGCGAATAAATATTTCATCGAGCTTTCCGAACAAACGTAGTTTGCCGCAACGACCAAGTTCCGTCTACTTCGTGTTTAAATGTTCCTGTCGAATTTTAGTATAGTTAAAAATTTGTCTCCCTTTCTTTCTCTCTCTCTTTCTCTCTCGGTTCCGTTCAAGTAAAAATCAATGAACGTTCTCGCGAAAATAGCACAGACCATAATGTTTCCTAAAAATATATATTGCATTTATCAGGAAATAGGGGATTGCTTATTGATTCGGCTAATAATAATCCTTCCACCAATAAATCTTTGCTGTAACGTCGGAGCAATTTGTGTGTTAACATTCTATTTATACCTTACAAACTTTCTAGACGCGCAACAAACTATACAAATCGCAGTAATTTTAAACGCGCACACAAACTTGGGAATAGTGTACAGGCTTCGGCTCCTCGGGCCTGTTATCCCGGCCTTTTCCAGAGATTTATCGGCCGTCGCAGATTTTCTTCAGCAGTCCCGTCACGTTTCCACCGTGATACAGAACCGCGAGTCTTAACGACGGCATTCGTATGTTTCGCCATGATTTCCGGTTCAATGTGCACCGCTAACTCTGGAATTCCATTGGTTTTACGAGCAAGCGATACTATCTTCCATGATATTCTGATTATATTAGAAGCTGTTCAATTATCACAATTCAAAATTTCAACGAGTGTCCAAACTCTCTCCATTTATGATCCTATACGTTAACGTTTGACAAATTGACTACGCTGCGAGTAGATTGTCGGCGTTCGATTGAAAAATTGGTGGAACGATAAATATTCCCCGGCTGATTAGCCGCCTGACTTAGCCAAGCCGTTCAATCAATAGTTCGACGGATAGGTGATTAAGAAGTTGAAGAGTATTGAAAGCGGGTATTCAGAAAACGCCTAGAACCCGCCGAGAAAATCGCGACCAGTCCCGTTTTCCCAAGATTCACTTAAGTTGGCTCTAGTAAGCTGTTAACTTCGCTAGCAGAGAACTCGCGCAAGTTTTAATTGGAGGACTACCGGCGGATCCAATTGTCTGCTGTTTGAGCAAACTTTCGATGGTACGCAACACGGTACTAATTACAATTTCGAGCGCAGCGCCGCGCCGCGTTGGATCGCCATTCTTCTGGCGGACAAGCGTTATCCGAACGCGAAGTGTTTGCTGAATTTGTAAATTTTGCGGGACGCGCGCGGCGCGCCGTTTCAAAGCTGCTTAAACAACTGGCTCCGCAAATCCCGATAGCCATCGCTTACAGACTGTGAAATTACAGCTGTCTAGTCCCTGGGAGATTTCTCGAATTTTCAGAACATCACCCTGATTAAGTTAAAATTCATACTGTGACCATATTTTATGCGCAGCTTTGGTTTACATAATTTTTTTATGGAAGAACAGGTTGATGGTCCCTGTGATTGCTGCGAGTGTGCGCGTTCATTAAAATTTAGGTGATATAATTAAACTAAGGATTGCGCAGTGTTATTCCGTTTTTGCCAGTCCGAAGTGTTTATGCATTTATAATGCAGCCTCGTTCTCACTAGGCGCTAATGAGCTCGTTAGAGCAGCCCCTCTTCCTTTTGTGTCAGGAGGACCACCCGGTACACGCAGTTCGCTTATTTCAACCGTTTAGCATCGCCGTTCAGCTGCAACTGCAACCTTCAGCTGCATAAATACTTCTGTTAATATACGTATACACGCGAAATTGAAATATGCGCGCGGAGTAAATTAAATTGAATGCAACCGAGCTCGATCGTGAAACGCGATACCATGGTATCTTGATCAGCCTGATCGACGCTAATTTCGGCCTGTTTCCCCCTCAGTTCCTTCGAGATAACCCGCTTCAGCGTTATTAACCCTCTCGGCAATATTTCACTCGGGACGCAAACACGAAAGAAATCGTTTTCCCTGGCCACTCGCGGACGCGTAATCCATTCGTTCAACTTTTTCCCTTTAAATATGGAACATTCTACATATAAATTCCGAACTGCATCGACTGCGCAAAGTCGTGAATTAAAACGTATTCGGCAATTTTTCTTCCGTCAAACGAACCCCACATTTACCATTAAATTAAAGGTTGAAAAATGTGGAATTCTTTTCAACTTCATCAGTAATTACGCATGGTATTTTTACTGAGGAACGCATAAAATAAATTAAAAATTTTCCCTTCGAAATTGTAACAGTTTCTCAAATTCTTTTTTCCGGCTGTTCGCGTTTATATTAATGAGTGGCTTAATTAAAATTTTCCAGAGAATCGAGTAACCATTTTTCTCATTAACGTGGCTGCCTCTTTATCTTACGAAAAAATGATTCCGACGATAGTTAATACAGTTATTAATTGAATGTTCGTAACGAATATTCACGAGAAAATAGCCGGTCTTGTACATTTAAGGTTTACTTTAGTGAAAAATAATTCCGTGGAAAGTTGTCGCGCTTCTAAGCTCTCCTCCCGAAGAGGAACTTCCGAAGTTCATCAGTGTCACGACACCGCGTGGATCCTCTCAGATCGTCGCCCCTCAACGATGATCCCATTCCGCGCCTAACTCCCCGTTACCATAGCCAGCCTAATTTCATCGGGCCCGACTTAATGCGGTAGTGAAACTCCTAATGTTCGTCTATTTCCTCCTAAGTTAAAGAGTTAACGACGGCGAGACGCGTTCGACGCCGAGTTATCGAACTTTTATTAGCCAGAGACTACGGAAAGCCGAATGATATCCAATTAGGAGTTGTAACGACCGGGAACTCTCTGAAAAGTGCTCATTAGCTGTCGCTCCCTGCACGACTGCTCCCTTCGAAAACACAAAGAAAACCATTCGCCTTTTGATAACTCGGTTTCGCAGATGCCGATGCAACAAATTCCCCTCCAAACATTGCAGAGCCAATCTCGTCAACCTGTACTTACATTTAGAAAAATACGTATCTCCTAATTATTTTATCCACTCGTTAAAGTGCATTTAATTGCAAGTCTTTCTTTTCAATAAATTCCATCGTGAACAAAATAAATATTACAATTCTTGCGTCACGAACTGAAAATAAATCAAATAAGCTGCAGGAGTCATTACGGAGGTTGCATCAAGGTTGAACGCACTCACTGTACCCACTCATGAATATGAATTTAATAACTTGACATAACTGTTTCCGTTTAATTCCTATCATCGGGAAGGAAATAAATGTTGCGGCCGGGCAAACGCGAAAGAAAATTAAAGAAATGACCGTAGAGAGGTTGTGCGTGAAACAATAGAATTTTTCTTCCTTTCGTGACGCTCGGAAATTGAATAAAAATTGAATGAACGCGGAACGAAGTTAAGTGTCCCCCATGGCGTCGAAGTGGAGACGAACGTGGAAGGAAGAGGTGGTTTCAATAAATTATTGGCGAGGGACGCGAAAGCCGCAGATCAAAGTCTCTGCAAGGAAGATCTCCGATGCGAAGGCCGCTCGTCCTTTGGGCTTTCCACGGCGCGGCGCGGCGGCGCGACTTTAATTAATGGACAGTGATGGCGGCTTCAAACACGATATTCGAGTGCGCGGCTCCGGCCCGGCTCCAGCGCGCTTGTCCTTCACGTTTACATGTCCCAATTCCATAATACCGAGGAGTACCCTCTAAGAATACTCACTACTCCCTCTCTCACTCTCTCTCTTTTGCTGGCGTCAAGGCGAATTAAAGCGTCACCGATTCCCTTTTCCCCGATTAATTTGTCAACGGGAGAGCTCCCTGGACCCCATATCGACCTGCCATCGGCCTGAGTCGGGATATTTTAACGAACCTCCGGCTGGAAAAAAACCATCTGCCGGCTTGCTAAAATATTATTACTAGACGGCGGATCTTCACTGAAAATAACATTTTTTTTATTTGAATTGCAACAAATTGCTTTCTTAATATGTTTAATAGGTTGAGGTAACAGTATCTTTAGATAATTCTAGTATTTGTACTGTTTTAACTTACACCTACCAATTTTTATTTAAACGCATAAAGATCGAAGAAACGAATTGATCAGACGTTCGGAAAATTAGGTATATTAGGCGATAGATTCGCAATTCTTTCTCCCCACTTGTTGTTACGTTTTAAGAGTCCATGAATATTTGTTTCACTGACATCTTCCAATTCATTATAAATTTTCGCGAAGGGTTTGAAAAGCTAGGAATCATCGCGTGTCCGTTTCCAAGGCTCGGACGAGGGTTAAGTGTCGCTGTAAACTCCGCGATCAGTTCCCTTTGTTTCTGTGGATGTTCAGGACTACCGCGTCTTTTCATCGTTCGCTTATCGTGCCGTGGAACGATGGGAAAACAACGGGAACGATCGAGAAGCCTCGCATTTGCCCAGACAATTTCCCCGGTCTTTTATCGAGGCAAATCCTGGCGAAACTATCCCGAGACGACGATTTTCTCTGTTTATAATATCGTCACGAGCAAGCCCCGTACGCGTTTCAGAAACGAACGCCGGGTTCTCGCCCCCTTGTTCCAACCCCTCGTTGAGAGACAACGCGAAAATAGGCTTCCGTGTGTGTTCGCGACAGTGCTTCCGCGTAACAAGTAACTCCTCATACATTCCTCATTTCCTCGTGCGTTTCCTGTTCTAATTTCTCCATTCCAATTTGTACCTGCGTGAAAACACAATGGTACATTAAATCCTTTTAATTTTCGAATAAATCAAGATTAATGTCTAAACTCGATTAAAAATCGATGTCACTCGTACGTGACTGAATTGAACGTGCACTCACTGTCAGGTCTTCTGTACCTCGTCAGAATCCCGAGTTACCCGAGGCTCCGTCATTGTAACGTTACTCGTGATTAGATCACAGAACTTTACGGAGACTCGCGTTTTTACAGGAGAATTTAAGGGAGGCATAAACCGGCTGAAATTTTATTCTGCTCATTGCTATTCATTTCTACGTTTTTACGGGCCGGGGATAAAACTGTACCGTCGTCAAAATTTTTAAAACTTTCGTGCGGCTATGCACGTTCGATAATTCGCTGGTGGAGATTCGATCCTGTTTTTTTTTTTAGTCCTTTTCAGCGAAGTCGCCGAAGTGTCCAGCAATTTTCTTCCGCGCGTAACGGAAGGTCTTTTGTTATTTAAAAGAAAGCCATTTCCATTTAGAGGGGAGTCGATATCGCCCTTTTTAGAATCGCTGTCGAGGTGTAATTGTTCGCGGGAACGTTTCAATAGAAATGGATTCAGCATAGTTCGCCGCTCTTAACGGAGTACTTGGCGAGCAGTTCAGCTTCATTAAGGATATGCACTTTGATCCTGGCTGCGCGAACTACTCAAAGGATCGTCAATATTATTGAAGTAGTTAGTGACAGCGATGGGGTATTTAGCGGTGCGAGCTGTTACTAGTTCAACATTAATATTTGGCTTAACATCATGCTCCGATTTCAGGTCCCACTGATTTGTCAATCGAAGTTAATTCTCGGTTCGCACTCCTCGCGCTTGCCCTACGATAAATAAATAGAGACACGATTAATAAAACAGTGCGAGAAATAATTTCATCGGCATCGGCCCGCTGGAAATAAATCATCAAAGACCTCGGCGTGTCAAAGGGGCTCCGCGTCATTCGCACCGGAATAAATAAATGAATCGCTGGACTCGTAAAAATGTTGTCGCTATACACAGAGACGAAAATACAACGAATAAACCAGCGACTCTGCCGAAAATACTTTTATTAAGATGATCCAGCTCGAAATAAATCATCGGAGACCTCGAAACGGGTTTCGCCGAGGTGAAAGAATATTCTTTCACTTCGCGGAAAGATGAATATTATCAATCGTCAGTGCCAAAAATAATTTTATCAACATCGCCTGGCTGGGAATAAATCATGAAAGACCTCGAAACGGTTCCAAAGAGGTTCCACCCACGACTTTGCCAAACTAAACTTCGCGCTCGTATTAACGCAAACGAAATGGTGACGAGCATTTTCGAAAACTCCCCTAAGAGGCGCGCGTCTCCCGCCGTCAAAGTTACCCACAGAGGGCGCCATCTTGCAAGCTAACAACTTAATTTCATCGAGCTCGACTGCAGGGCCGTTAACAAAATTCATTTCGCTGTATCCAGTGGAAGAGAACGAGGCGGAAATTTCTTTCGGAGCGCGAAGAACCGAGCTTTCCGCTGGCAGAATCGTGCAAGTTCGTCGCGGGGTGCCTTCGCCCCTCGGCAATAAAAGGAAACGTCCAAGAGGGGGAGGATCGGACAGGGCAAAGTAGCCGCAACCGAAGAACCGGATGGCGGGCCGACGGAATTTCAGCCGATAGCGCATTTCGCAAGCCACACACTCGCACACCAGGTGTCGCTTTCCCTCCACTTCCGTTCGTTTGCGTTATCTGAAACGCCGCTGCAGATGCTTTCGCAACCGGCTCCGTGATCAGATAGCGGCCTGCATCCACTATGCTCTCCCACTGTGAAATTTCTCCTCCGAACCGTGCACCATCGATCACACCGAAAAATTTTCGAAAACGCCCATCCATCTGCCCGCGAACCCGCCGCGTTCGTACGTCACTCTGAAGCAGAGATTCCGTGCGATCTAAAATATTTTTTTGATTCTAGATTTTACTCGTTTCTTGCAGAAGTAGATTGGACACGAAATAGGAAAAACATTCGAAGAATTTACGGATTATCGTATTACTTTCAGCGCGTTAAAATTGTTTAAATAAATGTAGCACTGTCGATGAATTCAGACAGTTTCGCACGGTAGTCTGAAATGTAGCTAGATACGACTCGCATCGCGTCCAGCGTTGCAATTTTCCTCGATGTAGTCATAAGCGACGACCGTGTATGGTAAACTTCGATTTTCCTGCCGCTCGAATGCCTCCGCCTTTTTCTAGCGTAACTAACGTCGCAAGCCTTAGAGGAACAAGTTTGTTTGAAACTGTTCCGTCTCTAATACGCGACTCCGGTTATGAAAGAGTCCATTCAAAGTGGAAAACGCGAAGGGAAATCGCTCGAGGGCCAGTTCCCGAAGAATAACGCCGAGAAAATTGACTCGCATTGGCGCGGGCTATGATGAGGGAGAGCTTTTTTCCAGCGTTTACTTTTCGGTCACTTCGTACCGGCGGGTAGTAACAATGTCGGTACACTCTCCTTCGTGGTCTCGCTTAAAAATCGTATTTCACAGTTCGCTTCCCGTAATATCGCACGAACTTTTTTCTGCAAATTCTCGCCGATAATACGACTAACCGGTTACTAAACTAAAACTCTAGTTAACAAAAGCGAAAAGACTCGCGAAAGACACGGCCGAATCGATACTCCCTTAATAGATTAATCGCGGCGATCGTAACATCGAGGCAAATTACCGGCTCATAGTTTATTTAGATTCGATCTATGAGTACACAAGGACGCACACTGTGCTACCAGACCACCGACGACTATACATTTTTGTAAGCACGTCGATACGTTTGACGCAACCAGCGAAATGAAGGAACGAAGCTCGAACAAACACACCGACGCGGCGCGAATTTTCCAACACTCGATACAGACAGTTGGCTTTCCGGGCGGAATTCACAGTCGACGGGATTAGACTTCGAGCGGTGGGCAAAGTTCAACGGGACAGAGTTTTGCTTAAAGGTCGGCCGCGAAGTATCGCGATTCCAAGCGGGAAATCACGATCGCGCTAATACTGGAATATTCCCGTGATACTTTTAACAAGTTGTAAACGCGATGGGGAAACTTGAACTCTCCGATACGAATTTCCGATGAGCGCCGACTTTTTCCGAGGTTATCTTCCTCGAGGATGTCTTGTTTAATCAAACGTACAAAGAGCTTCGCGATCTATAATTCCCAGTAAAAGCAGTTCTCAACGAAGTCTTGCAGAATACGAAGATGATAATTTATGCAATGAGTTTTAAAGAAAGAATTTTTTAGCGAATTCGAAGATCTTCGACACAGAAGATCTCCTCTTGTATTTTGTTCAATCATACCGAACGTACGTGTGTTTTATCGATAATGCACATAAGACTATCAAAGTGGAAGCGTGTCTTTCCGAGCGACCACGCCGCCGTTCGTCCCGTCCGCCGCGAAATCGGATTAGCGTCCGCAGAAAAATTCACCGTTCGCTGATCCAGCTGCGAGAACTGAGGAATCTCGGCACCGGAACATTTTCAATCCGTTGGCTCGCAGACACGGCCGAAAACGGTGAAGTTCGCGCACACGTGCGCACACCCGTCTCCGCGGTCGCTTTGAATTCAAATCAGCCAGAAATTAAATTGCAAATTCGTGGGCTCCCGTATATTAGCGCGCCGGGAAAGTTTAAACGAGCCCGGGGAATCTACCTCGGTATTAATATCGTCGTATATTCTTTTTTTAAATTCCGCTTCAAGCACTCTCTCTCGCTCTCTTTCACACACACACACACACGCGCAGACAGACAGTCGTCCCGCGCGTAGAGGGATCGCGGATTGGATCGCGGATTCGCTAACGATTACTGCGGAAACTTTCGCAAGGACTTTCTGTTGACATACGCCGGCCGTGCACAGTTCGCGAATCCTATGATTACCGGCACGTCGAAGGATTTGCTTTTAGACGACGAAGATTAGCCTTGTCCGTAGGCTCTCTGTAAATAGGCTAGGTATACGTCATCTGACATTACGTGTTTGCGAACGGTGTCGTCCATAGCACGTGTTTGTCGTCTATATTTGTTGCCAGTAACGTTTAAAACAGGTATCATTACCGTCGCCCATTCGCCGAACAAGATTTTATTTCGGAATTTTAGCGATTTCCCATTAACCATGCTGCCGGTTTACACGGATTTGCAATTTTACATCGGAACATCCCGTGGAAAATGTCGAATATCAATTCTGCCAACGAAATAAAAAATTCACCCCTATCCGAAAATCCTCAGACAGCACGAAAAAAAAAAATGTCACGCACGGCTAGCAAAAATGAATGCTCGTTTCAATTCCCGGAATGGCCCGGCGTAGAATCAAAGGAAACTCGTGTGCGCAGACTCTACGCTGATCGTTATTTCGAAAAAAATGAAACGCTATGGATGGAATCGTCTGGGATAATGGTACCCGATCGAGCCGTGTCGTTAATGTACCGATAGAAACGTCCCTCGCAATCGTTTCCATCTGACGGCCGGCGCGCGCTCGACGATCCTTTTCCCCTCGACTCCCTACGACGCGACAGTTTGAACACGTCCCACGAATGGCCGGCCGGCAAAACGTCGCCGATGAAACGCGCGAAATGTTTACACAGGCCTATATCTAATGGGAGACGGGGCTTCGATCGATATACCGGCATTCCCGGCTTACGTAATATTGCACCGGCGTTCACCCACGCGCGATCTCCCGTAACCCGTCTTTACCGGGACACACGTGTCCACATGTGTCACGAAAGCGACGATCTAATGTTCCGTGGAAAAACGACGGGAAACCAGATGGAATCTCCGGCGACTCTATCCAGTATCGATCCCCGCGAAATAAAGTCCTTTACAGCCGTTAAGAAAATATTTATTCTACCGTGAACTCTCTCGTGATTTACCGAGTATTCTTCTGCCTACCGGAATCTGGTTAGACCCCCGTTGCATTAGGTCAATGAAAAATATTTTCCTATTAGGTTCGAAACGTCTTTGAAAAGGTGGACAAATTTTTTCTTCGTAAATGAAACTACCGACAGATTTACGAAGTTTTTTCACTTAACGTTTTACAAAGTTACAGATTCGATATCGACAGCCCTGGAGTATCGGAAATGTGTCGTGCTTGTCGCATTGATTTTGTCTCTTTTTCTACAAAGAAAAAAAGAAGTTGGCGATCTCGATGATCCGACTTCGGATGGAGCAGTTCCTCCGATCTAGGCCACGCGATCTCCCATAACTATCGGCGAGAAATTCACCGGGCCAGAAGTCCCCGGAGTCGATGGTATCGCGGCTGTAAAGAATCGCGAGACGCGTTGAACGTACTTTCGCGCGTCGCGAAAACTTGCCGTCGGCGACGGAACTTCCCACTCTCCGTCGGGTTGCTCCGCTGGTGCATGGCACGATCCCGTGGATACGACTCCCCGAGGTGGCAACTTTCCGGTTATTTACCGGTTTTTTTTTTTGTGCGATCGGAAGAGCTGCTCCGAGAAGACGAGCAACCTTGGAAAACGACGTCGATCGATCTCGTTCGGCTTCGGAGGTGCGTGGTGTAACGGCGAAACATCCTCCGATAGGACTGATTTCCATGGATATTCTTACATCCGAACGGAGAGCTCGCTCGGTTTCATCGCTCCGACGAATCGAGTTTATCGGAAATCGCGCGCACGGGAAACGGGTTTACGTTTGTTGGGGCTTCGCCAACTGGTGTATACTAACCGGGAGGAAGGCCTGATCGCTACACGATTCAACTGATTCTTTAATGATCGCTGGTTCTTGCGATCCGAGAGCTTCCTATTGCCTTCGAACCGATCGCCGAGAAAAGTTCTTTCACTGATTTTTGACGTCGTTATTTTAAAGTACACTGCGGATGCTCGTGCATAATGCATATAAATTCCCAGCATCGGGAAATATAAAACTCGCATCGCTCTCGCCCGAGGATCTACTCGATCTAATCTATTAAAGAATGGCTAAAAATAGAAAAATTCTTCCTATTTTCATATCGCGCAGATAAAATATTGGATCAGCTAATTACAGAGTTGGAAACGGGCGACTCGTAGTGACAAAATATTGCCAAAAAAAAAGAAAAAAATTTGCAGAAAGCACGGTTGGTGGAACGAGACTAATTGGAATTTCCGGAGTTGCGGCAGCGCGGAATCTCTCGACGGCGCAACGTAGTGAGCATCCCGTTACCGGAATTCACTCTAATTAACGTCTACCTGTATCAGGCATCACCGGCACCTAGTTAATGCGCTCTAATACCGCGAATCACCGATGTCTCGTGATAGCGGGGGCTCAAAGATTACGGCGGCTGCCTCGAGGCGGGGAACAACGAGGTCTCTCGCTTCTTTAGGTACGCGCGCCTTGCGTCTGCAACCAGTTCCGCCGTGGTGCATGCGGATTGCACACTATCGGGCTGGTTGGTGTACTGCCGCGTCGCGTCGCGGCTATAGCCGTGCAACGGGCTCGAAGCTTTAACCTTTGTTCGAGGGATTGCGGGGTCTAATTGGTTCGCTGGGACTGGACGTTGCAATCTTCTGCATGCCTGCATTATGGTCAACTTTACTTTCGATTGCGTGCTGACCCGCGAACAACTTTTGCAATTGGTTGGCGAATGCGTCGGCTTGATCGGACGGAGCGATCGTGTGCTTTGTGGAAGGACGTCTAGCGAATAAACTAAAAATTTATCGAGAGACTGTATATTAAATTTATAAGCACTTTGCTGGTCCGTTCGGAACGAAACAGTGCGACATTAATTTTAAAAGAGACACGATTAATTTGAAAAGTGTACGACTTTATTTAGAGAGACTAGACACTCCCCAGCTCGAAACGAATTACACTGTCCAGATACCACAAAATTAACGCGAGCGAACCACGCTTCGTAGCCCCGCGACCAGCACAAGCAATTAAGATGATCAAAAAGTTATTACCTGTACACGCGCGGTGTGCACACAGTTGTTATTTATACGAGCAAACAAATCCACGGAAGAAGCACGAAGCTAGTAATTACGCGCGGGTAATACAAATATGCGACGCCGCGCCGTTGCGATCGATGAAATTAGTTGGAGGGAGGGCAGGACCTTCTCGTAATTTTCGAAAAATCGACAAAGTAAGAACGCGCCTCGGCGGAGGAGCGTTTAACAGCATGATCACCGTCCATTAACTTAATTAAGCAACAGGACAAGCGAAGTGAAGCCTCTTTTCGCTTGCGCGAGCCATTGTGAGCCTCCGCTCTTGTCCCATAGCCACTTGTTAGCGGACCGTAGCTATAGACGCTGATCGATCCACGACGATACGGTGAGAGGTTCGCAAAAAAAAAATAATGATGAAACGAAGAGACTAATTAATCACCGGACGAGCACCGCTGACAAATATTTTCGGCCGATCGATTTTTATGCTACCGGAATAACCGCCGTACACATAGAGCAATTAATATATGGCGTCGCTGCGGGTATTTCGGTTTTCTATGTATTTGTCTCCGTTAATCTTGTTCGTTGGAACACGGCCATGTTTGGAGCCGTGCAAGCGACTCTCGCGCCGAGAGAGCCGGTGAATAATGGAACCCTGGAAATGATTAAGGAACCCTCGTTTTGGATATTTAAGGAGACAGTATTGATCACTGTTACCGGAAAAGTGTAAAATATCTGAGGGAACGCGCTGAAAAAATTTCTGCATAATGTCGCTGCTCCGCTTATAGACTGGGCACGTTTTTCTTCTTTCGTTGCTAGAGACGAAACTGTGGTTCGAAATAATTCAAATAATTACGCTCGATTATTCCCGGAGCGGCGTGAAATCACGGACCGAGCTAAAACTGACTTTTATTCGATTACCACGGCGCGGCGAGGTGGCAGCGAGATCGGTTCGCGGTAGACGGCTGTTTAAATAATCCACGGGCCAGACGGTCTGTCGATGTTGTCGCCGGAAATACCGATCCGGATCGAATCAACGTCGATCAAACGTAATTGAGAAGTCGTCGGGGAGAACAGACGGAACCCGGTATAATGTGGCACCGGGAATCCTCGAGAACCGTCGATCGTTTTCGACGCAATCGAAGCCCCGTCACGGTTGCGTCGCGTCGCTTCTAATTAATCGGATACAACATGGCTGTCGGTTCTTCGCGGCGCAGATTCGGGCAAACGGCATCTAGGGGCCCATTGTTATTCATGAGCGGCTCCGCAACCCGGAAATTTCTTGCTTATGCTCGTGCTCTCGTGCTCGCCGGCGCTCATTAGCGCGTGCCTGGTTTATTCATGGTTCCGGAGCGTTAGGCAGATTTTGATAAACCACCGGCACACCAATGGACGATCGGGATTTTTCGGATGCGCGTCGTAATTGGATACGTTGCATCCTGGTCCAGACAGTTCGTCGACAGTGTAAGTGGTTCGTACTACTTCCGAGCAGAGTTAGTCTATAATTTTATGAATTTTATAAAAATTATTTTTAAACTCTTCACGCGTTATAAAAATTGTCATTCTCTTGTCTCTGAATTTGTTGTCGGAACGAGGTCGAAGGTTCATTCGTGGACCACCAAATCTTGCACGAACGGGCGACGTCCACACCTAATCCACTAAAGAATAATTGCAACTGAATGCCCGACGTGTTTATACGCGGAAAAACCGACACGACCTTTCCACGAGGCGCGACACAATAGCGCGGCTCTATATGTATAAATGCATCGCGAGCAGTTTTTTTTTAACTGCGGTTACAATCCGGAATAAAATATCGCACTGCGGTTTCGTGTGGCGGCGTGGTAGACCAATCTCCATTGTTCACATGCGCGCTTTGTTAATCCCATGGAACAAAGATATTTCAATATTTTACGGCGACGCGTTTCCGTCGATTTATAGATACAATATACATTTTTCCCATCCGCAATATGGTCACCTTTGGACGTCTCGATTATTTTAATGGAGAGTTTGCTGCCGGGAGGATCGAGGGATCAATCGCTCAAGATTTTGCGTGGGTGGCTGTGTGTTCTCGGGGCAATCGTCTATAAAGCGTTGCGCGTCCATCATCCTACGTGGACAGCGAAGCTTTTACTGTCTTCGCTGTTAACCCTTTCCGCTCGGAATTTTTCAATTTTCTTCCCAGTCAACTCGAGCGTTTTATCGGAGATGCACTTCGCCAGACAGCTCCGTTATTCGTACTAATTCGGAACTATTTATTGTTGGAGTTTGTTTGTGAATTCAACGTAAGCGTTGATGAGACAAACAATATATAAAAATATATTTTAAGAATATGACGATCACACGTTACACATTAATACGTGTGTAATGTATATTAATGTTAAATGCTTATGTCACGCAGACTGTTCCTCGTCGACTACTCGTTCGCGACTGCTGATTCGAAACTGGTTTTTACTCGTTACCGTGATCGCTCGCGCGATAGGCGCTCGCCCTAAAGTACCAAGGCGCATCTCTTTGCGTCACACGTTACGACCGCGAGTTTCAACTCACGCGGACTACATTTATTAATTGTATTTTTCGAATTGTTCACAATTTTATATCTCGTGTACCCGTTCCGGGACTGCGAGTACACAATGAAACCTGTTCCGAAATTCTGGCGATGTCCTCGCTGTCTCCTCATACTTGACCTATTCACGGTCCGCCCTAAATGCATAAAGATCCGCACTCTCTAGTGATCACGTAGCAAAACGTGTGCGTTTAAATCGGGAGGCCTTTTTAGAGGACGTAGCGTCGCGTTGAATGGACCCGCCGAGCGAAAGAGCGCTTCGAGTGCGGCGCGTTTCTCAATTTCTGTAATGCCTCCCGGACTCGCTGCTTAGACTTCCGGAACGTGTAACTTACAGCGCCTCCTCTCTTCCCTCTCCCAGGAGTTTATGCAATTTCATAAATTGCCACGCTTTTATTTACGATTCTTCTTATTTCTCTTCCCATCGCGTGATCCGCTCGATGCTTCCCCTTTAAGTAATTAATTCAATACGCGAGCCAATTATTAAACCACGGAATATTTCCGCCGAAAGCTCCTCCGGAAAGAATTTCTTCGCGTTATTTTTACCGTCCACGAAATAATATTTATGCACCAGCCCCGGCATACATATTTCATCCATTTCGTTAGACAGTGTCCGGTAAGCGAAGAGCGTTGTCTCTTCGAATTGAAGAACTACCACTATCCAAGATGAATAATTAATACATTACCGAATTAATAAACACGAAATATTGCAATTCCACGGAAATCTTCTCGTCAAACCGACCGCAATCAACTACCCCTACATCTCCGCGTCAGGATAGCATTAATTAATTAGCGCGGAGACGTTGCCGTTCGCCCGGGACATTTTTCCTTATCTGGACGAGACACATCGGACGAGATGTTATCCAAGCATTCCTGAAAGAGGAGCTGACACTCTCGCGAGAGGCTACAACGTGCACGCGCACTTCCCCGAGGAAGGTGTATCCGACCCTCCTCTGTCGGGGGTTGGAAGAGAAAAAAAAAATGAAGAAGAAGCCGAGTGGAAAGAGTGCGAGCTTGTAAGAGGATGGGAGGAAGCGCAGGAACAAGCACGAGTGCCACTCCTATCGCGAAGAACCAGGAACTCCTCTCCGCAGGGTTGCAATTTCGACACAGTTGGACAGTGAGTAGACGCCATATTGTTTGCCGGCGAACGGAATTTCTGCGACTGAGTTACCGGAGTGTCGAATTCTGTCGAAGACACCGCAGGAAGTTCCCCGGCCACCGACAGACTCCTTCAGATTCAGAAGAATGTTGTCAGAATTTATTGCAAATTATTTTTACACGTGATCTGCTCGATCGAATTTTAACCAGTTGAACGTAGTGATAATTGTGCATATATAAATATTATAATATCATAGGAAATTTTATTTTTAGGTTTTAAAAAGTTTAACACCAATACAACTATAATTGTAGCTAATATAGTATAAATTATTAAAAATCTGTACTATAAAATTTAAATTGAAAGAACTAATTATAATAATTGAATATCATATATTGATGAATAATTTAACAATAACGGGTAGTAGAGAATAAGTCAATGTTATTCGAACAACCTTGAATCCTTATCTGCAATAAAAGCAGCGGTGAAAAATTCTCTCTGCATAATCCAGACCGCAAATGGCAAAAGGATAAGGCTCGACGCAATATTGCTAATAAATTTACAGCCTCCTAATACGCTTGGAAAAAAAAAACGGGAATAAAATGAAAGCAACGTGTTAAAAGCATATAGTACTTTCTCGGCCGAACAGACAATTAATGGCAACGGATACGGATCTTTACTGTTCTCGCGAGCCGAGAGAACAGCGAGTTCGACTAAGTATCCACACAGGCCAGTCGTAAATCCGTCGCGAATTAAAAACAAAAAGAAAAGAAAATCTAACAATCGCGACGCACGCGAGTCCCGCGGATTTCGCGGGTTGCTTTTCGGGCCGGGGCACGCGGCCGCAACAAAACTCGCTAACACCAGCAACACGGTTTTACTGCGGGCCTCTATTTAGACACCAGCCGTTTTTATAACCACCTCCGCATTCATAACTGTATAATGGTCTGTAACGTTCCCTTATTACCGCGCCAACTGAACCGTGTGCACGCTCGCGCGAATACGCTCGGCCGATAAAGAACAGTATGCCCCCCGCCCTCGCACGCCCGCCCCCGGACAACGCGAATTCAACATTTCGACGAGACTGTTCGCAGGCGTCGAAGCAGATTTGAATTGCAGTCGCCGTGCATGACACGCGCGGATTTAGTTATCATTAATTACCGGTGCAGCCGCCGCGAATTCGCCGTGCCTGTCGCGCTTGATTTTTATTTACGGAACATTCCGCTGCCGAGCCTGTGATTTGAATGCGATTTTTTTTTTAATATTCAAGACACAAGACAATTTCTAAACCTAGGAATTGTTGAAAATTGTCAATAAAATACGGAGACGGTCGAAAGAGCAATTAATAGAATGCAGAGTCGTGATAAATGTTCCCAGTCGTTGCACCCCTGAAAAAAGGGAAGTGGAGCGATCTACCCCAATCATCCTCCCCCAAGATGAATCGTGCAGAGAGTGCCGGATCGACCTGTGAGAATCGCCGGGTCGTTTAAAGCCATTAACCCCCGGCATCGTAGACTTTCCCGCGTCGACTTGGACGTACGGACCTCGGTCGAACTTTGCCCAAATTTACGCGCGTATTCTTCTAATTCGCCGGGCCGACCGTGAGCCGGCATTCTTACACGCGAATTACGAGGTGACTTGCTTCTCTCCTCGCCAAAAGCCCGGTGCAACCTGGTTTTTCCTACTTTTTCTTCTTTTTTGTTCACACCGTACGTCGACGACTTTTATTTTCCAGCGGCACCGTCGCGTCGCCGAAGCGAAATGAAGTTCTGCAACGCCCCGTGGCCAACTCGATCGATTACCGGCGAAGGCAACGTGCTGCAAACACTTTATCGACCAGTGAACCGCCGACGCCGCCGCCGCCGCCATACCGGCAGATAGTTTCCGTTCGTTCGCGCTGTTGGAGAGAAAGGAACGAAACAGAGCAAAACGGGTTGAAACTGGTAAATGCACGGCCCCACGATTAGCCGGAGAAGCTTTCGAGAGGTTCGATTTTGCTCGATATTTTGCGAGTCGCTGCTCTCAGAGGAGACGGAGTGGCAGCGGAGGTGAGAGAATTGATGATGCCATATTTTAGAAACTGTTTGTGCCTCGTACTTGGAGAAAAGGCTCTCTTCGACTCGATTTTGCAGGATATTTTTCGGACGTTGTTCTTGTACGGGTGTTAACGAGGGAAGCTGATGGAATTGACGATGTTGCAGGAGCTGTTCCTGATCGTATTTGGAAGATGTAGTAATTCGATCTTGTTTTGCCAGAAAAATACGGATTGCGTTAGGGGAGGCGACTGAACCGATGATGCGAGGATTCATAGAATTTAATCATTTGAAATATTCATTCTAGAGACATAAAAATAGCAGTAGATAAACTAGTGTAAAGGCCAGACCCAGGTCGTATTCGCACCTAACCTGCGCTACAGTCGTAGTTTCATGGCGAACAGGTTATCATACTTCAGCACACGACATTATAGATTCGAATAGTAAGGCGACATCAAATCCAGAAAAATTTTTCGCAAAAACTCGAACAAGAAAAATTGGATCTTCAGCGAATGCGAAACGGAGAAGTTCGGAAGCGGTTATCGCGGTGGACGGTGGGAAATTCCCGTCAGACTCTGATTTCCAAAGGCCGGTTAGTCAATCAGTGCATCAAGGGAAGCGGTTCTGGGTCCTCTCGTCAATTTCCCTCGGTCTCATAAATTTCCCGCTGCCTCCCATAGAAGAGTGTCTCGAAAAGAACCTACCCGGGAGAAGGCTCGGAGAACTCGATCGATATTTTCCGTCGGGATATACGCCGGCCGTTGAACGACCAGCGGCTGGCGCTTGTCGAACAGACGTGCAATACCCTTTCATCGTCGTCCGCGCGCGCTTTTCCACACCGGCTGCCTGTTGCCAGCCGGGCCGGAGCAGCTTTTAGTGAGCCGTGTCTGAAACAGTGGCCGGGGTCTGAAAGTATATTATTCCAGCGCAAACAAAACAGCCGGCGAACGCAATAGCCCAGGCGAGCTCTCTTCTCTTCTTCTCTCCTCTCCTCTCCTCTCTTCGCCACTCTCTTTTCCGTTTAGGCTCGACGAGAATCCGCGAGCAAGTTGCGTCCGTGACAAGCCGCCTTTCGCTATCGATCGATACGGAACAGTCGACTTAATCTTCGACGAATCGATCGCGAACGAACTCGCGATCACATTTAATTGACTGGCTTGGAAAATCGCGGAACGATGGTATAAAAAGTCGTGCAAAATGAAAAAAAAAGTACTGCAACTTGCCGAGAGAATTTTGTGAATTCATTCTCTCGGAATCCAAGGTAAGACGAAGTCATAATTGTAAGGAACGAGTATTTTTATTAAACTCCCTTTTATAATTGAA